>CM074724.1:116386224-116781224 GCA_037306005.1 Rhinophrynus dorsalis
ATGTGAAGATAATGGAGATCACTGAAAACAGACTGGGTTCAGTCTCAGAGTGATAGCCATTCCGTCACAGGAACTTTCACCGCAATTAAACTTAATATGTGTGGAATCCTCAGGTGCTGTGTACCATCTATCTATCTATCTATCTATCTATCTATCTATCTATCTATCTATTTTTATTATTATTATTATTATTATTTATTTATTTTTAAATCACAAGCTATTGAAAAAATCCCTGCTTTATTAAACAAAGCTTGCTCTGTGTGGTATAAGCGGTACAAGCTGTATCACACGGCTTCTTAGTTCCTCCTCTCTCTGCTCACTGACATATAGCACACTCTCTGAGAGAGAAGAAAAACAAAAAGGGGGCAGTATCTTCAACGCCTATTTACACAGACGGTCAGTCAAGGGTCATGTTAGCAATATGGCAGTGCTCTCCCTACATCAAACTTTGACTATGAAAGTAATAATTTCAGACCTGACATTATTATTAAGCAATATATAATGTGTTTCCCTGGCCTAAAGGATCTGGTGGGAAAAATTGACTGGGGGCAAGTAGTGTATCTGTGATAGTTCTGTTTTAATATAAAACAGATAAATGTGCTGCACAAACTACATGAGGCTCTTCATTTATTAATATGTCATTTCCATTACTTAGTCTTATGAGCGTCAGAGAGGTATCCTCTCTGGCACTCAAAGGGTTAACCCTCTGGCCATCAAAGGTTTAAAGCAAAAATGATTTGTATGAAATGTGAACACATAATTATAAGTGTACAAGAAGTCATGAAGTTTCCCTCAGGGCCAGCAAAATCCACCAAATAAAACAGGCAGCTTTCCCAGAGTGACACATCCCAATGGGTGCCTAGAGGGGAGGGATGAAGCAGAGCTACAGGCTTTGTATGTCATCTCCATGCATGTTTATCCTTATATAATAATTCGCTAAAACAAGTGTAACGCCGCAGTCATGCGCAGTAGAGATTGCTGCGCGTGCTGCAGTCATGCGCAGTAGAGACTGCCCGTGCCGAGGCTGATACAGAGCTGGACGCTCCTAAGGAGCGTCCAGCTCTGTATCAGCCGTGGTGCGTGCAGTCTCTACTGCGCATGACTGCCCCGTGACCGACTGGGAGTGGCACTGTGGCCTGTGTAACAGGCTCTTCCACTAGTAGTTATATATTCACACAGTGTAAAAATTCCATTTTAATTTAAACAATAACCTGATATATTAATAAATGAAGTGTAACAGTTTGTGCAGCACATTTAAATAACTATTTTATTAAACATACCCTATGAAGGTGATTAAATAATGACTATGGCAGATCTGGGGCAAACCAACCACAGGAGACAAATAAAAATTCCCCAGAACCATATAGCGTTAAATGGGAGGTTATGCACTAAGGATTGATAAAGAGATGATAAAGCGAACAAGGCTTCTCCAGTGATATCAGTTCTCCAATTCCTATGTTATTGTATGGAGCCTATGCACTCAGATTTCTCAAGTGGGAGAGATCTTAGTGCATTGGCTCCATATAATAACATAGGACAAGGAGATGTGATAAACTGGAGAAGCTATGAGTCAAACATTGAACTTGATGGACTTGTGTCTTATTTCAACCTGATTTACTGTTATACTTTATCATCTCTTCATGCCCCAGATTTTATTGCAGGTGATAAATGTTACCTCCTGTTTTATTAAACATTTTCCTATTGAAATCTATGGGGAAAACTGGAGATAAAAAAAGAGATAAAATTAGCACCTGTAATAGAATCTAGCCCCATATGCCTTAGTGAATCTCCCCTCTAGAGTTTTTAGCTGCTTGAATTTTAAAAAGGTCTCTAACACATAAAACAGGGATTTTTATATATACCCTATGACGCAGATGATATGCACCATAATTGTTCTGTCTCTTATTAAATCAGCCTCTGTGCTGTGTATTTTATTTGATTGCAGCAGCTGTTTAGCTGAACTGAGAACAGAGAGAGAACAGAGAATGACAGACACAGTAAGAGCTGTTATAATCCTGTGCAGGTGAGTCTCAAATGATTTCTATATCCTTCAAAAAGGGGAAGCTCACATCACTCAGAGTAGACTGCAGGGGTAGTAAACCCTGGCCCTCAAGAGCTTCCAACAGTGCATGTTTTCAGGATACATCCCATCAGAAGCACAGATTAACTAATTAGTAGATCTGTCATGTTAAATGGTTTACTTGCATGCATTCAGGGATATCCTGAAAACATTCTCGGTTGGTAGCTCTTGAGGACCAGGGTTGGTGGCCCTTGGAGGTGACCTAGAACAGTCGTAGTCAACTACTAAACCTGCAGCTATGTGTTCAAGGCCACAACTCCCAACGCCTGGTTACAGGTGATGGGATTTGAAGTCCTGAACAACTGTAGGTCCATCAGTTGACTAGTCCTGACCTATAACAATTGTAAAATGAGCCAGCTACACCTTAAAAAATCCCCTCAACTTCCCATCTATTTAAATGGGGCTTCTAATTCCTTGGGGGTTATGCACTAGGGTGTGATAAAGAGGTGATAAAGTGGAGATGACCTCTTCAGTGACATCACATCTCCAATTCCTATGTTATTCTATGGGGCCGATGCACTAAGATCTCTCCTACTAAAAAAATCTTAGTGCATTAGAATAACATAGATCTTAGTGCATTGGCCCCATAGAATAACATAGATCTTAGTCCATCGGCCCCATAGAATAACATAGGAACTGGAGAAGTAATATCACTGGATAAGTTATCTCCACTTTATCACCTCTTTATCACACCTTAGTGTATCTCCACCTTGAATGATACAGGTCTCCAATGCATTGCAAAGCAAAAACCCAGTTTAAATCACTGGCAGTATGAATCTGTAACCATATCAAATTTTCCCAATCCTTCTTAGTACAACAGGCTCAGGAGGTGGTGAAAACAATTGATAACCAAACTGTTACAGCATATACAGAGGAAACATTGTCAATTTAAATTAATGATTACAACCATTGAAAGATATGTTAGTTTTGAAATTATATAACATTGGAACCTTTTGCGCTCTGGCATTTGTTGCAAAGCACAAAACTTTTTTTTGGGTTCCAGTGATTTTTAATGGGTTTTAAAGATGGGGTAACCACCCTATGAATGAGTACAGTGGATTGGGTGGTCCAAAGTGATTTCATCATTCAAAAAATATAGCTATTCATTCAGATTGTAAAAAAATGGCACCTGTTCTGTGAGTTTGGGCCGTTCTCAACATAGGGTAAAATTCATATAAGGAATACTGTTCTGTGAATACATTCATTGCAATTTGGGTGGTCAGATGTGATGCAGCTATTGAAAAATAAAAAAAAAGCTTCAAATTGTGAAAACTGGCACCCCTGCCAGTTTGGCATGGGATTCATTGCCCAAATTCATTTTATTTCACACTTTAGTTTGGTTTCATGTAAAGGACCACCCTCTTTGAAAATCCTTTTCTACATGAATGGTCCAAATGCATTTAACTCTTAATCAGGCACATGCACACATAGACACTTCGTGCCCTTTTAACAAAAAAAAAAGTTGCCTCGCCGCCCGCACTAACCCCCCCACGCCCAGTCAGGTCTGTGCCTCCTTCAGGACTGACCTGTAGGTGCTGCTCTCCCTCGTCGGCTCTTCAGTATTACAGAGCGCTGGGAGATGACATTATCTCCCAGCGCTCTGCATGAGGAGAAGATTGCGAGGGAGCTCCAGCAGCTACAGGTCTGCGCCAAAGGAGGCATACAGACCTCTCCTGTCACTGGGCCACCAGGGAAGAGGTAGGAAACGGACACTGGGGGGCAGTATGGGAATGATGGGGCAATATGGATCTGATGGGGGGCAAGATGGAGATGATGGCAATGTAGAGATGATGGGGCAATGTATGTGAGGGTAAGTTGGAGCTGATGGCAATATGGAGCTGATGGGGGCAATATAGATCTGACAGGGGACAATGTAAGGGTAATATGGAGATGATGGGGGCAATGTGGAGATTAGGAGCATTGTGGAGGTGTCCAGTGGAGATGGACAATGGGGGGGGGGCGCTTCAGATTTCTGTGCCTACAGGCTCCTGAGATGTAAATTATTTTCTTTTTTTAAATATATATTTTGAATAAATAATTATGAGAAGTGCCCTTTTTTTCATTTGAGCACCTGCCCCCCAAAATGTCTGTGCGCGTCCCTGCCCTTAATATTTTATTAAGTCAACTCTTTACATATAGTGAAACTAGTGAATGATGCACAGCTTTGGCCACAGGATTTAGTGTTCAGTGCACATCAGGGAACGCTGAAAGTCGATGCCCCCCCACACCCGTCCCCCAGGCACTCCTGGGAAAATCATCATCACTGTAAATCTCACTGCAGAGCTTTTCACAGGAGTGACCAGGGGGCTTTGCCACTCCTGTCACAGTCACTGCTTTGTGGCAATTCACTGGTCGTGGGCACAATCTGCCTCTCTGCAGCCCCAAGGAGGAGCAGACAGTGAACCAGAAACAGAGGCTAATCGGCTGCACCGCAGAAAACAAATATAAATTCTCACTGATTTAAATAGTACACTTAAAGGAGCAGTAAACATTTTTTATGAAAACCTATATGTTATCGAGCTTTTCCAGCTACGTAAAACAAGGTCACTGCCACTGCTGTCAGTTGTTTTAATCAAGTTATAACAGTTCAAATAATCAGGCAGATAATTTACTGTGTGTTTATTTCCTTATAGTTCTAATTTGACAAGAAAGTCAAACAGTTCTCCATAAATGTGAGTCATGCTACTCAGCAAATTCTATCACATTTATGGATTCTATCACATTTATGGAGAAATGTTTGTCAGTGACTTTCTTGTCAAACAGAATGTAAGAATATAACTAATTGGAATCTGACCACTAGATGGCACTCAGTGTAAAAAACCCAACTTTAAACATAATAACTCTGGAAATATGCATCGCTCAGCACTGGGAGTACCCCTGTTTTGCTCAACAGGAAAAGTCAGACAAAATATATTTTTTCTAATAACAAAGATGTTTTGCTCCTTTAATTCACTGACTGCTAGAATAGCATTCCAACACATTGCTGAGAAATTCATTGGAATCTTCTCTAGCATCCGTGGGGTTAAAAGCTCCATTCAAGTCAAAGGGAATTTGGAGAATTTTGATTTGCCTTCCCCTGTGGTATAGTTGGTTTGCCCCAGAATTATGCAACAAATCCCTCACTGGTATGAAATGAATTAACACATAGGTATAACAGACACTTTACACAGAGTTTATCATTTCTAGGTAGTCTGTGTGGATTAGCACAGGACTGTGTTTTTTCTTTTGCTTTTGTTCTAGGTTTTCATCTAGTTTGGGGGTTTGGAGAATCCTCTGTTTCCTTGCTGCTTCTCATCTTATTCACTTGGTACCGCAATTTCACTTGTATATGTACTAGTGTAAAAGCCCGTGTACACGCGCCAAGGTCCGGGTGATGTTAACCCTTTGAGTGCCAGAGGGGTACGCAACACATTGCAAAGCAATGCTTTGCGTACCCCCTCTGGCACTTAAAGGGTTAAGAGGTCGGTCCTGCTCTGCGTCCTGCCACCGAAGCAGTCATGCACTGTAGAGACTGCCCGAAAGCACAGAATGCTCCCAGCACAGAACTCCCAGCATTCCTTGCGTTCGGGCAGTCTCTACTGAGCATGACGGCTTCTGACAAACATCCTAGCGAATTATTATATAGGATATTTATGGTATGCTAGCGCTGCAAGTTCTTCTTTCCTTATTGCACATTAGGATTTTTTGGCAATAGTAAATTATGTGGTGGGTTATTATTAGGAGGTGTTACTTTTCCTTTAAGCTTTGCATTGCCCTGCAAATCCATTGGGTCCACAAAGAGTTACAGATCAATACAAGCTAATAGGAGTTGTAAATAAATAAGCAATGGAATGAAGACACAATAATCTGACTGAGGCAAAAAAAATCCCATCATATACACTAGTATACATTATCAGTTGGCATAAGACGATGCTAGAAAGGTCTGTACAACTTTTTAGCATTCAGCTGCTTAGCAATGTGTTGGACACCCCTCTGGAACTCATAGGTTAAGTAATGACCATCCAGTGCTGAAAGGGATAGTAATATTTAAAATGTAAAAAAAATATGTTGTAGGGTTTATCCCCCTGAGTAAAACAAGGGTATTCTCACTGTTGAAAGGTGTTTTATTTAAAAGTTATTACAGCTTAAAGTTGAATTTTTTAGTTGCAATATTACAGTGGCGCTGTTGCTACACCATCCTATGGAGATTTATGGTCTACGGACCAGAACTGTCCATAGGATGGTGTAACAATTCAATTTAGGGCTGTAATAACTTTTGAATAAAACACCTTTCAGCAGTGAGAGTACCCTTTTTTAACTCAGGGGGATAAACACTACAATATATATTTTTTACATATTAAGTATTTCTATCCCTTGAACAGAGCTCTCTGTTGTCATATACATGCACTTCCTGGTGGAGCAGCCAATATTAAAACAATTATGTAACATAATGCAAACAAATGGGGGTCATGTATCACATGCACAAACTACAGTATGTTTTACATTATATGCGTATACACAACATGCTAACATCTGTAACTCCAGTGAGGTGTGGAACACAAGTACTTACACAACTTACATCTCTGTGAACGTCTTCTTTACACATTATCACAGTGACAATTATGCTGCACTACCACACATGCTGAAGATTATATGTGTATTAGGTTTGACTATGCACATGGGACCGCCATGCATATTGCTTGCTTACACAACCAATTTGAAGGTGGTAATGCTTACTATGGGGGTTGTACTAATATGATTCCATGCTAAAATAGGAGCTGAACTGACTTTTATGTATGCACTTGCCTAAGGCCAATGTGGGAGCTATCTATGGAACACATTCTGCCACTTACACTACTAGAGGCATGGGTAGGACAGCAGGGAAGTGTATGGGTGCTTTGGGGTGTTTTGTTCCTCTGCACAGTGTTTATTGCTATTTACTATCAAGGTGCAGAGGAAATTGGAGTTAAATTTGTCCACTGCTCTGCGCATACTCTATTGGGGGATTGCTCGCATAAAAGACTTAAAGATGGCAAAATGTGTGTGTGGGTATGCACTAAAGAAATCGCACACCCTCATTCTTACCACGAAGTTAAAGTGCATGATTAATATGCTAAAATATAAGAACAGAAAATAAGCTGAGCTGATAGATTTGTCCATTCTTCCCATAATGTCTACTGAATGGTGTGACCAAGTGATCAATAA
Source organism: Rhinophrynus dorsalis (assembly GCA_037306005.1). Taxonomy (NCBI): domain Eukaryota; kingdom Metazoa; phylum Chordata; class Amphibia; order Anura; family Rhinophrynidae; genus Rhinophrynus; species Rhinophrynus dorsalis. Next base: position 116,393,489 of record CM074724.1, read on the forward strand.
CCAATTATGTATAGCTAATTTCAATACGAGCCAGCCATCAGACACATGGTACCCTATTGAAATGTCGCCCTCTACTGGGCAGCCGTACAAATAGCGTGTTCAAAATGTCGCAAGCATCTTAAAGGGATAGTAATACTTCATTATTACTATCCCACATGTTGTAGCCCTTAAAATTCTGAATTCAACGATACCAGTGCTGATATCTCGTTATAGAAACAGAAATCCTTCACTAAAATGGTCTTCTACGCATTCTTGCAAACCAAGCACACATAGAAGACCATCTTAGTGAAAGATTTGTGTTTCTAGATCTCAGGACTCCTGCAGAGCCGCCACTTGCTCACTGACCAGATTCCCCTGCTCTCAGCTGGAACGCTGACATCAGGGGAAAAGCCAAAAAGGGAACTTTGAAAGCTGATATCTCTCAAACCATAAAGGTTTGAGAGATGCCGCTGGTATCGTTGAATTCAGAATTTTAAGGGCTACAACATGGGGGATAGTAATAATGAAGTATTACTATCCCTTTAATGCCGAATTCATTATGTCAGTTGCAGAATGTTGGACATTTAAACAGAGAGTCTCATAAAAATAGTGTGTTAAAAATGTTGCACAAAGACACATGAACCAATAGCATCAAACATGAACACCTTCATAATACAATATGAATACTCTAATAATACACATCTTATTGAAGAGCTTCCAAGTTATTAAATATGCCCTTAACCCTTTGAGTGCCAGAGGTGTACGCAATGCATTGCAATGCTTTGCCTACCCAGCTGACACTCAAAGGCTTAACAACCATCTGCCTTGCTCTCTCACATTTCAGTTTCTCATTCTCTCTCATTATTGCTTTCTTTCAGTCGCCATCTCTTTTTCTCTGTGTGTCTGTCTCATTTAGGCTATTTCCTGTGCTCCTTTGCTTGTTCTCTTTCACTGTCTCTCTCACGGTATAGAGCAGATACTGGGAATTCAAATATACAAGTCCCGGAACTTATTTACTTCCACCCCCTGGTGTTCTTCAAAAAGATGTGTATAATTAGGGTGTTCATGCTGTATAATGAAGGTGTTCATGTTCGATGCTGTAGGTTTATGAGTCTTATTCAGCACTATGTGGAAATGTCTGACATGCTGAAATCGATATAATGAATTCAGCTTTAAGATTCTTGAGACATTTTGAACACGCTATTTTTATGCTCGCCCATCAGAGGGTGACATTTCAATAGTGAACCCAGATAAAGCCCACCCCCCAGCAAATGGATCACTGGACAGCACAGGTAAGTGGAATAAGTGTATGGAGCATGGCAGAATTGCTGCCATAACCGAAGCACTCACCCATGTATGTATCCTAAGGAGGATTAAGGCAAAATATACTGCTGCACAGTAGCAAAGAATCAAGTCCACAAAATATTAAGAGAGAGAAGTAAGATATAACAATTGATAGAGGTAAGTATTATCTTATCATTATTATTATTATTACCTTGTATTAACAATGCACCACCATATTCCTTAGCTGTGTAAAAAAAAGGTGAAGAAATAAAAGCAGGGATACAACAGTTAAAAACAGACATGTGTACAAAGGATTATTAAAGAGAAACATTGCATTGTGTGGTTGGACTCTCTAGATCTGGGCTTTGCAACCTAAAGCACTGCAGCTGTAGCCGGACTACAATTCCCATCATCTCCAGCCAATGTCCAGAACAGCTGGAGGGCCTCTGGTTGCATGCCATTGCTCTAGATCAGGGATTAGAAACATAAAGCCCTTTGACCATTGCTAAGCATCTCTTATATGTAGTCCAGCAACAGCTGGAGGGCTGCGGGTTCTCACCCCTGCTCTAGATGTAAGAAGGCCAACAACAGAGCCTTACTGCACATGACAGCAAATATTCTCACTGATAAGCTCGCATTTTGCAAAGACCATAACTAATGAGAAGATGCCTATAATATGTCTTTCTTATCTTTTTCCCACTACAGTAACATTCAACTTATTTGTTTTTTATTTTAATTCAGACTGTCTGGCAAATGACCAGGAAAACAAAACAAAAACACAAAAAAAACAAAAAACAAAACAAAAAACTTGAACTGAACTCTTCTCAGCCCCATGGGATACATATAAAACCATTCTTCCATGAGACTATTTTTGCCTGAGAGTCATAGTATCTTGTATTGAGTTTCCAATTTACATATTACGGTCACATAACAGCAAAGAATATTCCCACACAATTATTGGGTAAGGCATGATTACATGGATCCTAAAACAAGTGATAAACACAGCTGTATTTCCCATGAAGTAGAGTAGCCTAGGGTGACAAATATTGAGGGGTGCCTCAGCCTTGCAGGTCACACCCACTGTACTGTATTGTGGGTGTAACTAATAGTCCAAATAAACCATAAAACCTGTCTGAGGTTTCTAGTTCCTGGTTTAATTTCCCATTTAAGTACTGCTGTAAAATCCAGTATGCACTAATCTGGCCAGTTTATATACCCTTGCACTTTTACACACCTTTTTATTCTAGTTCCATATAATAGATAAAGCCTGCCAGAGGAGTGTGAAACACATTCCTATGCAATGCGCTGTACAACCCTCTGGTTTTCAAAGGGTTAAAGGTATTTTGTGTACTGCAGTCACCACAATAGTGATTTGGGTTGGAGGAGTGGAGGTTGTGGACATGATGGGGCTAAGGATGCCAAAAGTTTCTTCCCTAGGGGCGGCTAGGAAAAAATTGGTAAAATAGTGAATGTTATGTTCTTAGTAGATTGTGTACCCTACTGGTCCAAAAGATGGCAAGTATGTAGAATAGTTTAGTAGTCTAGTTATGGAACATGTCAGTGGGATACATTAGTAGTCTAGGTATGGCCCATTTCAGTGGGATACATTAGTAGTCTAGGTATGGCCCATTTCAGTGGGATACATTAGTAGTCTAGGTATGGCCCATATCAGTGGGATACATTTGTAGTCTAGGTATGGCCCATATCAGTGGGATACATTAGTAGTCTAGGTATGGCCCATTTCAGTGGGATACATTAGTAGTCTAGGTATGGCCCATATCAGTGGGATACATTAGTAGTCTAGGTATGGCCCATATCAGTGGGATACATTAGTAGTCTAGGTATGGCACATGTCAGTGGGATACATTAGAAGTCTAGGTATGGCACATGTCAGTGGGATACATTAGTGGTCTAGGTATGGCCCATATCAGTGGGATACATTAGTAGTCTAGGTATGGCCCATATCAGTGGGATACATTAGTAGTCTAGGTATGGCACATGTCAGTGGGATACATTAGAAGTCTAGGTATGGCCCATTTCAGTGGGATACATTATTAGTCTAGGTATGGCCCATTTCAGTGGGATCCATTAGTAGTCTAGGTATGGCCCATTTCAGTGGGATACATTAGTAGTCTAGGTATGCCACATTTCAGTGGGATATATTAGTAGTCTAGGTATGGCACGTCATTGGGATACATTAGTAGTCTAGGTATGGCCCATTTCAGTGCGATACACTAGTAGTCTAGGTATGGCACATGTCAGTGGGATACATTAGTAGTCTAGGTATGGCCCATATCAGTGGGATACATTAGTAGTCTAGGTATGGCCAATTTCAGTGGGATACATTAGTAGTCTAGGTATGGCACATGTCAGTGGGATACATTAGTAGTCTAGGTATGGCCCATATCAGTGGGATACATTAGTAGTCTAGGTATGGCCCATTTCAGTGGGATATATTAGTAGTCTAGGTATGGCACATGTCAGTGGGATACATTAGTAGTCTAGGTATGGCACATTTCAGTGGGATACATTAGTAGTCTAGGTATGGCACATGTCAGCGGGATACATTAGTAGTCTAGGTATGGCCCATTTCAGTGGGATACATTAGTAGTCTAGGTATGGCACATTTCAGTGGGATACATTAGTAGTTATGGCACATTTCAGTGGGATACATTAGTAGTATAACAATGATTTATAGGGTGTCTGGGCAGTGTAGTGTTCTCTTAAAACATGTAACACATAAAGCAAAGCAGTGACAATTCTTGCCCTTATTAAGCTCATAAAAACATATTTTCAATGCACCTGTGAGTTCTAGAGAGGTATCCAATGCATTGAATTGCAATGTGTTGGATACCACTCTGGTACTCAAAGGGTTAAAGGGTGTTTAGACATTGACAATAGTATTTGTTTGTTTAAATGGAATATATACCCTTACAAAAACGAGAACTGACTTGTTTAAACACGTTTTAAATAGATCTTTATTAACCACTTAGGAACTGGTGTTAAAAATATTTGGGTCTAATCAATTTCACTATAGGGGAATATAATAATTTCAAAAGTGTAAATTGATTTAAATGGGCTTTTAATCCCTTGAATGCTAGAGTGGTATCCAACACATTGTTTTAGCATTCAAGAGGTTAAAAGCCCATTTAAATCAATGGGATTTTTTTCTCCCCTATGGTTCAGTTGGATTGCCCTAGAATTGCTCTGCTGTTCTTTTGAACATAAGGCCTCAGCTCTAGTTTTGGAAGCTGCAGTGTTATCAGCTATCTTAAATGACAAAGATACAAGTGTGCAGATAAAGACAGGTATTTCCTGGAATACTGCACAAACCTTTATTAAACAATGGCAGTGACATAATTTACAGCTTCTGCAAGAAATGTGGACATGGAGGCATAGCAAACCATACTCCCAGCTAACCCAAAGCAGCTGTAAAGACAAAATGGATGTTTCCATCCAACCTTACAGCATTAATAACTTCCCCAATTATATATAGTCACAGAGTTTACATTTAATATTGTAAGTGATTTTGTTCTTCGTTAAGAAAATAAATATACTGTGTATGTCAGCCTGGTTCTTTAATTTAGCACTGATAACAGTACACCCCTTGCACTTCCTCATTGTGATATTATGGATCACAATAAATTACATTTAAAGCAAAGTAAAGGGAAACGGTGAAAACAGTATATGCAGGTTGTAACAGCCCACTCTGGTTTACCACACATACCTGATGACACAGCTCCTAATCTGTAAAAGTGCTTGTGCCATTTAAGAAAGGCTGTTTTGCATTAAAGCTCAAAAGGGCACTAATTATAAAGGATGATAGGGTCCTTAACCCCGTGGCCATTAAGGGGATAATGAATAAAGGTAAAAAAACCACCATTTTTGTTTTTTCTCTTGGGATCAATTGGGCGCAAAGGGTTACATTTTTATGGAGACTGCATGAAAGGTATGACCAGTCAGTCATACTTACAAAATGCGCAGTTGAAAGTGGCCACTGTTCCCCCTGGTGGAAAATCCCCATGTCCCTTTTTCCCACCCTATTTTGTCACTTTTTTATCTATTACATTTGGCGGTGTGTATAAGTGTATTACATGGCTCCACAACAATCACACTTCCAATATTGTTTAATGATATGTTTTTTTTTTTTTTTTAAATAAAATATTTTTATGTAAAAAAAAAAAAAGTGTGTTGTGTTTTTTTTTTTTAAAGTGTATCATTGCAGGTCAGAAATTGACCTGTCTTTCGCCAGCCTCCAGCACCAGCAGTGAAGGGGTTAATATCCCCAGCTGCTGTATTTTCTTGTTCCACTAGGTGTTTCCTCTCTGCTTTTCTCTCCCTTACATTGATAGCAAGGGAGACAGAGGCAGAGGAGAGACATAGAGGCAGTATGCATTGCGTACTGCCTCTATCACTCAGAATACCGGTATAGACTATATAGATTCAATATAGACAAGTGTAAAGTTATGCATTTTGGGTATAATAATAAAAATGCAACATATAGTTTAAATGGTGTTTCTCTGGGGAAATCTACTAATGAAAAGGATTTAGGAGTAATGGTAGACAATAGACTTTGCAGTAGCATGCAGTGCCAGCTGGCAGCTGCAAAGGCCAATAAGATATTGGCATGTATTAAAAGGGGTATTGACTCAAGGGAGGAAGATATAATTATGCCTCTTTACAGGTCCATGGTAAGACCCCACCTAGAATATGCTGTTCAATTCTGGGCGCCCTTTCTGAAGAAGGACATTATGGAACTAGAGAGAGTGCAGAGGAGGGCTACAAAACTAGTAAGGGGAATGGAAAGTTTTAGTTATGAAGAGAGGCTAGAAAAGTTAAACTTGTACACACTAGAGAAACGGCGTCTTAGAGGGGATATGATAACACTATATAAATATGTTCAAGGCCCATATAAAGGGCTTTCAAAAGACCTGTTCATTAACAGAACAGTACACAGGACAAGGGGCCACTCACTTAGACTTGAGGAAAGGAGATTTAGTCTACAACAGCGGAAGGGTTTCTTTACAGTAAGGACAATAAAGGTATGGAATGCACTTCCGGAGGAGGTGGTGCTATCAAATACATTAGATGCCTTTAAAAGGGGCCTGGATACTTATTTAAAAGAGCATAATATAGAGGGCTATGCACGTTAGTATTGGGATTAATATTTAGTTAGGGCTTGTTGATCCAGGGAGAAATCTGATTGCCATTTGGAGTCAGATGCCTTCTTTTGGGTCAGTGATGGTAAACAGGAATAGGAAAAGGGTTGAACTGGATGGACGCAAGTCTTTTTTCAACCTAAATTACTATGTAACTATGTAACTATGTGATTGCTGCTACGGCGATCACATGACCCGGCACAAGCAAGAAGGGCTGAGACTGAACACCCCAGTCTCGGAGCATTCAGTCTCAGCCTGGAATTAATGATAGCAGCGTGCACGGAGGCACCCTGCTATCATTTAAGCCATGACGATCCAGGACCATCATGAGTCCTTAAGGGTATAACAACCCATGATGGTCCAGGCCCGTCATGGGTCCTTAAGGGGTTGAAATCACCAGAAAGAAGAGAAAGTAAAACTCTCCCCAATGCAATAGCAGCAGAGGAAGTGCACTTGTGTGTGTGTGTTTGTATGTGTGTTTTTATGCATACAAGAGTTGCGAGTCCAAAAATAACACATTTATTTTATTTTCTTCCCTTAACAGAAACCTGTGCTTATCTGATTTTTGACCTAAAAGGCAGTGCCCTTTTCAATAGAACATTTTTCTTTGTTTCTTTATCTTAATAACTCTTCTTTAAAAGTTCCTTCATAGAAAAACATATTGTGTGGTAAAACATTATGCATATGTCACTGTCTAAAAGGAAGCTCAGAATAATATCCGTCAACATTTACTGCAGGGTGTTTCTGGTGTTGAGTCACATAAGGAAGTTTTCTATCTTTACAAGGCTATACAAATTGTAATTTAGACTTGTAGATTGTATTATTTTGCCGAGGATTCGTTAAACAAAAGACAAAAAGACGGTGCTAAGGAGAGCAGAAACAACAGTGAAAGTACCTGCAAAAAAAAGCTTCTGATGTATCATTCTGAAGAGATACTCCCTAGTGTCTGTGTGGTGAAAAGCTTCAGTGGATAGGATCACGAGTTTCCCAAGTGCAGGCAAAAGCAGCCTCTGAATTATATAAAAACAGAGCAGGGTATGTCCACATCTCTGCCCAAAATTCATTGTGACATGAGTGAAATGAGAGTGAAAAGAAATGACTGAGGTTTAAGTCTGGCTGTTCCCTTATGATTCGGATCTCTGTGCAGCTGCACCGACAATGTATATTCTGGCTCTGTCTGCACTGTTAGAATGATTCATTTTACAACAAAGATCCAGTGTTATACAATGTATCAATCTTCCTGCAGAGAATGCCAAAAGTGATATTTCTCACTACAGCATCTCTGCTATATGTGTACAGTCAGCCAGACCCAAGGGTTACATGAAATCCACCTGCTGGCTGTATTTTGCCCATCTCTGTAATAGAGCCATAACAAGAAAGTCAGAAAGTCTGTATTCCTATTCATCCCTATTGAACAATACTTGTGAGAAGTGTTGGTTCTTTATGAATAAATGATGATAATAATAATAATAAACTTAGTTGAAATTCTGCTTGAAGGGTTTAAACATACAAACCAGGGGTGGTCAACCTAAAGATCCAAATATGTTGATGGACTACACCTCCCATCATTTTATTGACCACTGGCCAGATGTAGATAAAGGCTACTGTAGTTAAACAACATCAGGACATCCAACCATCCGATATAACAATTCACTAGGATGTTTGTCACGATGCAGTCATGCTCAGTAGAGACTGCTGTCATTCAGGCAGTCTCTACTGCACATGATTGCATCACACGAGTGAGAAGACGTAAGAATGCATCGCGTGGAGCAGTGAGGTAGCGGCCTCTTAACCCTTTGAGTGCCAGAGGGGTATGCAACGCATTGCAAAGCAACACGTTGTGAATCCCTCTGGCACTCAAAGGGTTAACATTACCCAGACCTTGGCCCGTGTACACGGGCTTTTACACTACGGTTGTAAATAAAATAGTTGGACTTCACATATCAAGTGCAGGGTTATGATCCCCAGGGGACTGATGTGCTTTGATGGCCTTGTTTTGTGGGAAGTACTATATTCTAGTTCAGGAGTGGGCAACCGCTGGCATTCCAGCTGCTGTGGACTGCAACTCCCATCATCCCCAACTACTCCTTTCAATACTTCGGTTTCAGCGACAAATGTTTGGTATCTGCTGCCTCTCTTATCGCCCCCTGTTGGGAATGTTTGGTTTAACACTGCTGTCTCTTTTGTAGCCACACAATGCACTGCACGCCCCTCTGGTCCTTATACCCTTTGGATGCTAGTGACATTTTCAACTCATGGAGAAGCAATAAGATGTCTCTTGCATCTAAAAGGTTAACATCCCAATTCCCAAATAAAGTGCTTTATTGATTGTTTTTCAGAATTAATAAAATAAATTTGATAGAAACAAAAACTAATGTACAGAGATTATGGGGTTTATTTAACAATGGGCACAAATGTTAATTGTTTTACAAATAAGCTATTTGTATATTTATCAATATCCAAGGACTAATGTGCAACATTCACTTCTCAGTGAGAAAATACAAGTATACGCCAGGGAAAGTGTTAGTCCCATGATTTAACTAATTAAGGATTCATTTACTGCTTTGGCATTTAAAGGAACAGTAAACCTAAAACCTCCACTAACTTAAAACATTGCTAGGATAACCATATGTACCGTTTTAAACGGGACAGTAAGGTTTTTTTTCATATTTCCAGACCGTCCCATCTTTTTAATATAAATGTCAATTTTGTCCTATTTTTAATATAACATATATCGTTTTAAATTTTTTTGTAAAAAACTGAAAACAGCTTATTTCTCATAAGATAAAGTAAATCGGAACTTCCTTTCGTGACACTAGTAGTTTTACTGTGGTTTTACTGTACACATTGATTACCATAGAGTCTTATGACTAGGGTTGCACCGATACCGATACTGGTATCGATGACGATACCGGCATTTGCGCGAGTACTTGTACTTGCGCAAATGCGCCCAATGCCAGCTCCAATACCCTGTGTCAGAGTCGGTGCTGCAGAGAGGGAGCCCGGGGAGCTGCTCACAATGCTCCCCGGTCGCCTCTCTCCCTCCTGCAGCGTCGGATCGTTGCCGCGGGTTACCACGGCAACGCTCCGATGCTGACTTCTGCCGGGGCTCGCGAGAGAACAGCAAGCACCCGGCAGAAGAGGGTGAGGGAGGCAAGATGGGGCATCAAGAGCGGGTGGTGAAAGAGGCAGACAGGGGGGTCAAGAGGGAGAAAAAGAGGCAAAAGGAGGAAGGATCAGGAGACAAAAGGAGGGGGACCAAGAAGAGGCAAAAGGATGGGGGATCAGGAGGGAGAGAGAGAGGCAAAAGGGTGGGATCAACAGTCAAGGAGAAGGAGTGGGAGAAAGGGGGATCAAAAGGGAGAGAAAAAGCCAAGGCAAAAGAAGGGGGCTCAAGAGGGGGAGAATGAAGCACAAGGTGGGAATCAAGAGGGGGAGAAAGAGTCAAAAGGGGAGAATCAAGAGTCAAGAGGTGGTGTGTGTATGTGTGTGTTTGTGTGTGTATATATATTTCAAGTACTCACCAATACCAATTACCAATACTTTTTTTTGCGGTCATTTGCCAGTTTTCCAAGTACATAAAGCATATAGGTACTTGGAAAACTGGCAAATGACTGCAAAAATAGAATTGGTAATTGGTATCGGTAATTGGTATCGGTGAGTACTTGAAAAAAGTATCGGTACTCGTACACGGTCTTAAAAAATCGGTATTGGTGCATCTCTACTTATGACTCGAGTGACATAACTGTCTAAGACTCTCAAGTCTATGGTAAATTACCATACAGTCTCTAAGACAGTGATATGACGGCGAGTCATAAGACTCTATGGTAATCAATGCGTACAGTAAACACAGCAAAACCACTAGTGTGAGTGACGAAGATAGGAAGTTCCGATTTACTTCAGGGGCAGGTTTTTTGGCCAGAGAGCGAGAACACCAATAGTAAGAGACGGAGCAATCTCGTTCTCGGTTGCATGCAGCTTACTGAGATTGGACTCAGAGTGACAGAGTCCCACTGTCCGTCTGTTCCACACTCCGTCCCGTTTTTGTCTCAAGGAAATAAGGTCAGCCTAAACACTGCCTATGTGTCTGTGACTATCGCTAACATGCACAGGTAGCTCAGGGTTAATACTTTACCAGAAACTTCCCAAAACCGGGTTTAAGGATGACTGGCTCTGTTGGGCTGAGAAGGACAAACATACAGACCACAAACCCTGTAAAACCAGTGCAAGTGCACAGAGCCAAAATCTTTATGTGCACAAGTGTACTGATCCTATGGGGTTTAAGAAACCAGGGTGTTTGTCCTTTATAGCACCCATAAAGCCAATCACCAATCAAACCCAGAAGTGGAGCCTCCTTCATCTTACTATTCAATAGGCAGTGCAGAGCAACAGGAGCATTTTAGCAGTAGTCCAGGACACATGACAAATGTTTTATTTTTAGTATACATTTTGGGTTTACTGTTTCTTTGGGTTTGGGTTTACTGTTTTATATTTGCCATTTTCACACTATGCTGAGGAAGTGATTTATTATTCATGGATGTACGGGCTCATTATCTCATGATCTGTCTGTTGGTATCTCCCTCTGGGATTAATCACAAGATCCAGTGTTCGGCTCTCTGGGGTGGATTCTTGAACCTTTGCTTCCTTTGTTGACTGGTTTTGGTAGGCATTTTATAGATTATTTAAAAAGGTTCTCTTCTATTTCTTCAGTGTGATGGATTTACAGCTTGTTGAGCAAGACTCTAAACTTAGCATTCAGTACGATTATAATTGTTTTAGGATTTCTTGTAAGTGTGTCATTTTCTAAGAAAAAACAATGAAAACATGCCACTGGATTTATATTGAACTTGTACAACAAATCCCATCTTCCCTAACTTAAATCAAGATTGCATTACACTTTGAGCAATAAATAGTCTTTCTTAAATGAATACTACCTCCTAATAACCTCCCACTTCCCTTACTTTGGACAAAAAATCCTCAAGGCTCCTATGAATTCTGCACTTGCATTTTTGTTCAAAAGATAACATCTTCAATCCGTCCTAGATGTCATATTCACAGAGGTGGACATAAATGTTACTAGCAGGCATTCTGGGGTTTAACTGCACCTGTTGGAAGTTCCACTTTTCCGTTTTTCAAACATTTACTCACAGAAGATTAAAGGAGCAGTAAACTTTTTTTTTATGAAAAATATATATTGTAGGGATTTTCCTATTGAGTAAAATAAGGGTACTCTCACTGCAGAGAGATTTATATTTCCAGAGTTATTACAGTTTAAACCCATGTTTTTTTACATTAGCAGTGCCCTCTAGTGGTCAAATTCTAATTAGATTTCCTGTTATATTCTAATGGAGAGGAAAGTCAGAAAAGTCAGAGACATACAGTTCTCCATAGAATGTGATAGAAAATGCCTGTCACTTCCTGTCAGTTAGAACTATCAGGAAGTAAACACAGTAAATTCACTTCATGATTATTTAAACTGCTATAAATTTTAAATAAAACATCTGACAGCGATGGGAGTGACCTTGTTTTATTCAGCAAGGAATGCTCTGTAAAATATGTGTTTTCATAAAAAAAGTTTACTGCTCCTTTAACATGTGCGGTGGGTGGGGTCAGAAGTCAAGTCATTCTGTTACCAACTGTTAAGTCCACCTTTGTGGATAGGACATCCCAGATTGATTGAAGAGATTGGGGGTGTATTATTATGATCCTGCACTATAATATGTCCTGGAACCAATTTTTAGTGCTATACCTACGTAAAGCCGATTTACTAACTTAATTATGGTCAAAATTCTCAGTCTAGCGTAGCTTCAACCAAATGGATGCAGTGGGGAAGTGTATGTATATTTCAGTGTTTCTTTCTTCTTTGTTTTATTTGATGCCACACTAATGAAGCATAGACATAAGCGCAGTAACGTTACTCTATATTCCTGTGGATTTATGGCATTCATTTATTAATGAGAAAAGAAGGTGCACACCTGCATGCACTAAATAATTCATACTCTCTAGTGCGGGGATGCTGCAAAGTGAGAACCTCCATCTCCTGCCAGGCTTCAAATCCCATCATTTCCCTTCAGCCAATGGTGCACTTTTCAGTTGCAGTTCTATTGTTGCCCCAGAATTGCTCCAGTACCTTTTGTACATCAAAAAAATAAAGGGAGTGGTATCTCAGCGCTAAATAAATTGATTATATTATTAGAAACCATATGAAAAGTACAATTATTGGTAATGGATCCATTAAATACATATGGAAAAAATCTGATAATACAGATCTACTCCTAATTTGATGTGGAACAATCAGTGCAGCAATAATCCATGCGGAACCCAAAGAGATTAGAGTATAGGTTCCTCAATGTCAATGCCTCAATCAGTCTTTCCACATTGAACCAGAAGAATAAGGATAACCTCTGGGGTAACAAATGTGCAATATGGGGTGTAACGGAAGCTGAGAAGGGACCGCGTTGCCATCCGCCGTCGTTCCCGGGTCTCTCCCTCTTGACGCAGGACTGGTGCCTTCGGATGCACCGGCTGAAGTATGGACGGTCTCTGAAGCAGTCGCAGGATCGCTGGGAGCAGGGAAACACGGGCAGTAGTAGTAGTGAGACTTCTACTCCCAGTCAAAGGATCACTGGAAGATGTCACAGGAACACAAGGATGAGAGGATGGAGTCCACGTCACCGCCTGACAGCATACAAAGTTGGGTCGAAGGAAGCTGGCAGCAGGTGGTCGATGATTCAGGATACTTGGTGCAGATGGGTATCAGAGTGGACACTTTAGACCATAAGCAATACAAGACTCCATGACTCCTTGTTCACTCCAAACATAACTCACTTTATTGGCAAAGACCACAGATATTTATACACAAATCTTGATGGGGGAAACCAGATACAAAAGGACTTAATCCAATCATATTACATGAGACAAAAGGCCAACAGCAGATGGTCTTAACAGATACAATAACTTAGATAGGATTGCATTTCAGATACAAAAGGGTTTGATTGAACAAAGACTTGAGGGCTTGAACTGATTACCACACGGCAGGGAGTCTGACTGCAGTTCACAATGGCTTAGTTAACACCCAGCAGGAGGTCTTGCTACAGTACACATAGTTAGTGCCTTGAGGGACTGCAACATACATTGGAATAATTAACCCCTCACTGCCTATTCCCTTGGAAGCAAGCCATGTGTGTAATAATGTCCATGTCCTCATTCACATACAGCGTACACAAAGTATTTTTAGTGCATAACCAGGGAAAAACGTCCACAGTTTTTGGTTAAACAAACTTATGGCCAGACAAGGGCTCAAGTAACGGGTAGGATCCGTTACGTGGGGCCCTAAAATTGCACTAACAATATATCACTAGCGATATATATAACCCAAAAAGGGAAGCCGGGGACCGTATATTCAAAAATAAAAAATAATGAGTTAGTAAAAGACAAAGTGGTAATAAAACAATACTACAACATGTATCATAAGCTAATAAGCACAAACAACATCTGTGCACTAAAGAAGAGCTTGATAAGGAGCCAAAATACCAGAGTCCAATTGTATATAGAGAATAACTTGATACCTCTCTCCCCTCCAAAATCATCAGCATTGTCCCCTGCATGAAGTCGCACACTGAACGACTTTGTCCCTTGTCACTCATACGTCTTTGTATTGACAATGTCGATGCAGAGGCATATGAGTGAGGAGGGAGGAAGTTGTTCAGTGTGCGACTCCATGCAGGGGACAATGTCGATAATCTTGGGGCTGGGGTCACCGCACGAGTGAAAGACCCAGGGGAGACATCCAGTAATTGTCTCAGCGTGGCTCGCAGCAGCCTGAAGATGCTCTTCTATAGTAAATTCCTTGCACTATGTGAATGATAACTAAATAAGGGCTAATTATACTAAAGCTTAAATTCAAGAAAAAAAAACAGAGCTGGCGGTAGTATAGTATTACTGCAATTCAGTTGAGTTCAAACTAAAATATTTTTAATGGATTGAAAGCATGTAATAGATCTAATGTACTTCTTGCTGAAAAGAAGGTAATGATGTAGAAATGTAATAAATATGCAGTATAACTGTAGGAAATGTTTTCTTAAATCTTTATTATTTAAAAAAAGCAAACAAAAAAGACCTATGCTAAAGTCCTAGCAAAATCACAACTTCTATTTGTCTGTTGATTCCCATTGTTTGTTGGCCCTTTGGGTGCCAGAGGAGTGAGCAATGCACATCCCTATGGCATTCAATGCTGTCCCTGGCGCTGAAAGCCTTCTCTGTATTCTCCTACTAGCTGGGTACAGAAGCACAGAGAATGCTGTTCAGAATTGTCATAGCTCTCCCTGCTGTTACTCCATAGGAGAGTACAGGGGAGCTCCCAGCTATGACAGCCTGAGTTAGGTGAAGTAGAGACAGTGAACTCTGACAGCAGAGGCTGCTATAGGAGTTTACTGATTGAGTCGAAGTGTCACATTATAATATGAACACACACCCTTGCATATGAATGTATCTGATCATGCTTCATTTCCATATGGAAATGAGCAATTGTCGATTCGAAGAATACAAATTTGTAGACATGGTGAAGGCATGTCGGATTGATGTCGATGTGGGTATTTTTTGTTGGAGTTCTGGTGAAGTGATGTCGTAGACACTTTGTGAATACTGCGGATGTGCCTACGACACTACTCCGACAGAACATCGACATTCGTATGCCTCTTCGACCTTTAGTGCATCTAGGCCGATGTGTCCAAATGAAAAACATTTTGTATAGTCAATACAGTGACTATGATTCACATAAATATTAACAAAGTCATGTTTGCAATCTTGTAACTAACACAATAAAATTGTGTGTTCTGAATGTATAGAAATTATATGGCTTGTACTACATTTTATATTTATTTATCCATCTGAAAAACTAATAACAAAATATTCATGCAAAAAAGGGAATTTTAAAGCTGTATTCAGCAAATTATCCCACTAAACATACATAGTACATCACAACAAATTTGTACTATAATGAGGAGCCCTTTGCCTGAACTTGCAGCCATTCAGTCATGGGATCGGGAGAGTGACTAGGTAACTATTATCACCTGCCAGATTGGTTTACTGGTAGTCAGTGACACAACCAAACTTTTTAGTTTGAACAGAAATAGGTTATACAGTTCCTTTAATTACTGCATTAATTCCCCACATCCGAAGACTCAGCCTCTGCCACAGAGACCCAGAAAGGCAGTGTCAAAACGGAGTCTCTGGAGGCAAAACCGGAGAGTTCCCAGCTATGATTAACACACAGAGAACTCCAGGGGTATATGAACTAAGAAGAGATAAACTCTCCAGTGAGGAAAAATTCATAATTCCTATGTTGTTCTATGGACTCTACATACTAAGATCTTGGTGAATAACATTGCAAATGGAGAGTTTACCACAGTGGAAAAGTCACTGGCTCTTTTCACACCTTTATCTTATGTTACACATAACCATCCTGACATTCTAAGTGTTAATATCCTCAAGTTGCATAGGCTCCACAGAATAACACAGGAATTGTAGAGTTTCTCTCAATGAAAAGCGTACAGATAAGCCACAAGATACTGGATTATTAAAATGGCTTTTGTCAGACTTTCTGTGCAGGATCTTGTTTGGCAAATGAAATGTTGCTTTTCGTATTGAAAATGCTATCTTGTACTGGTTGTGGAAGGGTGTCTCTTGTGCTGTTGATGAATTGTTATGAGGGCTTTGTTCCCCATATAAATCAGCCTTGTAGTTTCTGCTGTTCGAATGTCTCAAAGCGCATGCATAGGTGTGATTTTCTTGCTGTTCTCTTGTATGACAGTGGTTTTAACAAAAGAATTAGGGGCTCAGCTCCTGGGTTTGGGAGGCACAGAAATATCCGCATACCATGCATCTCCTCAGCATGTGTTAACACTCACCACATACAACAGAATGGTAAATGGCTTGGGCCATTTGATTTCTATGAGTGCAAAATCTAATGGGCGGCATGTATATATTTAACTCTTGTTTGTTGGACAGAGCACAGATAATTGAATACCAAACTATGACTTTAAAACTATAATTGCCATATTTTTGATTACAGATGAAATTGAATGTTTTATGTATTACCATTAGGACTTACCTAAGTTTTCACCCATAATGAAATCTGTTCTTCTAAAATCTAAGACCTTTGTTTTAGCGTGGTTAATCGCAGACAATACCAGTATAATAAATAACACTGACTGGTGATCACTGGTCCCCAAGATCTCACCCACAGATAATTATGACACTATAGCAGTATTCATGATATAAAATCTAGTATTGTTTCCATGTGAGCTGGCTCCTTTACCAGCTGTATAAAGGATGCTACTAACAAGGAATCCAGGATGTCCCTACTCCCCACTGTTACAGCAACAGGAACCTGCCAGGCCACAGCTGGCATATTAAAATCTCTCATAATTATTACATCAACTCTCAGTGACATCTTTGTTACTAACTACATTTATGCTTTATCTAATGCTTCTTCTTTCCCTTGAGGAAGATGTACTAAGTGGAGCAATTCTGCGACAAACCAACAGACCCACGGGTGACAAATAAACATTCCCATTCATTTAAATGGGGCTTTCAAGCCCCTGAATGTTAGAAAGCTCTGTGAATGCCAGAGGTCTCCACGCATTGCAAAGCAATTTATTGGATACCTCTCTACCACCCAGTGGGTTAAAAGCCCTATTTGAATAAAAGGGAATCTTTAGAATATTTGTCACTTATAATAAAGCTGGATTGATTCAAAATCAAACAAACTGGCCTTAGTTAATCAGCCTCAATGTGTATAATCTCTAGTACTCTCTAGGTGCAACTGTGGAGCAAACCAACTGCACCATAATGAAAATGCCCAGTGACAAATGGGCCTTTTAACCTCTTGAATTCTAGAGAAGTCTTCAACGCATTCAAGGGGTGGAAAGTCCCATGCAAATCACTATGAATTTGGAGGATTTGAATTTGCCCCTATGGCGTTTGAGCTGCAACTGTACAGCTTACTGAATTACTCCTTATTTGTGTATAACATGTGAAGAAAACCATGCTGGCCCTCTGTAAACAAACCTTCATATACTAATATATATAGTGCATTTTCTTCAGTGGAAACAGCAAAATATGTAAACTTTTATTTTATAAAACTCCTTACCTCACTTACTAGACAATTAGTATAACACAGTAAAACAACTGTTTTCCAGACCAAGTATTCAAAAGGGTTCCCTTAAAAGGAAAACAATAACACAGACTAGAACAGAGATCCCACTGTCTCATCTTCCTTCACAAACAGCCAACATGAGATTTCCACAGTGCCAGCGAGTAGGTAAATGCTAGATTTATCATTCAGATAGAACCACACCATCTACACTGGCCTTCTCACATTCAACAACATTATCGATTATGTATTTCCAAAGGAGATTTGACGTATACATAATGAAAACATGCAATCGCTTCTGACAAGTATATCCACACCTTACAACCATGATGTACGGTAACTTGTTCAACATGCATAGAAGCTAGACCCCTTGCTAACCCTTTGATGACCAAGGCTAGTTTATTTACTATGATTACAGGAGGCAATCCGGGAGTAAATCAACTACACCATAGGGGGTTTATCCAAATCTTTAAAATTGTAATTGAGTTAAAGAGGGCTTTTAACCACTTGAATGCTAGATAGATTTTAAACATGCTGCTTTGCAATGTGCTGGAGATCTCTCGCTAACAACATTTCAGGGATTAGAAAGCCCAGTTTAATCAAAGGGAATATATTTTGTCATCTATGGCAAGTTGGTTTGTCCCAAAGTTGTCTCAGTTCACCTTAGTAAATCCGGCTGAGTGTGTTCAGTTTGAGTAGTGTCACTGATATTTAAGAGGTTGCTACAGTGGTCTCCAAAAAACTGCAGTAATGCATCGGAGGCATCTAGCAACCAAGGGGTTAATTCTTACACATTTATAGCCCCTATACAAGGTATGAGAGACAAAAGATGAAGAGTAACATATATTGTCATCAACTATAACCACACATGCAAAAATGGATATATTGTTTCCCCCAAAAGGCAAAGCAGAAAGGAATCTGCTTTTAACCCTTTGAGTGCCAGAGGGGTACGCAATGCATTGCAAAGCAATATGTTGCATACCCCTCTGGCACCCAAAGGGTTAATAACAGCAATTAACACATGCTATTCTTTTTTTATCTTTCTACTCAAACAACCTATGTTTCAGTCGGTTAGCATTCTGGATTAACCTTTTATGGACTGCAGAGAAATTCACTCAATACCCTCCTGATCATTAAAGTGTTAAATCATAATCCATTAAATATATACAATTCTTAATCAAATGTCCAATGTTCCATTCTACATAATCCATATAAGGCATGTTTGCAGTACTATACCTTTTTCTGAGTTGAGTCCCCGTCTTCAAAATAAAGTTAAAGTGAAATATTAAAAAAAAAAAAAAAAAAAGTAACAGTGTT
The DNA here is from genome assembly GCA_037306005.1 of Rhinophrynus dorsalis. Classification (NCBI taxonomy): domain Eukaryota; kingdom Metazoa; phylum Chordata; class Amphibia; order Anura; family Rhinophrynidae; genus Rhinophrynus; species Rhinophrynus dorsalis. The sequence continues at coordinate 116,412,383 of CM074724.1, forward strand.
AAACTGAAACAAAACGCCACTAAGCACAGACTAATGACAGCGTATTCTGCCACAGAGGCGATGTCTCTAAGAATATAGAGAACTGAAGTTTCATGCCAAATCGCAATCCTTCTGAATTTCACATAGTGCTGCCTCACCTCTTAAACTGCAGTGAAACTCATTCCTTCTGCTAGGAAGCAGAGAAAAAAAATCTGCTTGATGAAAAAAAAAATCTTTAAGCAGATATCTGGCATTTGTCATTTTCAGTGCACATGAACTAGTGCTTGTTAGTTTACATTATGGATAATTAAAGTGATGTCATGTATCATTAAGGAACAGTTGAACATTAACACGGTCTCATAGAGATGACTGAGGAAGGGTGGTGCTGAAGAGGAAAGTAAAATTACTTCTAATTATTAAACAAGAAGAATCTAGAATACTCTAACGTAGATTCAAAACAAATACTGGGTTATTTATTAAGCAGAATGCTGGCTACTTGTTAGAATAAACAGTAAGTCTTAATAGTGAAAACAGAGTATTAAATGTCTGGATCTCAAAATACCAGAAGAGCCTGCAGAAGACTGAACTTACTGACTCCATAGAGAATTTCTGGGCATTGTGTACAGTGACAAAATGGAGTAATTCCAGGGCAAACAAAAGCAACAAACTGGATAAATAAAATGACCCCAAATTCCCACTAATTTAACCCTTTGAGTGCCAGAGGGGTACGCAACGCATTGCAAAGCAATGCGTTGAGTACCCCTCTGGCACTCAAAGGCTTAAATAAATGGACCATTTTACTTGCTTGATGCACTTGACTTGCTCCAGAACTGCCCCACTTTACCGTTATACATAAAGTCCTCTAAGTTGTGTGGATACAAATCTGGCATTTGTTTTGTACTATAAATGTGTTTAATAATATAAATTATGTAAGAAAATGTAAAATAATATTTTACGCAAATATTAGGAACTATTTCTTACAAAAAATGCTAAGCTGTATAATAATAATACATATTAAAGTCAAAGCTTTTTGTTTAAGTAGCTAAATCAATACATTACTTATATCATTTAAATATACAGTTGAATGTTTAGTTGCATGTATCGTATTAATTACAACTGATTTGTACAGGGTACTGGAACAGTGTTGCAATGGCTCCCCCTCCTGTTCACACTCTGAAACCCTTGGTTTACTTTACCCTACAACTGGGACTAAATTTATGTTGTACACACACAAACACACACATACACAAATATATATATACAGCAGAGAGACGCACAGCACCCACGGGACTTGTTCAAAGTATTTATTCAAAATATACTGGTGCAAACAAACAGGTCAACGTTTCGGTCCAGTTTAAAGCGGAACTATCACCTCTTAACAATTTAACTTCAATAACTCCCCATCTGGCGACTAGCAGCTTAGTAGCTCTAGTCACCAGAATTATTACCTTATTCAAAAGAAATATGCATTCTTACTGGGCTGACAGCAGCACAGAGCGCAGTCATCTAGCCATAGTGACGTCCATGCGCCTGCACTGTCAGTCCTAGCAGGGTCTATGAGGTGTTGCTAGGAGATGCCGGGCTCCAAAAGGGACTGACAGCACAGGTGTACAGATGTCACTGTGGCAAGATGTCCGCGCTCCGTGCTGCTGCAGCCCGGTAAGAATGCATATTTCTTTTGCATAAGGTGATAATTCTGGTGACTAGCGCTACCAAGCTGCTAGATGCCAGATGGGGAGTTATTGTAGTTAAAGTGTTTAACCCCATCCTGACAATGGACGAACATGTACGTCCCGCAGAAACTGTCACTTAGTGACAGAGGACGTACATGTACGTCCAGGAAGTCATTGAAGGTAATGGGGAAAAAAGTTTGGTGGGTGTTAAGTGCTGGCCACTAGAGCACAGGTGTGGTGATCAGAGGCTCATTCACATTGATTAACTCATCAAATCCTGGCCTGTTAGTGGGTCCTGAGGACAGGAGTTGAGAAACACTGATTTAATAGGTGGTAGTTCCGTTTTAAGGACCTTTATAAAGGTCCTTAACTAGACGAAACGTTACTAGTTTGTTTGCACCAGTATATTTTGAATAAATACTTTGAACAAGTCCGACGGGTGCTGCCCATCTCTCTGCTGTAGCCTACTTTTGCTAGGGATTGTGCACCTGGGCCATATTGCAGACTTTGAGAGTGAGTGCTTTTCAAATCCAAATCTGTACTAATATATATATATATATATCTATATATATATATATATATATATATATATATATATAGCATTATATGGGAAACCTTTGACTTTATACATATGCCTCCATATTTTAATTTTAATAGCTATAATATTCTTGCTTGACTATTATTTGTGTTTCTTCAACTTTGCCATATGGGGGGGGGGGTGGCATTTATTAACCCTTTGAGTGCCATAGAGGTACCCAATGCATTGAACTGAAATATGCTACATAGTGTTCTGGTATGCAAAAGAGAAGCTGCAATGAGAATAGTGAAGTGAATGAACAAACTAGCCCAGTCCTTTGGCGCTAGCCTCTAACACCAGTAGCACCTAACTGTATGCACTGTAGTATATTATTGGTGTAGTGCATACCGGAGGACACTCGCTGCCATCGTAGGAAATTAACCCATTAAAGACCAGGTGACATGCTATGACAGCCACACTGATTATATCCTTAAGAACCGGTGATGGTCATAGCACATTGCAAGTATTCCACCGGAGTATTCCACCGGGAGCACTGTAAGTAAAAACGGGGTCTGAAATTGACCGCTCCAAGACTGCATCGGTCTATCGCAAACCGCAAAGTGGTGTGCCGGTATGTGTAACAGGTCAGGTGTATCGCCACATCCAAAAGGATCAAAGCGGCCCTTAACCCTTAAGGAACGGCCACGCAAGCACGGTGTGGTCATTTAAGGACCAGGGACCTTTTTTTTTACTATCCGATTCCGGACTCCCCGAACGTTGTGCAGCCGCGCAGGAGGCCGGCACGCCATGATGGTTTAGGATCGTCATCGATCCTTAACTGAAAACAAGCCATGACGGTCCTGGATCGTCATGGATCCTTAAGGGGTTAAGTGAAGATAACTTCCCTGGAGCACTGGTCCTTAAGGGGTTAATGCCAGCAAATTCCATACCCCAGCCCCCACAGAATGAGCAAGCAATATCAGTGTAACAGAGAGAAAAATATGTTAATACATGGAGATAATATTGGAGCTGAATAAAGGAACCCCTCGAAACTCCTACAACCTGACTCACTGTTTTCCTCCCCTTGGTGCAAGCAGCTCAACCCTTTGAGTGCCAGAGGGGTACGCAACACATTGCAAAGCAGTGTGTTGCTTACCCCTCTGGCACTCAAAGGGTTAAACTGTTTGAGAGCCAGAGAGCTAGCTTAGTAAATTCTCGTTAGGCAGCCAAAGAGACTTAAAGGGATAGTAATACTTCGTTTTAACTTTATTTTATTTTGTAGGCATTAAAAAAACATGAAGAATGATGTAAGTCTTATCTCTCGAACCTTTATGGTTTAAGAGATATTCACAAACAAAGTATCCCCCCCTGTTCAACCAGATCAGAAGGGAGATGCCCAGGTAGACTGCAGAGAGGGACAATCTTCAATTAAGATAATGGAAAAAGCTGAAGAACTTGTCAAGGGGGGAAGGGCTTTCATTGTTTTCATACAAAGAAAATTGTCCCCTTCTGTTATCTGTCCTGTCATACAACCTGATCCACATCTGAGAAGAGATGTCTTACACTAGGTAAAAGGGGCGGGGAGGGGAACTTTGCTTGTGAATATCTCCTAAACCATAAATGATTGAGAGATAAGACTTATATCATTCTTAATGTTTTTTTAATGCCTACAAAATAAAATAAAGTTAAAATGAAGTATTACTATCCCTTTAAAAGCTATTCCAGCTCTTGGTTTAGAAAAGACTCAGTTCTACATTCACCCCACTGTTTATGATGCTACACACTCTACTGCTATTTGCTAAGGTTACTCCAGAAATCCCTTTAGTTGTGTATGCTAAGCAATGAAATACATTACAACATCAGTATATGTCGGAGTTTCCACTGGAAATTTCTGTTTATTTGTTCCTATGCAGACATACACGCTGTTTGGGAATCATTTAGCTTGTGACCGATTCATATTAATAGGTTATACATGTAGAATCTAGCATACAGAGAGTATTTCTGTTGTAAAGCTTTGTAATTACTCATTGATGAATGGGCGAGCGCAATGACATTGAAAAATACCTGAATGTACAGGAAATATTAACATATTTGTGTGCAATTTGCATACTGATATATCTTTGCCTGAATCTTTATAAAGTGAAGTCTTGTTTGGCTCTGGTTGCCCACACTCAGCTCTCCATAGACTGCAATAGCAACAGTGCCAGATAAAATAAAATCAGAGCAGGAATGTTAACCCTTTGACTGCCAGGGGGTGTACAACACATCGCTTTGCAATGCTTTTGTACCTATCTGGCATCAAAATGGTTAAATCCTGTTGAATAAACCGCAAGTTTGAGCCATCATAACTCTTCAAAGAAGCACTTCTCAGCAGGGGGTATATTTATAACATTGTTTTATTCAGGAGAAAAGTCCAACAATACATACATTTTTTATTATGAGTGTTTACTGTCCCTACAGTCACATAACGTCCACTGATGTGCCAGGACCGTCACAGCTGTCTGGCACTTAAGGACCAGTAACGGTCCTGGCACATCATGGAATTCAGGGCTCCCCGCGTGCGCGCAGGTCATTAAGGGGTTTTAAGGACCAGATGAAGCGTTCAAAGCGTGGTTTTGCAATGTAGCACACATGACTCTGTTTCTTAAAGAAGTAAATAAAATACATGCCATATAAAGGCTTTTAGATACCAATATTTCTGATATTTCCACTGATTATTGCTCAGCAGAAAACATTTCCATTTTTTTACATAGAAAATAACACAAATGCAAAATGGGTTCATATTACTGTACCCTCAGCATTTGGATATCCTTTGAAAATGTCGCACACAAAAGTGTGTGCAACTAAACAAGGCATTAACCATGTCGCTGTGATGAAAAGGGCAACATGAGAATCTCAGCCTGCATCAAAAGAGTCAGATTCTCATGTCGCAGCCTTAAACAACGCTTCATCCCGCATCCAAAATATCTTGCTGATTTTAGTGCCCACGTATCTTACTTTTAGTGCCTGCATATCTTAGCATACCTTAAACATCGCTTCAACCCACGAATGGCATGTTCGCAGATATCTCCCCTTTTACTTGGTGCTAGCTTTAACCCCTTGTGTGACACATTCTATAAAATTCACAATTGCTATTGTAGTAGCATATATGTCAGTCCATGTCATATCACCGTATCATGTTCAAGCACTCTCAGTTTACCACCGGGTCTCCAGGCTATCTCCTTCCCTCGACAATCACCTTCCATTCACACCTCCCTCACTGTCATACATTCCATTGGGCCCTGAGTCCTCTTCGCTCCGACATCTGTTCATCCAAGTACAAGCCACGTTTAAGTTATGCTAAGGCATGAGGACACTAAAATCAGCAAGATTTTTTGGATGTGGGTTGAAGCAATGTTTAAGGCCGTGACATGAGAATCTGGCGCTTTTGATGGCGGGCGAGATTCTCATGTCGCCCTTTTCATGGTTAATGCGCCATTTAGTTGCACACACTTTTGTGTGCTACATTTTCAAAGTGAACTCAGCATTTGTAAGATCCCCTTATATGATTCTAGATCCCAAAAATGCAATCCTGACCTTGCTTTTCTAAAGCCTGTGTTCTTGTTCTAATACAGAGCTAGCCAATTGTCAGACCTCCAGCTGTCAGGCATTACAACTCCTGTCGACTGGGGATGATTGCAGTTGCAGCCCCCAACATCTGGAGGGCTATCATTTGATTACACCTGATTTATATTATTTAAAGTGGAACTGTCACTTTTAAACAACGTAGGCATTTTTAACTCTTCACTTGCCAAGGTATCCAATGCATTGTGTTGCAATGTATTCAATATCTCTCTGGCACTCAAAGAGTTAAAACATCTTGCAGAAAAGGCCCACATGTCTACATGTCTATACCATAAAAACGTTATATAAAGTAAAACAATACCTGTTTAAATGTGAACAAGTGCCATTATGCTGCTTAGCATAGGAGATGCCTGCCCTCACTGATAAAGAAACATCCTGGGGGAGATTCACTAAGCGGTGATAAAGTGGAGATGATTTCCTATGTTATTCTATGTAGCCTATGCACTAAGATCTCCAAAGTTGAAGAAATCTTAGTGCATAGGATCCATAGAATAACATAGGAATTGGAGAAGTGATAAACCACTTACTGAATCTCGAACCCCCCCCCCCCAGTTCCCTGTCATTCAAATTCAAACCCTGGGATAGTGAACTACGATAGGTAAAAGTGCAAAGCTAGACAAAAAACACAGAGACAAAATAAAATCCAATCTAAGTACAGTATATTTAATGACAATAATATAAAAGCAAAATGTCAATCATTGCACTTAAAATCGGCCCATCTTGGGCTTTATGCGTATAAGAGGTCCCAACCTCTGTTAGCCAACAAACTGTGTCCCAGTATCCCTCCTTCTACCGGCTCAGTGCTAGCTTCTTGCTGTCCATATGAAACAAATCCTTTAGCTGGTCTTGATGTTGAAAGCTCAAAATTGAAGAAGAGGTTCAAAGTCCCAAAAAAAAGTTACAACACTGGTGAAATCCGAGTTGTTATATCTAATAGGATTTAGAAATCCAGCGAATGGAGCACAAAGAAACGCTAATCAGGGCTAGTCTCCCCGTGGACTTAGGCCCTCACCTGTACTGGTCCCAACCTACGCCCCCTGTGAGTTTCCCATAATCATTGCATCTATCACACTTAGTGTTGGCCTAAGACCACGAGTACACTAGCCCCAGTTAGCTCTTCCTTGATCTCCATTCACTGGTTTTCTAAATCCTATTAGATGTAACCAGTGTTATAACTTTCTGTTGGGACTTTGAGCCTCTTATTCATTTTTGAGCTTTCAACATCAAGACCAGCTAAACGATTTGCTTCATACGGACAGCAAGCAGCTAGCACTGAGCCGGTAGAAAGAGGGATCCTGCGACGCAGTTCGTTATCCGGTGTAGTTAACACCTTGACTGCCAAATTTTCTTGCGCTTATCTGACACTCAGAGCAATGCTTTGTGTACCCCTCTGGCATTCAAATCATGCATGTAACCATTTGATTCAAATGCATTCAGTGCCAGAGAGTTCTGCACACACCTAACATTCAAAGGATTTATCCCTTTACAGAGCTGACTTGTAATTAGAAAACATAAATTAGACAGTATTATAATACCACCAAGGTCCTGTATATAACATAATTTTATTAATTTCCCCCACCTGTTGTTTCCTACTCCCACTTGGAAAGATGATTGCTTTTTTTCCTGCACATGGCTTTTGTAGCCTGTTTGGCAGCAGGTGCGTTCAATCATTGATTGTATTGACTGCTCTCTCCTAGGAGTCAGCAGCAGTTCATGTTAGCCTTTCTTGTACGCAGGATTTTATAATACACTATTGATAAGCATTTTAGTTTCCCTGTATAAATTATAGTGTTCAAGTTTTTGTTTAATGCGTTGCACTTTCTACGTCAGAAGATAAAAATCAAATCAATATTTGGTACGTATATATATATATATATATATATATATATATATATATGTATGTATCTATATATATAAAAGAAGACTTTGTGCCTGCCAAAACACACCCAGGGGAGGCATAAAGCAGGAGTTACTATTCCTATTGGGTGATTCAATCATGCAGGGAGTTGGCCCTCCCCCACTATGCAGCCCGCCCACCACTATCAAAGTCAGAAAAAAACAATATGGCCGCCACTTGCTCCTACACCACAGACAAACACACATGCCTCACTCATACAGCACCAAACTCACACACATGCCCCACTCACACAGCACCACACAAACACACACACATGCCCCACTCACACACACAGACCACCACACACAATGCCCCACTCACACAGCACCAAACACACATGCCCCCACTCACACACACAGCACCACATACACACACAAAGCCAAAAATAAATATGGCTGACACACACACACACACACACACACTCACTCACCCTGACTCCCAGTGGCCTCAGCAGGACCTGTAGTGCAGCACCAGGGGAACAAAATGGCACTCAAAGGTTTAAGGTAGGCCCTCATTGCTCAATTATTTCTTCACTGTCATCATTTGGCATGCAAGACACAGGACAGACAGCCATCAGATTCACACTTAACTCACTGACTGCCACAGGGTTGTGTATCAAGTTTTAGCCCTCAGGGAGTGTGTTCAAAATCCTCACATTGTAAACTTGCATTTCCCTCCCACATCTCCTCCTTCCACAGCCTATTACTAGCACTTTTCCACATTTATGTTAAGCCCCGCCCCCTACTCGCGATTAAGCCCCGCCCCCTTTTAACCCAGATTGCCCCATTTGTCTCTCCACATCAGCACCACATCAGTCCCCTCTAGGGACTCCACAAGTCAAAGTTCCCAGGTATGAACACACTTCCCACTGCTATTTAACTCTGACATGCGTCTGTATATCTTAACCCTTTGACTGCCAGAGGGGTGCACAACTCATGAGTGCATGTGTTTCTGCTCATATATGTTGCATGTGTGTTTGTGTCCATCTCTGTTACATATATGTGTCCATGTGTGCATCTCCAGTGTGTCTGTGTGTGTACATCTGTTACATATGTGTGCATCTCCAGTGAGTCTGTGTGTGTGTGCGTGTCTTTTGCATGTTTCTGCCGCTCACTGTGTGTATGTGCATACCAACATTTCACATGGCCAAAGAGGGACACTGTAGTTTTAGGTGATATTGTTGGGGCGTGGCTGGTGGGCAGGGCATTAGTAAGAATTTTTAGGTTATTTCATGACCTATTACTGGCTATTTATGTAACTGAATAAATGATTTAGTGCAAGACCAAAGTATTTTATTTGCACAGACTAATGTATAAACACATATACTGAAGTTTATTGCTTTATTGCTGGAGAGCAAAGTAAAACACACCACACAGTCAGGGCTGGTGCAAGGATTTTTGCCACCCTAGGCAAAACCTAATTTTGCCGCCCATTTCGCTCCGCCCCTTGTGTCCCACCCCTTTATACCCTGCCTACTTATACCCCACCTCTTTTCATGATTGTCCTCTCTCTGCCCCCTGGGCCAGTCTGCCCCTGGTCTGGAGATGCCTGTAAGAGATGCCCTCTACCAGCTCCAACTTGCCCCTTATCAGCTTCACTTTGGCCCACCAGCTCCACTTTGCCACCATCAGCTCCAACTTGCCACCATCAGCTCCACTTTGCCCCCCATCCACTCCAACTTGCCCCCATCAGCTCCACTTTGCCCCCCATCCGCTCCAACGTGCCCCCACCAGCTCCACTTTGCCCCCCATCTGCTCTAACGTGCCCCCACCAGCTCCACTTTGGCCTCTCAGCTCCACTTTGCCCCCATCAGCTCCACTTTGACCCCCATCCTCTCCAACTTACCCCCATCAGCTCCACTTTGCCCCCCATCCGCTCCAACTTGCCCCCACCAGCTCCAACTTGCCCCCACCAGCTCCACTATGCCCCCATCCGCTCCAACTTGCCCCCCATCTGCTCCACTTTGCCCCCCATCCGCTCCAACTTGCCCCCATCTGCTCCACTTTGCCCCCCTCAGCTCCAACTTGCCCCCCCTCAGCTCCACGTTGACCCTCATCCGCTCCACTTTGCCCCCATCAGCTCCAACTTGCCCCCACCAGCTCCACTATGCCCCCTCAGCTCCAGCTTTCCCCTAACAGCTCCAACTTGCCCCCATCATCTCCACTTTGCCCCACATCCGCTTCAACTTGCCCCCTCAGCTCCACTATGCCCCCTCAGCTCCAACTTGCCCCCCATCACATACCTGTAGCTCCCGCGCAGTCTTCTCTTCAGTAATGCAGAGCGCAGCGGGAGATCATGACTCCCAACGCGCTCTGCATTACTAAAGATCCGACCAGATGAGGGAGCGCTGTAGCGACACAGACCTGACTGTGTTGTGGTTCCCGGCCTGGTGTGTGTGCGGGCGCAGCTCTTCTACGCTGCATGCCCGCGCCCCCAGTACGTGTGCGCCCTAGGCCGGCGCCTACGTCGCCTATAGGTGGAGCTGCCCTGCACACAGTCTGACCTCCTAAAAAGAGGGACAACAGGGTGGGTAAGAGGGACAGAGGGATTTGGCCGTCAAAGAGGGACTGTCCCTCCTAAAGAGGGACACTTGGGATGTATGGTATGTGTCTGCCTGTGTGTTGTATATGTCTGTGTTTATCAGTGTGTCTGCATTTCACACACGTGCGCCCAACGGTCATAACATGACGGGCAACGCCGTCCCACATTGCTAGTATATATATATATATATATATATATATATATGAGAAAGCATCATTACATAATTTATGTCTCCTCAGGAGACACACAAACCCAGGGACAGCAGTAAAGTATTTATATCTCCTCCATACTGCCAGTCCTGGAGATACAGTGGGGCGTGATTTTACTCTTGTCAAAAGCTCTGCAAAGAGTTTTACCTCCCAACATCCACTTTAACCTTTTGAGTGCCAGATGGGCATGTAACGCATTGCTTTGCAGTGCACTGCACATCCCACTGCCACTCAAATGGTTAATCAGTATGTTTTACTAACAGGGTTGGTTGGCTGTCTGTAGCGATTAATTTGTTCTAACATGATCTGCATCTGGTCAGTATCTTCCAACAAGCATTTTCTAAACAAATTAGCACAATGGACATTTACCAATGAATGAATTGTCAGCGGTTTCATGGTTTGACAGCCCCTGCAATGGGATACCCGCACATTGAGAAGCAAACCCCTGCAGGGAATGTAACACAGCCCAACATACAAGAATGTACTTGGAAAATAAAAAAAATTACCCAATGAATCCATCCAGAAAATGGGGAATAGAAAAATCATTAGTAATGTTGAATCTTTGGACTGTCTCTGTTACATTATTGTTTTTTTTTCAATTTCCCATTTTTTGTATGTATTGATTGGGTCCTTTACTGCATTACATCAGTGGGTAACTTGCCCTGTATAGTTCACAAGCTTTCTGCATATTTAGTCACAAATCTAGACAGTAATTTATTGTTTTTTATCTACATCTAATATTCATTCATTCATACTTTTAAGTGTCTACAGCACTGATATAGAGCTGTTTTGGGTGCTGAACCACTAATGTCATTGACGGACATGATTAGGTGTGCTGTGCAATGTGTTAAGAGTCCTGGACCCATTCATTGTGCAGCATTCATAGGGACCTGGTGATTCCAATCTTTGGCCATTGTACTAAGGGTCTATACGGTGTTACAGGTTCTACCAAATTGGGTGATGGATATATTTATTAATGGTGGTCTATCCCTTGTATCACAGTATAGCTATTGCAGACTATGGACCATGGTTGTTTATGTGTCTCACTACGGGTGTGATACCCTGGGAATCACACTTTAACCTTGTTCATACCTATGGCTATAGCATATTACCCAACACCGCAGAATGGGATCCTTAGCTGGACAGGGCATGTTCCAAGTGTACATATGTAGATATACTCTCAAATTTTCATTTTCATTTATCACACACTCAGACACACGCACACACACACACACACACACACACACACACACACACACTGACTGGAAAATTCATTCCATGTGTGTGCATGTGTCTTGAATGTGTATGTGTGCCCATGTGCATGTCTGTTGCATGTGTGTGTGTGTGCACGTCTATAGCATGTGTGTGTGTGTGTGCACATGTCTGTTGCATGTGTGTGTGCACATGTCTGTTGTATGTGTTTGTGTCTGTGTGCATGTCTGTTGAATGTGTATGTGTCTCTCACTATGTGTTTATGTGTCTGCCTGTGTTGCATATGTCTGTGTGTATCAGTGTGTGTACATTTCAGACCCATACTCCCAATGGTCAGAACATGACGGGAAATGCTGTCCAACATTGCTAGTATATGTAATTTTGCAAGATGTTTTAAAATTGCCTATTTTGCCAACATTCTTCTGCTAAGAAAAACTGTAGTCTGTTACTGAAAATACTGTACTGTGTCTTCTGAGACACTTAGTTTTCAAGCTTGATTAACCACTTGGAAACTAGAGATTTGTCCAGTGCATTGCTTTGCATCTCTAGCAACCAGTGGGATAAACCATAGAGTATGGAGGGATCCTGTATGGATAAATATTCAAGGCATATTTAAGATGCCCTGTACCAAAATAGGATTTTAGTCTTACCTGTTAAATCCTTTTCACTTAGTCCATACAGGTTAATGGTACACAGGGAGGCGATCCGCCCCTTTAAGTAGGCAGGAACATTCATCTAAATGTATGCAGGGGGCGGAGCCTCCCCTCCCTCTTAGGCTGCACCTCAGTCAGAGCAAGCCAGAATGATTTGAGACACTAACACTGACCAGAGATAGGAGAGAAGAAGAAGACCCCTGTGAGCATGCCCCAAAGGACTCCCACAGCATGCCACAGAAAAGCCAAGCATGGTCTCTTGACAGGGTGTGAGACCAGTAACCTGTATGGACTAAGTGAAAAGGATTTAACAGGTAAGACTAAAATCCTATTTTCACTGTCGTCCAATACAGGTTACTGGTACACTGGGATGTCCAAACATTGAGTTTTCCCAGAGGCGGGAAGAAGGCAAGGACCAGGCGCAAGGCCCCCAGAGTCACCAGAACCTCTATGAACCAACTGGTCATAGATTCCAACAAACAGAAGTGTCAACAGACACCAACTAGGGGTAACAACAGACCCCAAGAACAAAACACGGCACACTGAACCAGAGCCAACAGGGATCAACAGTAAGGAAGCACTAAGAATCTCAGAAGAAAAAGATCCTAGATAGGCAAAACTGCCTCCAGGACCTTCCTTCCAAAGCTGGCATCAGCCGAGGCCAGCACATCCACACGGTAGTGCTTTGAGAACGTGTGCACAGAGGACCAAGTGGCCGCCCGGCACAGCTGATCAGCAGATGCTTGATTTTTATAGGCCCAAGAGGCCCCAATTGATCTGGTGGAATGAGCAGTGACCCGAAAGGGCACATGTTTATTCCGCAATTCGTAAGCCTTACGAATAGTAGATGTGATCCAAGATGCAATGGTCACCTTGGATGCCGGTCTCCCTGCCCTAGGTCCCTCAGGAATGACAAACAGAGCGTCAGACTTCCTGATAGACTCAGTGCGATGAACATAAAATTTGAGACAACGCACAACATCCAACAAATGAAGATCCCTCTCCTTGTCAGAGGAAGGGTTAGGGCAGAAAGAGGGCACCACAATCTCCTGATTGATGTGGAATTCGGAGACAACCTTACGTAAAAATTCCTTGGAAGTGCGAAGCACAGCCTTATCCTTGTGGAACACCAGATAAGGAGGTTTACAAGACAAGGCTTGTAACTCTGCCACCCGGCGAACTGATACGATAGCCAAGAGGAAGGCCATCTTCCAGGTCAAAAGGCGTAAAGGAATGGAAGCTAAGGACTCAAATGGGGGTTGTTGGAGAACCCCCAGAACTAGAAGGAGGTCCCACTGAGGAGCTGGACTCTTGAAAGCGGGCCGAACATGAGTCACACCTTGGAAGAAAACTTTGACATCAGGAAGGATGGCAATGCTCTCCTGGAAAAAGACAGACAGAGCAGACGCCTGAACCTTGAGAGAACTCAGGCTGAGCCCTTTCTCAACTCCGTCCTGTAAAAAGGCCAGGACAGTAGGAAGATGGAAATCAAGCGATAGATCCCTATCAGCACACCATGCAACAAAGGTTGACCAGACTCGATGATAAATCTTGGAAGACACAGGCTTACGAGCTTTAAGCATCGTAGACACCACAGAAGAGGAAAAACCCTTTTTCTTCAGAATTGAGGATTCAACCTCCAGGCCATCAAATGAAGACGATGAACATCCTCCTTCCACAGGTAACCTTGTAGCAGCAGATCTGGATGAGCTGGAAGCGGAAAGGGTTCCACTACAGACATTTCCATCAGATCCGGATACCAGGACTGACGAGGCCAATTCGGAGCGATTAGGATGACAGGACAACGCTCCACCTTCAGCTTCTGGATGACTCTGATCAACAGAGGAAGAGGAGGGAAGATGTAGGCTAGGGAGAAGTCCCAAGGGATGGACAAGGCGTCCACTGCCAGGGCCAGTGGATCCCTCCACCGAGAGCAGAACACGGACACCTTCCTGTTGTGCCTGGTTGCCATCAGATCCACTACAGGAACCCCCCACTTCTGGGTTAGAAGGTGAAACACCTCTAGATGAAGAGCCCACTCTCCGCTGTCGACTGTGTGACGGCTGAGAAAGTCTGCCATGACATTGTCTACGCCTGGAATGTGAACCGCTGAAATGATGGGAACATGTGCCTCCGCCCAAGATAAAATGGCCTTGACCTCTAACCATGCGGCGAGATTTCTTGTTCCGCCTTGTCTGTTGATGTAGGCCACTGTGGTGGCGTTGTCGGACTCCACTCTGACTGGACAACCCTCCAGTTGAGATTCCCAATGTCTCAGGGCAAGGAAGATGGCACGTAGTTCCAGAACATTGATGGAGAGGAGAGATTCCACCAATCCCCACTTCCCCTGAGCACTGAAGTGACCCAACACTGTTCCCCATCCCAGGAGGCTGGCATCCGTCGTGACTGTGGTCCAATAGGGAATCTGGAAGGATCTCCCTTTCAGGAGATGAGACAGGTCCAACCTCCACTCCAAGCTCAACTCGACATGAGGAGGCAGAGAGACTGACAGGTGCAGATGGTCTGGATGATTCCTGCACGTCTGTATCACAAACCTCTGAAGTTCCCTGGTGTGTGCCATGGCAAATGGCACCGCCTCTATTGTGGAAATGAACTTCCTCACCAGAGATGTCAACTTCGGTACTGGAATCCGCTCGAGAGCCAAAATCTTTGATACTCGGAGAGCAATCTGATGAGCCACCTCTTTTGGGAGAAGCACCATGCACCTCTGAGTGTCGAACAGAAGACCCAGGAAGAGTATCTGCTGAGATGGGACCAAGTCTGACTTGTCCAGATTCACAATCCACCCGTGTCGAGTGAGTGTCTGAATGCAAGCCTGAACCTGCTGGTGAAGGATCTCCGCAGATGAAGCTTTCAAGAGTAAATCGTCCATATAGGGAGTCACCCTGATGCCATCTCGATGGACCACCGCTATCAACGCACCCAGGACTCTCTGAAAAACCTGCGGGGCTGTAGTCAGTCCAAAGGGAAGAGCCGAAAACTGAAAGTGACCTTTGTGGCAGGCAAACCTGAGATACCGCCTGCTCTCTAGATGGATAGGGATGTGCAGATAAGCATCCGGAAGATCCAGGGAAGCAAGGAACTCCACCGGAGACATAGCAGCTATCACAGAGCGCAGGGATTCCTGACGATAGTGGGTACTCACAACAAAGGAATTGAGATCTTTGAGGTCCAAAATAGGACGAGCGCCACCATCCTTTTTGGCCACCACGAACAGATTGGGATAGAATCCTGAACCTGTGTCCTCTGGAGAAACTGGTTCCAGGACTTCTTTGTCCAAAAGATCCTGAATAGCGTCGTCGAACAGACGCCTTTTTGTAGGTTCCTGAGAAGGACGAGTAAAATGTAACCGAAAAGGAGGAAGAGAAGAGAAAGGGATCCTGTATCCCTCTGACACCACCTGAAGAACCCAAGGGTCCGCCACTGACTCCTCCCAAGTCCGGCGAAAGATGTGAAGGCGCCCACCTACAGCCGGATGCGGACCCGGGTTCGGCGAGTCATGCCAAAGCAGTCTTGGAGGTCTTGGCCTTGGGGGCAACTTTGGGCTTCCAGGACTGTTTGGGCTTGGAGGAGGAGCGCGAAGCAGGCGGAACCGCCTGGGACGCAGAGCGTGTCTCAGTTTGGAAGGAACTAAAGGACCGATTGCGTTTGGCTGGAAACTTCTTTTTAAAGACTGAGGGTAGAAGAGTACTTTTACCTCCAGTAGCCTCGCTAATCAACTCCTTTAATTCTGAACCAAACAGGGAAGTCCCTTGAAAGGGCAAAGAAAGTAACACTTTCTTGGAAGCGGTGTCAGCAGACCAAATTTTCAGCCAAAGAGCGCGTCTAGCCACCACTGAAGAAGTGGAGGCCCTCGCCATCATGCGAACTGCGTCAAAAGCAGCGTCAGAAACATAATTCTGAGCTTCAGAAATGTTAGCAAGGAGTTGCAACTGCTCTGACACAGGCGCATCTTGGCGAACCGCCACAGTAAGCTGTTCAGTCCAGACCGCAATGGCCCGGTTAACCCACGCCAGAGCAAAGGCTGGACGCATGGCAGTACCAATAGAGGAAAAAATAGACTTAAGACAAGTTTCTAACTTTTTGTCCGTCCAATCCTGTAAGGCAGAAGCATCAGATACAGCCAAGGCAGTAGATTTAGACAACCTAGAAACAGGAGCATCCACCTTAGGAGGATGAACCCATTTAGCCAGTTCAGTCTCAGGAAAAGGATTTTTTGAGACTGAAGAGGACTTATCAGGATTTTTCCATGCATCAGAGACTAAGCGTTCAAGAGTAGGATTAGTAGGAAAACATGTAACAGCCTTAGAAGGTTTCTGAAACACGTCCGTTGGGTCAAGAGTAGATTCCTGACGCAAGGGAAGATTGAGGGTGGTCAGCACAGCCCTGATTAAACCCTCAGCAGAGAGTTCAGGGTCACATTCGTAAGGGTCTCCAATGGATCTGGTAGACTCAATAACTGTACCATCCTCAACATCAGAATCCTGCAACAATTCTTCTTCAGAAGAATCAGAGACATCAGGAGCCCCCTGTGGCTTGGGCAGGGAGGTCCTGACAGTGGAGGGGGTCTGCCACACTTGAAGAGCCCCCTGAACCTGAGCAGGAAAGAGCTGAAGAGTGGATCTAAGATCCCTAGTTGCAGCCTTGAACTCTTTCACCCATGTTGGCTTAATAGTGTGACTGGAAGGCCCTGGGTTGCTGCCATGAACTTCCACACAAGTTGGGCATTAATGACCAGAAAATTCTCTAGGTAGCCCTGCATGACAGGAGGAGCAAAACGCAATTGGGGAGACAGATACCCCAGCCTCCTTCGTCTTAGGTCTAGTCCCAGGCTCAAGTGGTGTAGACATGCTCACAGCGTCAGATATACCCCACTGATAGGAATCACCCGATTAAAGTGTGAAAGATTAAATATTCACCCCAGAAACGTTTAAAACTAAACTTATCTGGCAAGTGAAGGGTTAATCAGCAGAGGAGAGAGAGAAGGTCCGGTGCCTGCGTAGTATACTCGATGAGAAGAACTCACAAAATGGCTGCCGCGACGGGAGCCAATCAGAAAAAGAGCGCGAACCAAGCGCTCATGGGAAGCGTAGTTTTCCTCACAAAGTACCCCAAAACAGTGACTGAAGTCCCCCCAGTCCCCCAACACACTCAAACATACAACCGGATGAGCAAGGGAAGACAAATAAAATGAGCCCTCTCTGAAGTCGCTATGTGAAGCGGGTCCAGAGATACGTCCCACAGAGTGTAAGTCCATAGAGAGTAAAGGAGCAATGGCATCTATGCGGGAAAAGCGCGCTTAAAGGCGCGGAACATTATTTCTAATAAATTTTACTCTTAAAGTAAAAGTTCCATAACACATAGCAAACATATATACTATAACAGCAAACATTACTAAACCAAGGTAAACAATGCAAATGCCCATAAAATAGACAAGCCCAGCAGAGAGAGGGTTAAATCCCACATAAACTGCTCCAAAACTCAGACATACACATATACATTGCATTGGCAAAATATATAAAAAAAACACCCAATGAGCGCTGGAGTGCACAATGAGAACTCCCAAACACAATCCCAATGAAGGGACACTGAGGGACAAGTGGACCTTCGGCACTCAAAGGGTGACTCACCTTTCCTGCAGGACTTCTGTCTTCAGGTTACAAAGATCAGAAAGGAATCACCACAGAGGATAATTCCCCCAGGGAAATACTTGAAATCAAGTTATTCCCTCTTCAGGGCAAAAGATCCACCAGAAGTACCCTGGAAGCTATGCTATCCACTTTAAATAGGGCATTTGACAGCCTTGGTAACCCACCTAATGGTGGTATTCCATATTTGTAAAAATAACAAAGAAACTAAAACTTGAAGAGAGCTGTTCTCTGCCTGGTGTGAACACACCGAGGAACAAATCATTCTGGCTTGTTCTGATTGAGGAGCAAACTAAGAGGGAGGGGAGGCTCTGCCCACTGCATACATTTAGATAAATGTTCCTGCCTACTTAAAGGGGTGGATCGCCTCCCTGTGTACCAGTAACCTGTATTGGACAACAGTGAAAGTACCATTATACAGATGCTACTTTGGAGTACAGGAAAACTTAATATATTTAGGTAAAGTGTGGTACCATGTTAGCCATAGAAAATACAGGAGACTGGTAGAATAAAAAAATAACAGAAGTATAATTTTTATTCTACCAGTCTCCTTAATATGTTTACATTACCAGTTCATTTCTAAGTGTTAGGTCAAGGTTACATGACAGCAATTAATGCAGTGATTCCATGTCCACATCAATCACCAAAACACAGAACCACTGGTAATTTATTCGACTGCTCATGGCTGAATCTGAATGCAGCTTTCTGAACCTTTCTTAGTTTCAATGTAGAATTCAGGGACATTTCAGAACTGGTCGGCACTGTGTCCTGTGGAGCTGCTGTGCAGATTGTTCACACTGCCAAACTGATTGTTAGGAAGCTGACAGCAACAACCCAATCAATGCCATCCCATGTGAGTATCAGCCAATCATGTTTGTCTGACTCCCGCATGTGGCAGCCATCAAACATGCATGCCCCCAGCAATGAGTTTGACAGGGGAATGCAGTGACAGGTCAGATAAATAACATGAGCAAACCACACACACAGTAATCTTTAATGCTCCTTATCTATTTCGCTACCTCATTGCGGACACCTTTAACCCCTTGAGTGTCAAAGATGTATTCAACTTGGATACCTCTCTGGCACACAAAGGGTTAAATGTCTAATGTTCTGTTGGGAGAGAATATTTGCATTATTATTGCATCCCCGAGACCTCGAACGCGACTTTTTTTTTTCATAATACAAATACTGAGATGTTATTGAATTTGATGTAAGAAAGTAGTCTCAATGTCGCAGTACTTATGGCGCCTCTGGCACTCAACTGGTTAAATTAATGATTGATTTTAATCAGTATAATAAGTACATAACTGTGTTTAATAAAAATACATTAATCAGAAAGATGTAAAGTCATGCATTAGTAAGTACAACTTGTTGATTTACACACTTATTAACAAGATTGGTTTATGATATCCTTGACTCCTTTTCAGCAGTAACTAATCACACATCTCTGAGCGCAAAATAACACACCTCAAAATATGGCTGACATCCAACATCTTCTTTTCAGATTTTGTCCTATAAAGAAGAAGCATCATTACTGCTATATAGAGCTCCTACATAGTTATAAGAATGCCACATTTCCAAAGATTTTTTCTTTACATATTTTATTACAAAGAATGCTACGCATTGATTCCCTATGAGTGGGGGTATCTCTATCGGGGCTACTGTTCTGTCATTAGTGTTTTTCTGTGATCCCCTCTATCCTTGAACCACTTTTCTATATAATTTAAGAAAACTAAAAACAATAATTTAAATCATATTAATGTGTATAATTTTACCGCTTTTCTAAATACGACAATGCAAAAAAATCATAGACACTATATGAAATTAATGTGGGTAAAGTACAAAAAGACATAGGGCCTTATGTACAGAAGGAAAGATGAGAAATCTGGAGTCAATAACCTGCACCATGGAGGAGAAACAAAAATTCCCAAACTTCCATTTAAAGGGGAACTATCAACCCAAATAAAATCCCCCCCCTAACAAATACCAATTACCGAATTGAAATCAACACACATTTCTAATATTAAAAGATATTTATTAAAGTAAAAGGGCATAAATCCTGGTTTACAAAACAAACATCTAGCTAAGTGCAGATAACAAGTAACAAGATCCAATGATCATGAGAGTTATCCACAGAGGGATGAGCCCACCTTACTTCATAGAGGAAGAAATGTAGTGTAGAAAATGAGCATGAATGCCAAAGAGCGTAATAGTGAACAAAGGGGAAAGAAAAGCAGAAAAATCAAAAGGAAAAATGAAAAGTCAGGTAGATAAATGTAGCCTGTAACCAGCAGTTCAAGTGGCTCGTCCGGGGAAGCACTTTCAGACCACAACTCAAGCCATCATCAAATGAGGTATGAGGCATGTCACATTAAGATGTATCACCTAGATGTCCATGTTATAGGGAAATCAGACTATAAAGAGCACACATAAATATAAAGAGCCATTGGCCACTCATTTATTGTCTGACAAAACAGAGATATCACAATTAAGTGTGAGACAAGGGTCATAAGTATTACAGACGTGAGCAGTGAGGAAGCATACACTGCGTTATATTTCTTTATATTTCTCCAGTTTAACCAAATGACTGACACTGGAAATCCACTGAGCAGCTATAGGGGAGTCTGGGATCTCCAGTTAAGAGCAATGTGACATTTTGCAGCATTTAGCATGAAGTGGTAGGCTCAAGCTTTAAATTTAGAATGCAAACAGTTCTCCAACCAAGGCCCAAAAATTTTAGTGCAAAGCCCAGGAATAAAAGCCCAGGGTACAACAAAGGAGCCAAATAAAAGGTGTTGTTAGCAGAGTTCCAGGTCTTTAGCATATTTCCTAGGATAAAGTGGTCTAGGCAGTCTTTGGGAATATTAAGTAGGTCTGTTCACAGAAGCTGCATTAGATCCGCCTGATCCAACACCTCGCTTGGGTTAAGGCTTTTGAAAATCCAAACATTTCGATTCAGCAGCTACAATACAATATTAAATAAAGTCAGAGGGTCCAAGACCCCACTTTGCTCAGATGTCAAACTTTAATTGTGGTCTCTTATGAGCCAAAACAAAGGAGGTGATAACTGTTTGATTTTTTTTTAATTGGCTAGGAAGAGTGACGAGCATAGAATGAAAAAGGTAAAGAACCTTAAACAGGACTAACCCTACCTACCCATGACCCTGTTAAGGATGCCCAACTCTAAATCTTTAGTGAGGTTTGCAAGTAAAGGGGAGAAATTTAAAGCAAATAACAGGTACACAACCAATGACTGATACACTCCCATATATTTTATCGACCAAGTAGACCATTGGAATGGATCCCTCAACTGGAGACAGACTATGATGAGGCAGGATTACTATTCAAAGGGATAGTAATACTTTGTTTTATCTTTATTTTATTTCATAGGCATTAAAAAAACATGAAGAACGATATAAGTCTTATCTCTCAAACATTTATGGTTTGAGAGATATTCACAAGCAAAGTTTCCCCTCCCGCCCCTTTAACCTAGTGTAAGCCATCTCTTCTCAGATATGGAATCCAGTCCATAGATGAGACAGAAAACAGAAGGGGACAGTCTTCTTCCTATGAGAACAATGAAAGCCCTGCCCCCCTTGACAAGTTTTTCAGGTTTTTCCCTTATCTTAACTGACGATTGTCCCTCTCTGCAGTCTACCTGGTTACCTCCCTTCTGAACTGGATGAACAGTGTTACATCAGTAAAAGGGGCGGGAGGGGGATACTGTGTCATTGAATTACTCTTGAACTACAACTCTGACAGAATTGAAATAAAACTCTCCAAAGTCCAAATACTATGAGGATTAATTAGAGCTGCTTTTATTATAAAACATTACTATCCCTTTAAGTATATTTGTACTCTTGTGGGAAATAAAATGATTCCCATTTTTCTTTTAAAAATGATCACATCTGAAAGTGGGGCCTTAATTCATTCAAATCAGGGAATTCCTCTCTTTCAAAAATGCTACATACAATGTTGTAAGTAAAAAGGGGGCTAGGATCAGAGCTCTTTTAGAATTCACATCTTTCCTTTTTAGTACTCTATTAAATAATGGCAGGTGATCAAGAGATCACCTGACAATATCAGTACAGATAATGAGTGGTACCCTGTTTAAAAGAGGGGAATGTTCTCTTTTTTTTAAAAAAAAGAGTAGTTTGGGCAAATCCACGCCAAGTAGGGGGATATCTACCTATAATTTGCCTTGCCTGGTCCTCTGCAGCAGCCATGAGTTTCTCTGTGGACCAATGGAGTGCCTTAGTGAGTGTGAAGTAATTTCGTACATGTGTGATGACTTTACAACACAGAGCTAACAAATAAACTCATGTCCCCAAATTAACCCCTTCATTGCTCCACTGCAGAGGGTGTGATGGTCTACATCCTTAGAAGGTTTGCAGGATATGCTGAGGATGTGGCAGCAAAGTAGTTAATCAAACAGTTAGCAACAGCGCTAACTGATGTCTAAAAGCTATACTCTATAACATAAAAGGCCAGAATGTTTGTCTGATGCAGTCATGAACAGTAGAGACTGCCCGAATGCACAGAATGCTGGGAGCATGACTCCATTGGGTGCCCCACCAGTGAGGTGGCAGTACGCAGAGTAGGACGGGCCTCTTTACCTCATCGGACGCTGGCCTGTGAAACTGACTTTTACACTAGTTTATTATAATGCAATCTATGGGATAACTTGAGCCATATTCTATGGCTCACAAACAGTGGAGCAGAACGGGAATCTGAAAAGAGGCACCCAGTGCATCGATATCCCACCCAACACATGTCCATGTAGACCAATGATAGGGAACCTATGGCATGCGTGCTGCCACTGACACTCAGAGGTCTTTATGGTGGCACTCGGCCAGGGCACCAATTCCAACACCCTTTGCCATTTGACATTTTTCTCAAGTGTGAGTGAAGATGCAGGTTCACTGAGAATATTATCTGTCTGATAACAAAGAGAGCACACAATTGTATATAGCAGTCTTTTCAAGTATGTATTCACCATAATACCTGTTTCAATGGTACATTTTCAGTAATGGCACTTTGATAGCTCAAACCTAATCTCCCAGCAGAAAATTGGGCATTCAGGCCCAAGAACATTATCCATCACTGCCCTAGACCCTGTATATCAGGCTTGAAAGCCTGACACAGTCTATGGGGACTGCACACATACCCCTGCAGTTTGTGGCTGGCAGCCATAGAGTGTCAGGTTGCCTTTCAGCTAAGGGGTTCTGTTTTCTGACAAATCCTCACCCCTACAGCAGATAAAATACATTTTGGGGATACAAAGAACAGCCTCAGGCTTTTTAACTAAGCGGGCTCCCTTTGGAGAAGACTTAGTAAAATGTGATGTTTCAATGGCTGGCTGGAGGCGATGGTAGCTGTAGTCTCCAACTGCTAGAGAGCCAAAGGTTGCCTACATGTACCCTAGCTACAACTCAAGGACTGCTATGTCTCTGCTCAGTGTGGTCTATCAATGCAGGATAACCTTGGAAAAAAGAACCTTGGAAGAAAGAAGCATATGACTGAAAGGTGAAGTAAATACATGAAGGTGACATATTAGTAAAATGCCCTTTGGAACTGCTCTGCTGTTACATGCGGCACAGCTCAAATCTCTGACCCATTAACACATGTGAAAATGGGTTAGGTATCACACACTCATTGAGAATAATCTTCATAGCCTGTGGTAAGGTAATGATGATGTGATATCACCAATAATTGCAGCTATCACCTTTAAATCATAGTTTAGAACCCCTCAGTCAATGAACTTTGAGTGATAATCATTAGAAATACAAGTTACCATATAATCAGACAGATACAGTCTGCATTGTACTGGCTTTCCTGCATAGATAAATCAAAATTACAAAGTACAGAAATATTTATATATTCCACTAGATGTCACTGATATCCTAAAATGAGTAACCCGTACTAATCTGCTATTGAAATGTAACTACATTTTGCTACCTTTCATTTCTGTAATCGGAAACAAGGATTGATCACTGAGCATTTGAATTAAAATGGCCTTCGAGCTGGAATAGGTTCTTACTAACAAACATGCAATTTTCTTGGATTATTCAGTGCAGAGAGTAATAAACAGGAGGTCATTTTGGCACTCAGTTTTTAAATGAGGTGGATCTGAGGTGTAAACACCACACAGAACATGGAATATTTTTTATCACTATCTAACAATTGGAACAGCTCAGGACAGGTATGGAGAAGCTGTGGATCTCTTGCTGTTGCTAAACTATAACTCCAGTCATTCAGAGTCAGCCATTGACTGGCTGAGGATGATAGAACTGTAGTCGAACAACTGCTGGAGGGTCTCTCATGACTTTGAATGATTTACATACTTTTCCTGAAATCTCTATTAAAGGGACAGTAATGCCCCAAAGAAAAAATGTCCTTTTTTGTAGACTTTAAAATATGAATTGATATGCTCCAAACCCTATCTCTCAAACTGATATGGTTTGAGAGATATATGGATTCAAAGTTCCCCCCTCCCCTTTTCCTGAGGTCAGCTGTAAAGCTGATAGCAGGAGAATCCAGTCGTATGACTTGAGGAGGCTCTGCAGCAGAGCCAAAATCGCATTATTGCTAAAGAACTCATTAATTGAAAATGTCTAGAAAGTGTGCCTGGTTTGCAAGCACACTTTGTAGACCTTTCCAGTGAATTAATTATTTTCATGTAACGCAATTCCAGCTCTGCTGCACAGCCGCCTGCTGGTCCCTGGACCGGGATCTCCTGCTGTCAGCTAGACGCTGACATCAGGAAAAGGAGAGGAAGGGGGAACTTTAAATTCCTATATCTCTCAAACCATAGCGGTTTGAGAGATAGGGTTTGAAGCATATCAATTAATATTTTAAACTTTACAAAACAGGACATTTTTTGGGGGACATTACTGTCCCTTTAACTCTCCACTATGAAAAACCAAATTGAGACATTATAAAAGGCATATTCTATTATGATTTTATGCTAAAATAGGCCATAGGCTCGATTTGTTGGAGCTGCAGCTCTCTAATGCCTCTATAGTAAATTATCTAGTTTAGAAATTCTCCAATTTATACCTTTTGTGCCAGAGGGTGGGGGCAGTGTATGGGCAATTCAAAGCATTCCATACTTCCCTTTCTCTTTGTTTTTCTCCTTTCTGTTAACTCTTTGAATGAGAGAGGGTTTAACAAGGTGCATACATAATTGACATAAAATTACCCATTTATCTGGGGATGATATAGAGGTGGTTTCAGGGAACGATCACAGTAATGTCTTGCCAGTGTGTGCTCCAGTGTGAACTACAGTGAACTTACTGTGTGTGTGTGCTTGACATGCCCAAAGTACAGTCACATGATTTATAGTCTAACATGTAAGTGTAGACTTATACATTCCCCCTGTACTAGGCTGATGTACTAAGTATAACTGAAGAAATTCTGGAGTGAACCAACTACCCCATTGGGGGCAAATAAAAATGTCTATAGATTTAAATGGACTTTAAAGCTAGAGAGGTTTTCAAAGCATTGCTATGCATTAGCAACATCTCAAGCATTGAAATGATTAAAAAGACCCACTGAAACAAAGCTGAGGAAGAAGCAATTATGAGTGGATAAAGGTGACTGGAAGGTGCTTACTGCCTTACTTTACTACACTCAAACCGGTATTCCCAAAATTCCAACCTGAGTGGGAGGACCTATGAACCTGCTGCATCTTCCTGACATCAGAGATTACAGAAATGGTCCTCCTTGTCCCCTTACTCAACCCAGAAGTTCAGGGATCACCGGTTTGAGGAGGCAGGTGTGAAAGAAGGCAATGAATGAATGCTTACACAATGATATAAGCAATCAGTATGGGGGATGCAGCAAAAGAGTCTAGATGCTCCCCCAAGAGGACTATTTAAACAAACTACATTCAAAATACAGTGGGAGAGTGCAACTATGTGCCCTGCATAGGACTGGCATGGTAATGGTTAAAAAGAGGAACAGGAACAATTCTGGAACAAATCAACTGTACCAAAGGAGGGAAATAATTCCAAACTTCCCACTGATTTAAATGAAGCTTTAACAAGTCCCCAACTTGTTGTAGGGGTTAAAATACCCATTTAAATCAATGGGGTTCTTATATCTCCTCTGAGTTTGCTCCAGTTCTTTCTAGGGTCATCAGCCTCATAGCACAATGAGCTTGCCTGAGCCTTAAAGGGACAGTAATACTTAAAATGTAAAAACAAATATTTTGTAGGGTTTATCCCCCTGAGTAAAACAAGAGTACTCCCACTGCTGAAAGGCATTTCATTCAAAAGTTATTAATTTACAAAGTTGAATTTTTTAGGTGCAATATCACAGTGGCCTGAAATTGTACAGTGGCGCTGTTGCTACACCATCCTATGGAGATTTATGGTCCCGGGACCAGAGCTGTCCATAGGATCGTGTAGCAACAGCGCCGCTGTACAATTTCAGGCCACTGTGATATTGCACCTAAAAAATTCAACTTTGAAAATGAATAACTTTTGAATGAAACACCTTTCAGCAGTGGGAGTACTCTTGTTTTACTCAGGGGGATAAACCCTACAACATATATTTTTTACATTTTAAGTATTACTATCCCTTTAAACCCTGATATGTCCCGAGGACTGGAGTTGAGAATCATTGATACAGACACTTCGACTTCATAGTTACACCAGCCATTTTATAATTTCCATTAGAGCATTAAATTGCAATGGAAAACACCTAATAGCTTCACTGCTGTGTCTGGTACATGTTTATTTTTTATAAACTTTATTTTTATAGAACAAGTTTATACAAGCTGGGCAACAATGCAATATGAGACAATGATACGAAAATCATGACAAAGATAAAAATTACAGGCACATAGGCTTGGAACAGTCATTATATGAAATGGCAGTCTGTTATTATTTAACCTAAAAAACAATCCTGCACGGTTACAGGAACAATTTCATAAAGTCATGCACACTTCCAACCATTCGAGACAGGAAGGGGGAAGGGGGAAAAAAGGGGGGAGGGAACGAAAGAACCAAAACTGGAATAGGGAGGTACAGTAAAGGAGAGCGAGAGAGTACAAGGGGGGTGGTGGGAAGGCGAGGGATGCAGTCCCAGGGATAGGACCCCAAGGACCGAAGATGAATTAATACAATATAAGTGGTTACAGACCATCAACTGATACAATGTCTCTGTGGAGTGACCACATGCTCCACAGGGAGTTGTGGCAGGGGAGGCTATCCTGGAGAAAAGAGGTCAGTCTCTCCATGTGTTCGATGTGGGTAATCCTGGTAAGGATCTGGGAGAGTGAGGGCACTGCTGGAGATTTCCAGAGGCAGGCCACAAAACAGCGGACAGCTGTAAGAATGTTTCACATATATAAAGTATAGCAGTTATTGTGTTACATTACACACTTCGATCTGTGGTTTTCTCCATAGCGCTATCCCTTTAATGTGGGAGGGCCACTTGGAGACCCCCAGAAACGATTGTGTTTCTTGGCATTACATTTCTTGCTATTCTTAGTTATAGTGGTATTTTAAGTATTCAGGTTATTCTGGGTCTTTTTCCACGTTCTTATGACTTAAAAGGTAGGAAAGTGGATAAAATACTTTTTTTATTTTCTGTTATATTATAGATATTTTTTACGCACATGATTTTCTGATTGTGGTTTTGCTGTATATTCTTATGTTATTATCCCAAGTCCTTTATTGTGTAGGACAAAGGAGAAGGACTTTACATATTGGTTTAAGACTTACGTGTATGTTCCTCGTGAGTCCTATACAATTGTATGTATTAGAGTATTGAGAACATTAGATTGTATATTGTTGGGTGCTGCACTGGAGAGAGTTGGATATGTAGTTGGATATTTAAGCCAAGAGGATATTTTAGGATCTACATTAATGGGTGAATGTACAGATCTTCTGTCTCACACAGTGTGGCATCCAAACATTTCTATTAGGGTTGCATTTCAGTGTCCCCTTTACGTATAATATTTTAGTTTTTCACACTTGATAGGTGTTTAGTCCTCATTAGGTGCTTGCATATATCATTTTTAATTTTGAGATTTTTTATATAGTACCTTGGGTGGTTGTCACAGCTTTTTAAGAACACTCAGGCAAATTAGGTAAGGTTAAGATCAGCTTTAATAAAAATAAATAATCAGCAAGGAAAGATCACCCTACTCAGGCCCAGATAAGGACAGTACATTGGTACTTCCTAAATCTGGCACAGGTCAGGATGAACAGAAATAATATGCAAGAAACAATACAACAGGAGCTAAGTAAGCTTGATCCGTCGACTGGATACTGGAACAGAGTAAAACACAACAGTACCAAGCCACGGAAAGGCACACCAAGAATAGCGGCAGGTAACTGCAGGGCAAATCCCTAGAATGCTAGGGATAGCGGAGGTAACACAGATAGGACACTGGCAAGTGACCGAGTCCCTAGAACGCTAGGGATAGCGGAGGAAAAGCAGATAGGATACTGGCAAGTGACCAAATCCCTAGAACGCTAGGGATAGCGGAGGCACAACAGATAGGACACTGGCAAGTGACCGATTCCCTATAACGCTAGGGATAGCGGAGGCAATACAGATAGGACACTGGCAAGTGACTGATTCCCTAGAACGCTAGGGATAGCAGAGGCAATTCAGATAGGACGCTGGCAAGTGACCAAGTCCCTAGAACGTTAGGGATATCGGAGGCAACACGGATAGGATACTGACAAGTGACCGAGTCCCTAGAACGCTAGGGATAGCGGAGGCAACACCGATAGGATACTGGCAAGTGACTGGATCTACTCGCAACTCAGTCTCCCAGGGTGATCTAGGGAGTGACAGGCCAAGCAGGCGCTGTAGCGTAAGTCGCTGAGATAGCGAGAGTAATGGGCTCAGGGTACACACACAGAAGGTCAGAAGCCAGAATGTCAGATCGGTACTCACAGAGGTAGTAACCAGCACTAGTCAGCAACGGAAGTAGGTTCTCAGTCAAAGCCAGGTCGGTACACAGAAAGGTAGTCAGCTAGTCCTAGTCAGCAATGGAATCGGGTTCTCAGCCAAAGCCAGGTCGGTATACACAGAGGTAGTCAGCCAGTCCTAGTCAGCAACGGAAGCGGGTTCTCAGTCAAGCCAGGTCAGTACACTCGGAGGTAGTCAGCCAGTCCTAGTCAGCAACGGAAGCAAAGGTACAGGTACACCACGAAAGGGCGCTGAAAAAATGACAGGACCCAGTATAAAAAAACTAGCCCTGGGCAGAGCCAGAATCCAATGGTCAATAAGAATCGAGCCGGATGAAACCTGGAAGTAGCAATGTCACCCTGCAGCTAAGATCACGGGCACCGTGATAGTGGTGTGTACAGATATATCTTTAAGCTGCCTTTCTAAAATGCATTGTAAATTATCTTTTGCACAAGATTGAAGCACAATTAGTTTTGATGTAAGAATGTGTCTGATCAGGGGCTGCAAGGATCGAGGTGCGTTAGGACATGGAGCCCCCCAACACCAGGATCACTGGGTCCTTTTATCTGCTATCCCTTGCACTTCAGAAGAAAACAGTACATTGCATCTGTATGCTCCCTGGATACTGAAATGTAAATTAACACACAGACACAATTATACAGGTAGAAAAATACAAATTATGATGTGTAATCATAAAAAGAAAGATTGACCCTTTGGATACTAGTGAGGTCTCCATTGCTTTGCAGTACATTGGTGTCAATATTATTCTCTTCTACATTTACATGGAATGCAAAATTGAATTCAAATATTATCAGAATGTTTTTCTGTTAAATAGCTTTCCTTTTAAATTATTAATCATCTAAGTTGTTCATCAGAATGCAGATTAGTTTTCACTAATGAAAGTGAGACATTTTAATAATTTATTATCCCCAAACACTGACCAGGCAGAATATCTGTTTTTAACCATTAACTATCTTTCTACGATTGGCTTGGAAATGTTAATGTTCTTTAAATGTTTTGCATTGTGCAGTTCTCACAGAAATAACATTTATCTGGGAGAATTCATGAATCTGTTAACTGATCATTTTCTTAACATAGGTAAAGAAATCATGCAGCTGCACTTCGGGATAAGTACTAGAGCATATTAGCATTTTAATGAATACCAGAGAACACATTCTGCTTTTGTTAAACGGATAGTAATGTTTCACAATAAAAGCCACTCCACTTAATCTTCATTGTATTTGAGCCATAGAGAGTGTTATTTCAGTACTGTCAGAGTTGTAGTTCAAGAGTAATTGAATGATAAAGTATCCCCCTCCTGCCCCTTTTACTGATGTAACACCGCACACCTCAGAGCAGCAGCAGAGGGACAATCTTCAGTGAGCATAAGGAAAAATCTAAAAAACCTGTAAAGGAGGGCAGGGTTTTCCTTATGCTCACAGTAAGAAGATTGTCCCTTGCTGCAACCTTTCCGGTGAAGGGACCAGATTCTACATCTGAGGGAGGTGAGTTACACTAGGTAAAAGGGGCGGGAGGGGGATACTTTATCATTCAATTGCTCTTGAACTACAACTCTGACAGCTGAAATGGTATTCTCCATGGCCAAAATACTATGAAGAGTAATTGGAGCTGCTTTTTGTGAAACGTTACTATCCCTTTAAAAGAATGCTAATACAAAAAAAATGGAATAGGTTGATATAAAATTAAATATCATATAGTTACAGTTAACATGTGTAAAGTCATTTGTCAGTTCTAAGCCTAAATTAGCTTTATATTGAATGTGTAAATTATACTGTTTTTAGAGCATTTATTTGATGTTGTTTCTAGGGTTTGTATAATTATTAGCTCTTCTATTCTGTGAAGCTGTTATCTTATCAGCCAATTAACAATCACAGAAAATGAATGGGAGCCCTGGAAAAGATGGGAATGTCTGCTCCCTCAGAGCTTATGTAAAACTAGATTTTAGGCCTCAGAAAACAACTACTGGATTCTAGTATGAAGTTCAGAGTATTGGAGTGTATATCATCCCCATTCATTTTTAAGCGTTAGTGCTCCTTTAACACTTTTAATGAGAGCAACTTCTGGATGCCTACTCTATAGCATGCACAGGAAAATGGTGTAAAGTAAATGAACATCCTGAAATGCCCATTCACTTTTATATTGCCCTCCCTTTGGTGTAAGAGTGAATGATAGGCATGTTCTGATCATTTAAGTCATGGCGTCACTGGTCCGTAAAGGACAGAAAGTTGTGACAGTCCTGGCACGTTCAAGGTCATTAAGGGGTTGATACATAAGCAATAGGCAGGCACAAGACACAAAGGGGGAGATGCACATATGCGTTATAAAGAGGCTATGCAATGTGGATAACCTCTCCACTGAGATCACTTCTCCAGTTCCTATTCTATTCTATGGAGCCTATAAACTAAGATTTGTCCCGCTCTGGATATCTTAGTGCATAACCTCTATAGAATAACATAGGAACTGGAGAAGTGATATAACTGGATAAGTCATCTCCATTTTATAACCTATTTCTCACACCTATGTTACAGAATTTTGTAAGTGTATCCCCCCCAAAAAATGCAGCATGACTGCTTTAAGAGTTTTGGTTTTATTTAACGTACCAAATGCCAGAGAGAGATCTTTAATATCAACTTTAAAGTGTAACTGTCACACTCCAACTCTCCCCCCCCACCAAACAATTTGTTTGCTTGTCTTCCCCCTCCCCCGACTAGCTTAACCCCCTCCCCATGAAAAATAAATAATTGTTCCCCTTGGATGAAAAAGCAATCTTTCTTCTTCGGTAACAAGAGGGAGAGCGTTGCCATCTTGATGATGTTCAGAATGACTGGCAGCACTCTCCTACCACCCTAATCCCTGCCCCATTCCGTCTTCTATCGGGGCCACACACTACAGCTATGCAATGTTACTCTGTATGTTATGCTTTTATCTTAGCAAAAGCCAATCAGTGTCTGTATCCAATGCATTGTCCAGTTCAGTGTTCAGCAGCATTAGTACTAACTGCGATAACAACATCCTCAGAAGTGTTCAGAAGGGAAAGAGACCAGAGTAATATTCATGAAGGATAGTTCCTATAGCAGTGTAAGAACCAAGCACAGTATTCAAGACCAACTGGAGTGCGAAGCAATGCCACACTGGAGACCAAAAGTAAAAACACAAGCTGTTTAAACTTAGAGACACTGAAGCTCTGTTCAAGCATTGTCATTAAGCATTGCAATGTGATGACATGATGCTTTTAGCATCTCTCCATCACACTGCAACTCTTAATGATTGAGGCTAAATACATATTGGTGAAGCAGACAGTGACACTTATTACACTATCCACTTCACCAATATGTATTTGGCCTCAGTCATTAAGTGTTGCAAAGTGATGGAGTGACTCTAGTAGCGTAGAGAGAGGGAAAACAAGGTTGCGTATTGTACATAGGCTTTTTTTGTTTTCCCCTAAAATCTTGGGTATAATTTACACCTTCGTATTATACACAGGTGCGTATTATACCTGAGATTTTATGCTAGTTTTCTTAAAGGGTAAGTGACACCTTCTAATAATACCCCCACCCTAATGGTCCCTCAATTTCTTTCCCTTTATTTAAAGGGATAGTAATGCTTGAAAATAATTTTATTTTATATTGTAGCCCTTAAAAAAACATTAACAATGATATAAGTCGTATCTCCCAAACCTTTATGCTTTGGGAGATATTAGCAAGTAAAGGTAATAATAATAAAAGTAAAGTTTCCTTTTCCTGGCTGTTTTAGCCAAGTCTGCCATCTAGTGGACAGATTTGGAATTCGGTCCACAGATCAGCCGGCAGCTCTTTAGCAGTGCCGAGATCACGATCTTTAAAAAGAACTACTTCATTGGAACTGTCTACGAAGTGTGCCTGGCTTGCAAGCACACTTTGTAGACCATTCCAATGAAGACATTATTTTTAAAGATCGTGATCTCAGCACTGCTGAAGAGCAGCGGCCGGTCTGGGGACCGGATTCCAAATCTGAAGGCTTGAGCAGTGACGTCACTCCAGGGGAAACTTTACTTGCTAATGTCTCCCAAACCATAAAGGTTTGGGAGATAAGACTTGTATCATGTTTAATGTTTTTTTAAAGGCTACAATATAAAATAAAATTATTTTCAAGCAATACTATCCCTTTAAGAGATAACGTCATCGATCAGACCATGGAAATGGACATGACGGTTGCTGACAGGATCAAAGTACAGAACTTCATCTAATGCATGTTGTACACTTAACCCTTTAAAGAACAGAAGTGAGTGCAACGCACTGCTTCATAATGTGTTGCACACCCCTACTGTCCTTAAAGGGTTAAGTAGGCTCATGCACCACACTGCATCATTGTGAAAAATCTGGCAGCAACTGTCATGTCTGCCTCCAATCACTTGCCAACCAGGACTAGTGGCACTGACTGAAGATGTTAACTCTTGGAAAAAGGCACAAGGACAAAATTAATTA
Organism: Rhinophrynus dorsalis; assembly: GCA_037306005.1. Classification (NCBI taxonomy): domain Eukaryota; kingdom Metazoa; phylum Chordata; class Amphibia; order Anura; family Rhinophrynidae; genus Rhinophrynus; species Rhinophrynus dorsalis. The sequence continues at coordinate 116,445,773 of CM074724.1, forward strand.
GGGCAATTAGGTAAATGGGGTTTATTATTTGGATTACATTGCAACTGATGATTTTGCCACTGGTTTTATCAACACATTTCCCCTTAACTCTTTGAGTGCCAGAGGGGTATGCAACGCATTGCAGAGCAATGCTTTGCGTACCCCTCTGGCACTCAAAGGGATAGTGTTTAATAGGAATCTGATTGATAAAACTATCGGCTGCAATGTAATAGGTTTTCCTGTCCAGGTTTTCCATGAAGTAGAATGGAAAACTACTATCTGTAGGTCCTTTGCTCTAGAAAATGCAGTGTGTAATAGACTCCAAAGTTTTAGCCAAATTGATTCCTAGGGATTTTCATCGGCTCTTTTTTATTATCATAGCCTGAGTAAAGCTGATGTACTAAGGGGAACTGGAGTAGAATAAATTAGGGGACAAATATATATGTTCCAATTTCCATATGGAGTTGAAAGCCCCAAAAAGCCCCATCAATGCTAGACAGCTCTTTGGTGCTTTGCACTGCATTGGAGACCCCTCTAGCATTCAAGGGGTTAAATCAATGGTCATTTTATTTACCCCCTACAGTGTGGTTGATTTACTCCAGAGTTACTCCAGTACCCCTTAGTACATCAGCCTCACAGTGTCCTCCCAGCTAGCTGTGTGGTGTGAGGGTTACCTGTCAGGTGCAGGTCACCTGCTGGGACAGGAATCCCTTTCTCTCCTGCTGCTCCTTGGTCATTAACTACAGTGGGCTCTCTCTCTGTGTGATACTAGTCTTGGAATCGGGTGTGTTCATAAAACAATCACAGAGATTTTGTGATAGATTAACTTAGTTTATGAAGCTTCAACTGTAATGAGTCTCATGGTGCAGTTACTGATGTAAGCCTTAGAGTAGGGCAGAGACACACAAGCAGTTCTGTTAGAGAGGTAAACAAGCTGAACCCATGGAAACGCCTGCAGCCATCCAGGGACACCTACCCAACCTGATCTGGTATTAAGGCTGAAATTAGACTCCATGCTATATTCCTTTCTCTTACTGAGAACTAGGGGAATGGGGTATATGCAGAGTTTATAAAATATCAATGACGTTTATAAAAGAAAGAGTTACAAATGAGTTGGCTAATGTGAAAGAAAAACTAACAACTCCTATTAAGAAATCTCCCCACTTACCTACTACAGCCAGAAAATGCTAATGGCCCCTATGACTCTTGCTCTTGTGCCTTTGTTGAAGAGAGAACATCTTTAGTCAGTCCTGCGTGTCATGTCCAGGTTCACATGACAGTTGGCAGCAATTTTATCAAACGGACGCGGGGAGAGAGATTGAGCCTATTTAACTGTTAAAGACCCCAGGGGAGTTCAACACATTGCAAAGCACTGCACAACCATTGGGTCCTAAAGAGGTTAGATGACCAGAGCTGGGTTCCTGTGGTCCTGCTAGCAACTACCATGCCCACATCCACGGGCAAGACATCCAGGACTAATTGAACAAAGGCTTAAAGAGAAAATCCGTAGGGACATCAGGATTTATTGGCCATAGTAAGGTAAGTGAGGGGGTTATTATTAAGCGGTTCCATACCTACTCATTAGCTCCATTGGTAGAGATGTAATATCCTAAGGTCACTGCTCCTTCATGCACTAATTACCATAAAAAACTGTTCTATCCAGGAATTAATCAATTTTTTCTTACTCAGACCTCTCCTAAATCAGAAGCAGGGCCGGCGCCACCTATAGGCGAGGTAGGCGCCGGCCTAGGGCGCACATGTATTGGGGGCGCAGGCATGCAGCGGAGAAGAGCTGCACCCGCTGCCTGCACGCACCACACCGGGAACGCAACACAGTCAGATCTGTGTCGCTACTGCGCTCCCTCATCACTGTCAACTCTTTAGTTGAAGAGAAGACTGTGCGGGAGCTCCAGGTATGTGATGGGGGGCAAGTTGGAGCTGATGGGTGGCAAAGTGGAGCTGATGGGGGCAAAGAGGAGCTGGTGGGGGCAAGTTGGAGCTGATAGGGGCAAATTGCAGCTGGTGGGCCAAAGTGGAGCTGATGGAGGCAAAGTGGAGCTGGTGGGGGCAAGTTGGAGTTGATGGGCGGCAAAGTGGAGCTGGTGGGGGCAAGTTGGAGCTGATGGGGGGCAAAGTGGGGCAAGTTGGAGCTGATAGGGGGCAAGTTGGAGCTGGTGGGGGCAAGTTAGAGCTGATGGGGGCAAGTTGGAGCGGATGGGGGGGCAAAGTGGAGCTGATGGGGGCAAACTGGAGCTGATGGGGGAAAGTTGGAGCTGTGGGGGCAAGTTGGATCTGGTGGGGGCAAGCTGGAGCTGGTGGGGGGCATCTCTTACAGGCATCTCCAGACCAGGGGCAGACTGGCCCAGGAGGCAGAGAGAGGACAATCATGAAAAGAAGTGGGTATAAGTAGGCGGGGTATAAAGGGGTGGGACACAAGGGGCGGAGCCAAATGGGCGGCAAAATTAGGTTTTGCCTAGGGTGGCAAAAATCCTGGCACCAGCCCTGATCAGAAGGTCCTTCTGTCCAGGCTGATCACTAACTTACAAGAACCCAAAACATTCTGTATTGACAGGTAATTTAGGCTAGCTATCCAAGCTATCTATTCTTTCCCCCTCTGTAAGAGTTATGGTACTCTGATCATACTATCACTATTACTTTTCATGCAGCTTTACATATACCTATCATTCTTTATCCATAATGGAAATACCACCTGTCATAAATGTATAGATCCCAGTGCAGTTAGAGTCATTATTTTGGCTTCTTTGTATTCTGTAAGGCGTGGAGGCAGATCCCTTGCTCTTCCTTATAGCCTGGTACAGTCTGATTATGAATGAATGAATTAATATGTTTATTTATATAGCGCCACAAGTGTACTGAGCGCTTTACAATTTACACCCTTTATGACCCAGAGGGGTGTGCAGTGCATTGCTTTGTATTCCTCTAATCCTTAAATAGTTAAAAGAGAAGCCTGATACCTTAGACAGCACAGTTCTTTTTAAAGTAATTATGCCTAACATTTTTTTGCGATCTTTCCCTTTAAATCTGGGAGTGGCCACCTACTTTACTATCTACCCTATAGTTATCCCTGTAGGGCATGTCTGCACATGATATAACAGGATATAGCAGGATTTCAGCTTGCCAAAACACAACTAATCAGAGTTTGTATACAGATGAAAACAATATAATAGTATTTGGCAAAAGACACACACAACTATTACTACTTTATTTTGTGTAGTTGCAGACATAATCACTCTGCTGTAGGCATAGCTTGGAACATTTACAATAGGCTCACTCGGAGATCTTTGTTTTATTAACCTTTGATTACCAGAAGGGTACACAATGCATTGCTTTGCAATGTGTTGCCTACCCATCTGGCACTCAGAGGGTTAAATTAAAAAAATAAACTTGCCAGCCAACACTGGCTGGAACAGCTAATGCATGTTTCACCCGGAGACAGTGCCCTAAATCCAGTCTCCAGCTGAAACCTGGCAAGTTTCCAGGTATGGTTGTAGGTGATAGGTTTTGAGGCTGAAAGTCATAGTAATGGTATAAATAATAGTTCTTAGAGAATTACTAATACCAGTGACTTTCTCTAAATCCTTGCCTTTTTTCAGTTATTAAAATTGTATTCCTCAACACACACAAACACACATGCTCTTCTACCTATTTTACTTACATCAGCACTTACTCTGTGAAGGAACTGACACAGCCTGTTGCTCGAACAGGTGAGATGGAGGGCGATATTAACATTTGTCTCATATGAATGAATATGCTTATTTATATAGCGTCACAATGTTTGCAATGTGTGCACTTCTTGCCACGTTTGAACACTTGGAGCAATCGTTCCAGGTGTCATACCGCTGTACAAAGGGTGAGCATATTTTCTTTTTAGAGTCTAATATACTGGATTTGGAAAGAAATATTGCGACATTGTGAAGACATTGGAAACCTGGAAAGTAGTTTAGAACTCACAGAGCAGGTAGTATGTGGGGTTAGTGGTGAAGAGGGTGGAGATGTAGAAGAGAAGCAACAGGTAGGAAGCTGGGTAACAGTAAGGAGGGGAGGCAGTGGGCAGAGGAAGAGGAAGGCCAGTTCTTAGTTGACTCAGTCCAACAGATTTGCAACATTGTGTGAAGATGTTGATGAGAATTGCTCAGAATTGGCAACACTGGAGAGGGTTGATTCCTCTAGCAGCCAGGGGAACAGTCCTCCTTCCAGGCTAGATGGGATGCAGAGTAGGCAGAAACCAAGGCAGGTGGTGGTAATAGGGGACTCTATTATTAGGAGGGTAGATAGGGTAATCTGCCGCCAGGAACATGAATGCCGAACAGTATGTTGTCTCCCGGGTGCACGGGTTCGGCATGTTGCGGACAGGCTTGACAGATTATTGGGAGGGGCTGGAAGTGATCCAGCTGTCTTGCTACATATTGGTACCAGTGACAAATCAGGAGGAAGATGGAGATCACTAAAGAATGATTTCAGGATGCAAACTCAAGGCAAGGACCTCTAAGGTAGTATTTTCTGAAATACTACCTGTGCCATGCACCAGTGCAGGTAGACAGAGGGAGCTCAGGAAGCTTAATGCATGGCTCAGGAATTGGTGTAGGAAGGAGGGTTTTGTGTTTTTAAAGCACTGGGCTGACTTTGCTCTTGGGTACAATCTATATGGAAGTGATGGATTGCCCCTAAATGGTAGAGGAGCCTCTGTGCTAGGGGAAAGAATGCTAAGAAGCTTGGAGGAGCTTTTAAACTAGGAAAGGGGGGTGAGGGTATAGATAGCAAAAATTGGGTACATAGAGCAGATAGGAACCGGGTCCAAGTAAATGAACAGGGGGGTGGAGAAAGGGTGGGGATAAATGTAGTAAATAGGGAGGAACTCCTAGTGAATAAAGATGTAGGGAGTGATATATGTAAAGACTTCCAAATTAATTGTATGCTAGCAAATGCAAGAAGTATGGTAGATAAAATAGGAGAACTAGAATTGTTGGCGGATAATGAGCAATTGGACATAATTAGTATAACAGAAACATGGTGGAACGATGCACATGACTGGGCTGTAAATATAGAGGGCTATTCCCTGTTTAGGAGAGACAGGATTAATAGAAAAGGTGGAGGTGTGTGCTTATATTTGAAACCAGAGCTAAATACAATTTTGAGGGGTGATATTAGTGAGGAAACTGGCCAAAATGTGGAGTCCTTGTGGGTAGAAATTCAGACTAAATGTGGTGTAAAAAGTGAAAAAAAAGGTGTTGGTGGTTATATGCTACAAACCACCAAATACTGATGACAATGTTGAGGCCCAACTGCTATTGCAAATAAGGAAAACTGCCCAGCTTGGGCATACTATATCACCTGAAACATTGATACCAAACATGGGTATTTTTACATGCATGACCTACACAGACCCTGTAAATGGGCATTCCATTAATTACAAGTCTAAAAGACTATACAGCAGCTCGATAATCATATAAACAACATTGTGGGAGGTGAAAGAAAACAGAGACTTCTGGTCACCAGTACTGATAGGACAGGTGATCAATACTAGGGTTGTGGCATCTAGAGGGTGTTGATGCAGCCCTAATGAGGTCTGAATCATTTAAAAAATAATGCATAGCATTGCACACCTCTCTGGTCCATATACGTTTGACTGTAATAAGTTATAAATGAATAATATACTAGCAAATAGGAGTACTTTTGTTTGACTCAGCAGGAAAAGCCATATAACGTATATTTCTTCATAAATAGCGTTTACTACTGATAATAGTCACTATGAATCAGTTCTTTGTGGATTGGTTCCCCAAAATCTACTGTATTTCATGTTCATGGAGATATACATGATTCTTTGTTGCAGGACTCCAGGAACAACCATTGAAGAACTCTAATCCAAGCACTCATCATGTCCCGTTTCAACTACTACTCACTCCTTATTTGTCTTCCTTTCACCTGACTAACCCCACTAGAGTCCATAATGAGCTCTGCTACTAGACTAAACTGCCTTGCACATTGCTCCTCTCTACTAATCCCTACACTGGCTCCAATTAACATTTGAATTAAGTTCAAAATAATGGTACCCCCATACAAGTCATCTTTTGTTTGCAAATGAAATCCCTCTCACCATGCTCGCTCTGCATGGGATCTTCCTCTCTCTGCATCTCTTAATACTGCCTCCTATTCCTGCCTACAGGACTTCTCCCGTGCGGTACCTGAGCACTGGAATTCTCATCTGTTCATGGAAGCTTGCAAACCAGGCACACTTTATAGACCATTCCAATGAAGTATTTATTTCTAAATAGTGCAATTTCGGATCTGCAGAAGAGACGCCGTCCGGTCAAATGACCAGAATCTGTTGCTGTTAGCTACAGCGCTGACTTCCCTGAAACAGCCTGGAGGGGGGAACTTTAGCCAGTTATATCTCTCAAACCATAAAGGTTTGAGAGACAAAACCTGCATCAATGTAATTATTTTTTTAATGCCTACAATATTAAAGAAAATTAAAATTAAACATTACTATCCCTTTAACTACAGATTTAATCATTATGAGCAAGGTCGGGTCAACATCCTGTCCAACCTCTATTGACTCTTGTTCCCTTCTACAATCAATCTTTCACCTACAACCCCATCACAACCTCACTGTTCACACAGAGCCTTTTTCTCCCACACAGATCTGTTATTTGATTGGACCACTGCACTGAAAAACACTTCTTTCTCTCACCCAATGACCAACAGTCCATGTGGCAGGAGGCACTTACTCCTTCAATGTCTCACCTAACTTCCTCTAGTCTGTAAGTGCTCACGAGCAGGGCTCTCTGATCCTTTTGTTTTATATGTTCCATTTGTACTGTTTTATGTCTCTGTATGTTTATTCCATATTGTACAGCGCTGTGGAATAAGTTTGTGCTACATAAATAAAAATAATTATAATTCTGAAGAAAACTTTGGTGGGAGGAGTTTGAAGTCTCAGAGTCCTGCAACAATTAATCATGTCAGCCTCTATGGACATAATATCCAGTATTATGAAATATTCATTTTTGGTAACCAATCAACAGTGGCCATTAGGATTTTCTCCCCCAATTAGTGGAGTTGTCTCTAGCACTCATTGAATTAACAAAGTCCACCTTTTTCCATCTAACAGAGTTCTTTTGCTGTAAGCCTGTCACTAAACTACAATTTTACTTCACCTGCTGTTTCATGGGCTGACCTTTTTCCACTCATAAAACAACAAGCGCTACAGTCGCATATTCTTAACCTTTCTTTTCTTTCTAGCTATGTATAATTATCACACTCCTAATATAAAAAGGGCACCCACACTGTATAAGAAAGGAAATAACACTTGAAGGGCCGTATGCATAAACTTAAAGGGATAGTAATACTTCGTTTTAACTTTATTTTATTTTGTAGGCATTAAAAAAACATTAAGAATGATATAAGTCTTATCTCTCAAACCTTTATGGTTTAAGAGATATTCACAAACAAAGTATCCCCCCCCTGTTCAACCAGATCAGAAGGGAGGTGCCCAGGTAGACTGCAGAGAGGGACAATCTTCAATTAAGATAAGGGAAAAAGCTGAAAAACTTGTCAAGGGGGGAAGGGCTTTCATTGTTTTCATACAAAGAAAATTGTCCCCTTCTGTTATCTGTCTGGTCATACAAACTGATCCACATCTGAGAAGAGATAGCTTACACTAGGTAAAAGGGGCAGGGAGGGGAACTTTGCTTGTGAATATCTCATAAACCATAAAGGATTGAGAGATAAGACTATATCATTCTTCATGTTTTTTTAATGCCTACAAAATAAAATAAAGTTAAAACGAAGTATTACTATCCCTTTAATCAGGAGCAATCCTGGAGCAAACCAACTGCTCCAAACGGATGAAACAAAATATTCAAATTTCCTTTGCTAGAAAGGTATCCAATGCAAACACTACACAGCATGAACCTTCTCACAGTCTACCAACTACTAAGTGATCTACTCATAGAGCCAATCTACCTATTGGGCACCTCTAATATAAAGTGTTCAAAAAAGTCAGTATTCCTAAATAAATAATGTACAGAGAGAAACTGGCATGCAAAGTAGAAGAGATTGCATGCTAAAGTACTGTATACTGGCCAAAAAAAAAATGATATTGCATACATGAAGTAAAAGCTATGACCAAATTGTCCAAAACAATGGCAAGTTAAACCCTAAAATGTTGGGGCCCAGCAAGTTCCTGACCTTTTGCCTGTTGCTTTTTTGCAATGGAACACTAAAGCATAACTATCATCAAAATTAACTGGCCCCCCAAATCCGTATTACCATTGTAATAAACATATACATACTGTTATTATGCTGAATAAGTCTGGAATTAGTGAGAAACACAACTCCGTTCAGCAGGTATTAGCAGGCAACAGCACAGAAATCTTGCAGAAAAGGCTTCTGCGAGTCTGTGCTGTCCGTCCCGTTCAACTCCAGGATTGGTGAGTGTAGTTCCTTGGTACCTTAACGTACCAGAAGGGACTGACGGTGCAGGAGCAAAGAGCGCCTACAGCAAGAACCCTGCTGCTGATGACTGCCAAAACAGTTGTATTTTTCACTAATTCCAGACTCATTTAGCATAATAACAGTACGTATATGCTTATCACTATGGTAATATGGATTTGGGGGGGCAATTTAATTTTGATGATAGTTCCGCTTTAACCTCCTGAGACCTAAAGGAATGCGCAACACATTGAGAAGCAATGCACTGCCCCCAACCCTCTAGTCCTCGGTTAAGTCTTTGCCTGGTTTGCTTTTTTACATATCTTGATCACAACTGGCTACGTGCATATAGGCCAGAGTAGGAAAATTCTGGACCAAACCAAATGCATAAGCCTTTGAATGCTATAGAATGAAGAAATTATTTTTAAACATCGTGATCTCGGCACTGCTGAAGAGCCGCGGCCAGTCCGGGGACCGGATTCCAAATCTGAAGGCTTGAGCAGCTACGTCACTCCAGGGGAAACATTATTTGCTAATATCTCCCAAACCATAAAGGTTTGGGAGATAAGACTTATATCATTTTTAATGTTTTTTTTATTTTCAGGCAATACTGTCCCTTCAAAGTATACTGAGATAAATTTTGTTAGCTTGCTTTTCGCTGCATCAGTGAGTAATCCAGGAAATGGTTATTGCAGCAATTAGATACAAGTTTCCTTGACCCAATTTAATGTAATATGTCAAAGCCGGAGTCTGTGTGTGGCAAAGATTTCATTTAGCTTAACCCTTTGGATGTAAGTTAGGTCTCTAGTTCATTTATGCAACAATGCATTTAAAATCTGTTAAGCATTTAGGGGCTGGGTTCTATTACAGGTACTAATTTTATCAGTGATTTTATCTCCAGTTTTCCCCATAGACTTCAAAAGGAAAACCTTTGATAAAATGAGTGTTAACATTTAGCACCTGCAATAGAATCTAGACCTTAGTCAGTTAAAGTGAGCCTGCCTTTATACACGGGCAGGCTCACTTCAATTTCCCTCACAGCCATTACTTTACTTAGTCGGGTTAACCCTATGAATGCTGGTGGGGCAATTATACCCCACTAGCACTCATAGAGTTAATCCTACTAACTTTGGACACATTTAGGAACTTTGGATGTATAGATATGGGTCTTAGGGCCCCATATCAATACATCCACTGTGGACATTGGCTTCTTTTGCCAGTTAACAGCTGCGTTAGCTGGCAAAAGATCCGGCTCTTTTTCAGCTAACGCAGTGCTTTGAATGTCAAACTAGAACTTTTTTTTTCAATGGGTCGAAACACACGTTAGTGTAGCGGCTGTACTACTAGATGAACTGCCGTTAGCAGTTCATTACATGGCCCTATGAATGGCTTACTACACGTTAAAACACCCATTGGGTTTTTTTAGCTTACGCCTGCATTTAAATCTACCACACAATCTGGAGTAATTAAACCTGTTCAATAGCCAAGTGTAACAGGTTTGTGAGGATGCTTTGGAATAGCTGCATGTCATAGATGGTAGGAGTGCCTACAAGGAATAATTATATACTGGACGTTACATAAAAAATATTCAAGTAGGGGAACGTTTAGGAAGCAGTGATAACAACATGTTTGCATTTGAGATCAGTTTGAAGAAGCAAAGTTTTATTAGTTAAACCAAGACTCTTAAAGGGACAGTAATGTCCCATAAAAAATGTTTATAGATTTGTAGAGGGTAAAAAAAGAAACTCAATGCCACAAACCCCATCTCTCAAGCCGCTATGGTTTGAGAGATATTCGTAATCAAACTTCCCCTTCCCCTTGGCTATTGGACAGGTTTAATTATGCCAGATTTTATCTGGATAGTTAAAATATCCAATAATTAGTATGCCCAGCATGCACAGTTTTTCTCATTTGCAATAGTAATCGAGCCTCATTATTCTCAATACTACTTATTGGTTTGGTGCATATATCCAACACTTTTTTTTTTTTTTTTACATTTTACTGTTAACGTGATGATGATGTCATCTCCCAGCGCTCTGCATTATTACTAAAGAGCCGACAGGTCTTCGGTGCATATCTCTCCTCTCCATGTTGTTGCAGACGCCAAGCGCGGGGGGGGGGGGGGGACTGGCGAGGCTAATTAAAAAAAAAGGAAGCCAAAAAACTATCTCAATGACAGGCGCCCCTCTGTGGGATGCGCCTGTAGGCAGGTGCCTACTCTGCCTTATTGCAAATCCAGCCCTGTTAATACAAATAACTCTCTGAGGAAGCTGAGCAAAAAACAAGGGGTGGATGACCTCTTGGTTTTTGCTCCGCTTTCTGAGTAAATAAAGCTAAAACATATGCAAGGGTTTTTATAGTAAGGGAAGTAAGATGATGGATTATTTGCCCCGAAGAAGCCTGTCTTTTATCAGTCTCATCAACTATGTTACTATGTAACTTTGTTATGGTACAGTTGATTTGTCCCGGGATTGCATCATGTTGCTTTTATATATAAGGATCTCTAGCTTTAAAACTCCTGATTCTGTATTAATGTCAGGAAAACTAGTTTCTGAGATGGTAATGAAGTGTGCTGCAGTCTGAGGAACTTTGATGATCCCCCTAAGACGTTTAAGTTGGCAAGTATTTCTGAAAAAATATTACAGTTTTAAAGTATGACATAAGAAATAGTTATACAAGTACAAAAAAACATTTGTAATACCAAAAGCTAAATGTAAGCTTACAGTTTAATAGTTTGCAGAAATTTGAGCTGCATGTTATTGCCCTTTGGAGTTTCTCCGAGTGCATGAGGACATCATAAGGAAAATACATTTCTTTTATAAGCTCAAATTGTCAAAAAGATAAAATGAATTTAAAAATTAAAGTATTACTTTTTCCTGTCACACACACACTTATATTATCATTTATAATCAATGACTTAACCATTTCATCAACTTTACTTAACCCCTTAAGGATCCATGACGGTCCTGGACCGTCATTGAATTCTGGGCTCCCTGCGCGGCTGCACGCCGTTCGGGGAGTCCAGAATCGGAATAAAAAAAAAGGTCCCTGGTCCTTAAGTGACCGCACAGTGGGTGCACGGACTGATCTTAAGGGGTCAATGTTATTTACTCTTTGACTTCCAAATGAGATGCAACAACTTCCAAAGAAATGGATTCAACAACCTAATGCAGGGGTAGTCAATCTTTGGACCTCCAACTATTGGGGACAAATCCCACCAGCCATTGACTGGTTGAGGAATGATGGCAGTTGTAGTCCTAAACAGCTGTGGTTCCATCAATTGACTACCCCTGCCCTAATTTGTGGCACATCCCTGAGAGTTAACAAGCAAAAATGAACCCCTTAAGGACCAGTAATGTTTGTGCCTTAGTGACCAAGTCAGTTTTCCCCCGTTTCTTACAATTTGTTTGTTAAAAGGATTTTTGTGAATTTACCGATAAATAATTTCCATGAAACCATGAGGTGGAGTACCCTCTTACAGGAAAGCAATGCACTTGCCTCAAAAGGCTGTCAGAGGCAGAGACTCCCTCCCTACTCCACTTTACCGCCACCAGACATGCTCAGTTACATACAGCAAAAACAAAATAAAATGGAAGTGAGGCAGGGAAAGGGGTTACCTAAACCAGAGAACCAAGAAGATCCTCTCTGCCCACAACTTAAAAAGATGTTTTTTTTCTCTGTGAGGGGAGTTCTGTGTTCCACATGGACTAATAGAAAAGGATTTGTTGGTAGGTACACAAAAATAGGATTTTAGTCTTATCTTGTTAAATCCTTTTCTCTTAGTTCTTATGGAATACAGGTACCATGGAAGGAGATCTTCCTTCCTTAGAAAGACTGGAACATTTCAAAAGACAAGGTCTTGAAGGTGGAGCCTTCCGTTTCCTTCATCATGCTAGCCCCGCCCCCACCTTTCAAGTTTTGACATGAGACAAACTCACTAGATAGGAGCTTACCTTTTTTTCTCTTGCTGTCCTGTGAGTAAAAAAGACCCAAGAAGGACTCCCACATGCAGCCAAGGGTTCATTTTAGAAATGTTGCAATGTATTTGGCGACCATGAGAAAGAAACACTTTACTGAAAATGGTGATATCAGAATGTTGCCCGCACCAAAAGGGTGACATACTGATATCACAAACTTAACTATGTCACTTAATTTATCACCGTGAAATGAGCAGGGGATTGAAGCCGTGGTCCAGCCACTCAGAAGACAAACACTGGGGACATGGGAGGAAAGACAGTGGAAGAGATATATCTAACACTCCTTTCTCCTCAACAGGATACCACCAGCCATGTCCGGTCAAATAAACCAATGAACAAAGGCTCCAAGTGTCTAGACTTGATCCCCTTGACCCTTTTGTTGCTAGCCTGACAGCCTTAACTGATCAGCTTACCTTTTCTTCTCTCGCTGTCCTATCTAGTGAGTTTGTCTCATATCAAAACTGGAAAGGTGGGGGTGGGGCTAGCATGACGTAGGAAAGAGAAGGTATCACCTTCAAGACCTTGTCTTTTGAAATGTTCCAGCCTTTCTAAGGAAGGAAGATCTCCTCCCATGATACCTGTATTTAATATGGATTAAGAGAAAAGGATTTAACAAGGAAAGACTAAAATCCTATTCTCTTTTTCATCCAATATGGAATATAGGTACCACAGAATACACCAACAGTAGGCTCCCAGTAGTAGGAAGTAGCAGAAAGCACCTAGCGCAGTTCCCCATTATACCAGAATTCCCTAGGACTGTCTAGAACTAGGAACAGCCCAAACATAACAGTAAACGGACACTGAAAACAGTAACCACAGCAAACAAGAACAAGAGCCAACCGGGTTCAAACAGATAAAGAACAGCAAGGCACAGGAAGGATTATGCCCTTACACAGGCAGTACTGCCTGAAGGACCTTTCTGCCAAAGCTGGCTTCGGCCAAAGCCAGAACATCAACATGATAGTGTTTGGCAAAGGTGTGCAAGGAGGACCAAGTCGCAGCCCTGCAGAGCTGTTCAGCAGAAGCCTGATTCTTGTAGGCCCAGGAGGCCCCAACAGGCCTGGTGGAATGTGCTGTAACAGGAAAGAGAACAGGTTTCCTTCTGACTTTGTATGCCTTACAAATGGTAGATTTAATCCAAGATGCAATGGTGACCTTGGAAGCAGCCTGGCCCTCCCTAGGACCCTCAGAGATGAGAAACAAAGCATCAGTCTTAGACTCTGTACGGTGCCCATAAAATTTGAGACAGAGCACCACATCCAACAAGTAGAGATCCCTCTCCTTGTCAGATTTGGAGTCAGGACAAAATGAAGGCACAACAATCTCCTGATTGATGTGGAACTCAGGGACCACCTTAAGAAGGAATTCCTGAGAGGTCTGAAGAACAGCCTTGTCCCTGTGAAACACCAGGAAAGGTGGTCTGCAGGACAGGGCCTGCAGCTCAGCAACTCTGCGCACAGTGACCACAGCCAAAAGAATGGCCATCTCCACGTCAATAGACATAAAGGAATGGTAGCAAGGGACTCAAAGGGAGGCTGTTGCAAGACTCCCAGCACCAGACTAAGGTACCATGGAGGCATGGAAGCATTGTAGGCAGGGAAAAAATGGGCACACCCCCTGAAAGAACACCTTGACATCTGGCAAGACACACCATCCTGCAGAATGAATAGGACCAGCGGGAGGTCAAATTCTTGTGAAGACAGATCCCTGTCTACAAACCAAGAACGAAAAATAGACCAAACCCTGTGGTAGGCTTTAGAAGAGACAGGCTTTCTAGCCTGTATCATAGTGGAGACAATCTCAGGGGAGAAACCCTTTCTCATCAGGATGGAGGCTTCAACAGCCATGCCATCAAAGCCAACCTCTCCACAGCCACCTACCAGAGGTACCCCAGAAGGAGGAGGTCTGGTCTGAGTGGCAGTGGAAATGGATCCTGAATGGATACACACACCAGCTCTGGGAACCACAGTCTCCTGGTCCAGTATGTAGCAACCATAATGCTGGACCATCCATCTGTATTTTCCTGAGCACTCTGGCAATGGGAGGGATTGGAGGAAAGATGTAAGCGAGATGAAAGCACCAGGGAATCGCCACTGTGTCTGTGGCGAAGGTCAGCGGGTCCCTTCAATAGGAACAAAACTCTGGAACCATCCTGTGGTCCCTTGTGGCCATCAGGTCTATTTGAGGAAGACCCCACCTTTGCACAATCATGTCAAAAATGTCTGATGGAGCTCCCACTCTCCCGGGTCCACTGTTTGGTGGCTTATGATGTCTGCCAGGACATTGTTTACCCTGGAATGTGAACAGTGTATATGGCTGTAACGTGAGCTTCTGCCCAACCCAAGATATACCTGACCTCTGACTAAGCGGGAGCACGTCAAGTGCCTCTCTGCTTACTGATGTAAGCCACAGCCGTGGTGTTGTCCGATTGGACATGTACTGGATGACCCCCAGCTGCAGGGACCAATATACCAGAGCGAGCAGGATTGCCCTGAGCTCCAGAACATTGATGGACTGAAGTGAATCCTCCAAAGTCATTCTGCCCTGGATCCCCAGGTGACCCAGAACCACAGCCCTGCCCCTCAGGCTGGCATCCGTCGTGACAAAGGTCCATCCCGGGATCACAAACAGTTTCCCCTTGCTCCAGGTTGGCCCTGTGCAACCACCACTGCAGATCCTGTGTGACTTCCTGAGTTAGGAGATCTGCAGATCAAGGAGATCTGGATGCCAAGATAGGATGATGAATCTCTGGAGTTCCCTGGTGTGGGCCATAGAGTATGGCACCATCACCATGATGGACACCATGAGGCCTGCCATAATCTGCAGAATGGAGTGCTTGTCAAAAAGACCATCCCCAAATGGGTGTTGAATCTGAGCCCAAGGAAAACCGATTCCTGAGAGGGGACTGGGGAAGACTTTGACATGTTCAGAATCCACTCTTGCTGGAACAGAAACTGAGTACAGTCCTGGACATGCTGGGCCACCAACTCCCATGATTGAGCCTTCAGCAGAAAGTTGTCCATGTAAGGAGTCCCTGAATCCCTTGGGTGTGAATGAATGCCATCAAGGCCCCCAGAACTCTGGAAAACACCCAAGGAGCGGAGGTGAGCCCAAAGGGCAGAGTGGTGCTCCATGCCGAAGGCAAAACAGAGATACCGCTGACTATCCACGTGGATAGGGATGTGCAATATGTGTCCTGTAGGTCCACAGATGCCAGGAATTCTCCTTGGCACATAGCTGCAATGACAGTGCTAAAGGACTCCATTTTGAAGTGAGCATTCGCCACATAAGAACTGAGGTCCTTGAGATCGATGGTAGTGAGTTTTGAAACCTGAGGTAACAGGTGCTCTTGCCCCCAGTAGCATCACTGATGATCTGCTTTAGCTCAGGACCAAAAAGAGATTTGCCCTGAAGAGAAGGGAAACCCATTACATCTTGGAAGAGAGGTCCGCAGACCAGATCTTGAGCCACAGGGTGTGTCGTGCGGTAATGGAAAAGACAGAAGCCTTAGCTGACAACCTGACAGCTTCAAAAAGAGCATTGGTAACATATGTCTGAGCCACAGGCATATTGGCTAAGATGGCCAAAAGATCTTCCTTGGGGCACCATCTCTGATGGCGTCAGTAAGTTGTTCTCCACAGACAGCAATAGCTCTGGTAACCCAGGCAGAGGCAAAAATAGGCCTCAACGCAACACTTGTGGCAGCAAAGTTGAAATTGAGAATAGCTTCTAGCTTCCTATCCATCATATCCTTAAGAGCCGTAGCATATGCCAAGGGCAGAGGAGTGGACTTAGAGAGCCTGGAGATAGGGGAATCAAAAGTAGGAGGAGAATCCCACTGCACCAAAACTGTCTCTGAGAAGGGGTACAGCTGTAACGGCTTTAAAGACACTCAGACCAGTATGTGAAATAAAAACACAATTTATTTAGAGTAAGGTAATGCAAAGGTCCGCCCTCTAGTGGCAGTTGATAATACATCAGCAGTGTAGGCTGATAGGTACAAGTGTAAATGCACAAACGTATTACATGTACAAATACTCAGCAGTAGAATGGGATATAACCACAGAGGGTTAAGTCCTTGATAACAGTCAGTCTCAGATGTGGATGTTTGGCACGCCCTGGGTGTTATAGGACTGTGCTGGAGACAAAGTTCACCATATACTGGATACAGGACTGCCTCGCCAAGGTGTTCAGTAAAAAGCAGAACAGGAATCGACTTAGCCCCCTCGGGCGTACCTACTGGAACTGCTTCTGCTAGTGCAAGTGAAAATAGCTCCCACGGGCGTAACTGGAACCGGCCTGCAATGCAAGAGCTGCTAAGCCTCCTCAGACTTAACCGGATACTGGAATTTGACGTGCAAGAGCCAATAGTCCCACGGGCGTTGTTATCGGATTTGCTAGCGCTGAAGCCTTTGCCTGCCACCACTCTGTATAAATGACATCGCCCAGCAATACAATGAGAAAGAGCCTTAGGCGCCCAACCGGTCCAACAGACGTGAATACTCTGCAAAGGAAGTATAGAGTTGCCGACGGTGAGAGGCCAACTCAGCAGGAGTATCACCGAGAACGAGGCTCGCACTGGAGTAGAGAGAGTGAGACCAAGGCAGCACTGCTAGGGTTAAAAAGCACATTTACTCGAGGCTTTCAGCGATACAGCAAGGCTCTGCAGTATGAGGGAGGCGTACACACACACAGCTCTGCACGGGTAGATACATAGTAACATAGTAATTTAGGTTGAAAAAAGACTTGCGTCCATCTAGTTCAACCTTTTCCTATTCCTGTTTACCATCGTTGGTAATTTGAAGTCCTTTGCTACTAGCCAGACCTGAAAAGTTACTCGCCACTGCAAGCCATAACATACCCACCAGGGCTGAATTTCTACTCGCCAGGGCTAAATTTTCACTCGCCATTGGCTAGTGGCGAGTGGAAATGTTGAGCCCTGAACTGATTCACAATGTGTTGAAGATGTCACTGGCATCCAACTAGTTAATGAAAGCCAAGTAGTTTGAAAGACAGCTTCTGAGATTTCCCTCTCTCTCTGTGGATTTTCTCGTTCCCGTGGGTACGATCCAGGATTTCCCAATGTCATTGAATTCTGAATCATTTGGGAGGAAGAGGCAGAGTCACAGGGTGAAGGACATCAGCTAATTTAGACTGAGATCCGGAGGGTCACAATCCTCTCGCTCACATTCATAGAGCAAAACAATTATTTATTATACCGGAGGAAAAAAATATGGGAAATACCCAGAGGAAACGACATATTTTCATTGCTGGATTTGCCTGAAAACACAAAATATTCACACATCTGCAAGTACAAAAGAACTTAAAAATAGGAAGATTTGGCACTGCACTGATCGGGTTAACAACAGGCAAGGTAGTCACACAAAGACTGAAACAGCAGATAATAATGTTGCGGTGGCGACAACTGGAACGCAGGTCACTGGAACAAGCTGGAAGTCGATCTTTGGAGCAGGAAGTCAGCCAGGCCGGGTCGGAGCACGTAGGAGGTAGTCATACAAGCCGGGTCATACACAAGCAGGGACGTCAGCCAAACCGGGTCAGGATCCAAGGGTGGTAGTCAGACGGGCCGGATCATACACGAACAGGAACACTGGAGAATAGTCAGGACAAGCCGATTCGGTACACAGGAATCCAGAACACCGGAACACAGCAACAGTACTACTGGCTCAGAAACACCACGAAAGGGCATCTGACAGATGTGATAGTCAGGTATAAAAAGGTCACCAGGGGGCGGGCCAAACCAACTCAGCAAATCAGAGTCTGCCACAGATGAGAGTGACAGGAAGATCACATGCACTGTGATAACAGCTTAGAGAATCTCTTAGAGATACACAGCCTCTTATTGGGTGTCTTCCACTCATCCAAAATAATTTGATCCAGAGTGGTGTTGGGTGGAAACACAGTAGAAGACTTTTTACATCTCTGAAACAAATAAGATGAAGACGGGCCCTCATCAGGAGTGTTAGTGACCTAAAGAGTCTGTAAGACAGGCTTAATTAGTCCCTCCACAGAGGGAGGAGGGTCTGCTTTAAAGGGGTCTCCAAAAGAATAAGCAGAATCCCCTTCTTCATATTCCCCCTCCTCTTTGTGATCCTCGAGGAAATCCTCTTTTTATTGCAGATACAGATTTCTTTATAGTTTTGCAATGTGATCGTTCAACCATGTATTAACCTAGCTTCTACGTTCCACTGAATACAATACAACAGATATCTAGACATCCTAGCAAACAAGTTACAAACCTTGTTTTCTACTACTAGTCATAGCTCATTGTTAAGAAATTGATGAAAAACTGCTTGTGTCTTAATATTGTAGATTATACTGTATATCCAGAGCAAATAATAACTGGAAATAATGCACAGAATGTAACACAAGAGAAAAAGGTCTCTAAGTGTAGTAATTTATTTCCAATTATCATAAAAGCATACAGCCAAAAACACATTCATAATATGCCCTTCTTGGGCTTAGCGCATCTTGGGGTTCTACCCTCTTACCACGTTAATGCTGCATCCTCCCTCTCTTCTTCCCTCCTTGCGCAAAGTTTCTCAGGCGTTGCTATTTCATCTGCAATTGTCTTTGCATCAGTCTACTGATGTCCATGAGAAGATAATTCTTGATAGTAAGGAGCAAACAGCAAGCTGGGGCACAAGCCAGCTTGCCAGAGAACTAGTAAAATACTATCAGAACATAATCTAGGGTGTAGGCTATTGAACACCTTTGAAAATGCTATACATATAACAAAGAATGATCTGAATTCTAAGAAACTTAGTGAATGTCCATCACTTAAATGAATAATATGCATCCACCTTATGACTATTAATTTAAGACTGCTGATAAAAAATATACATGTACCAGCCCCAATAAGAACTATTGTTCAGCGTGTGAATAAATGCTGCTTCACCAAATGGAGGGTCTCCTCTTGCAGCAGAAGCTTTGCCAAGCAGGAACCCAGCTTGGTGAATCTTTCCCTGCCTCAGCGAGCATAGGGTCTCTTCTTGCAGCAGATGCTTCACCAAGCAGGCAGATGCTAGTGCAAAGGGGAGAGCAGTGAACTAGTAATGATGCGTTCGAAGGTAAATAGTAGAAAGTAGAATGGTCCAGAAATAAACCTGTGAACAGAACAATCCAATTTCAGGAAGCCAGTTGATGGGGGTCTGATTATTGGGGCATTATACAGCCCCATATCTAACTAAAAAATAGAAAAGAAGCCTAAAAACTAAGAGAACAGTGCCAGTTTACCCTTTCCTGAGGCCAGGTCACTTGAAACTGAGGTGGGGTTTAAAGCTGGAGAGAAAGAAGGAAGTAGTTGTCTCAAACACCCTGACTTTTTTTTTTTTTTAACTGACCTGCACTCTGGAGGAGGGAACATTACCCTGTGGTTCCTGGGTTACACATCGAACGTCCGTTTTTGCAATTTGTAACTTGTTTTCTAGAATGTTGCACTCTATTCAGTGGGTTGTAGAAGCTAGGTTAATACACAGGGGCACAATCACATCTCAATGTTATAAAGAAATCAGTATGTGTGATAATAAGATAGAGATGCTGCAAGGTATTCATCCCGAACTACATGTTCTTCTCATAAATCTATCTCGGGAGTGAACTGTAAGGGTGTACATAGTGGTATCATTTATTTATTAAAAAGCTAGGAGATGTGGATGGAGCTATCCAATTAGCGACCACCAAAAACAACATTTAGTTTTTCCACTCAGTCTCCTTTGGCTATCTCGGTATTTAAAGGGATAGTAATACTTAATTTTAAGTGAGTTTCATATTATAGGCATAAAAAAACTATGAAAAACGATGTAAATTTTCCTTGCCTGTTTGAACAAAGTCAGCGCTTAGCTAACAGCTGCAGAATTCGGTCATTTGACCGGATGGAAGCTCTTCAGCAGAGCCGAAAACACATGATCTGAACATTAATACTTCAATGGAACGGTCTACAAAGTGTGCTTGCAAACCAGATGATGGGAGATGTAGTTTCCAAAAGCTGGAGATCAAAAGGTAGACTGTCCCTGGTCTAGCCAAACTGGTATCAAGTAATCCCATTGTTTTTTCTATTCTCAGATATTAGATAACAAAACACACAAGTGTGAAAACTGCAGGTTTCCAGTTACTTTTGGACTATAACGCCTATCAACTTCAATCAGCCCGTTCCAATTCCTCCTGAGGACAGTACCATAAAATCTTGGTTATAATACGCACATTTTACCACATTTCACCTTATGTGAAGTGAGGTGTGTGTATTATACACGAGAGAAAAAAAACACTAAAAAAAATAATTAATTGCCCCTGGAATTCAGGAGGTCCTCACAGGGTAACCAATTTGCATTACAGGGAGTTCCAGGACAGGAGGAAGTGGGTGACAAATGTAAGAATGCAGCCTTCTACCCCAATGTCACTGCTGCCTCCAGAGGAGAGTCCTGGATTTCAAGTGTGTTCAGGATGGAAAGGAGAGCATACATAGTGGAGGAAGTAGGGGGTGAATGGAAGAATGCCCCAGTGTCACGGCTTACCCCAGATGGGGGGTCCTGGTTATGCGGTGGGTACATGGAAGGAAAGGGGGGCACATATGTAATGGTACAGAGGTGGGGGAGGGTGGGAAGGTGAAAAGAGATTGAGGAGGACATTGATTTTTTTGAAGGGTAGACGGAGGGGGGGGGGGGTGAGTATTACATAGATGAACTTATTATTTTACCACAAATCTTGCGTATGAGTTACACCTGCATATTATACACAGGTGCTTTTTATACACAATGCGCATTACACACAGGTGAGTATTACACACAGGTGCGTATTACACACAGGTGCGTATTACACACAGGTATTATACACAGGTGCGTATTACACACAGGTGCGTATTATACCCAGGTGCGTATTATACACAGGTGCATATTATACACAGGTGCATATTATACACAGTGCGTATTATACACAAGTGCATATTATACACAGTGCGTATTACATACATTGCGCATTATACACAGGTGAGTATTATATCTGAGATTTTAAGGTAATTCTCTTACCTACAGTGCCAGGACGATGCAGGTTTTATTGTCAGTGTCAGCAATTAAAAGACTAATTGCACAAAAGACAAGTAGCGCAATTCCAAGGGCAAACCAACTGCACCACAAGGAAAGAATAAAAAATTCTCCAAGTTCCCACTGATTTAAATTTGCCTTTTAACCCCTTGATTCCTTGAAACATCTCCACTGCATTGCTTCATAATGCCTTGTTGATATGCCTAGAATTCAGGGTTTAAAAGCCCCACTTAAATGGATGGGAATTTATATTTGTCCCCTATGGTGCACTGGGTTCGACCCATAACTGATTCAGTTCTTCTTAGTATATAAGTCTTAATGCGCCTCATGTATTAACCCTGGGAATGCCAGAGAGGTATCAATGAGCTGGACATCTCTCTGCGACCAAAAGGATTAAAGAGGGGACAGCACGATTCTGCAACAAACCAATTTCACCGTAGGGGACACAAACTGGGTTTTTATGTGTCCCCCTATAGTGCAACTAGTTTACCCCACAATTGTACTGTTACACTTTTACACATAAGGACAGTAACATTTAACTGTTTGAATGCCAGAGGGGGGTACGAAATGAACTGCAAAGCAATGCGTTGTGTACACCTCTGGCACTCAAAGGGTCATAAAAGGAAACTTGCAGTTTACTAAATGCTGTATATTTAGAAAAACTGGTCTAAATTGTACATAATATATTATTCTTTCCTAGGAATATCCATGAATACGTAACTACAGGGTAAAAAGGAAAACAGGAGAAGAATCTCACCAATAAAATATGAATAGTATCTACAACCCATTCATGACAATACTTTTTCAGATTTATAAGCAGTTGGGTAAAAGAACAGTAGGAACATACCTGACTTATTGTGGTCTTCACCAAGTAGTAAAGAAAATCCTTTCTTTTTACTGCACTGTAAAGGGATGATACACGTTCAGATGTAAACCAAAGGCTCTTTCCCTCCTTTGTACATTCTTGTTTTCTTTCAACAGAACAACAAGCTACTAATCCAATATACCCTGAAGGCAATGTTTTAACAATCGCGTTTGATCCAGTATAAACTGACTTTTTCACTTCTTTATAATTTTTACAAAACCTTCTGATCAGTAATGTTGAACGGTCTTTTTTGTTCCTAGAAAGATCATTCTCTATTCCATCTTCATAGTTTTCATTGAAGTCTTCGCCATGGCTAGGCAATGGTTTAGAGGACATGATGCTAGGGAATGTCTGCCCATGGACACTGTCTCCAGGAAGTATCAGTGTTTGTTCCTCTTCTAACTTTGGTTCAGTGTTCAGCTGATGTCCTGTTTCACCAATGAGAACTGTCTGTCCATCTTTACTGCTGCAACATTCGGAATGCTCATTTGATTTAATAGAGCAAGCTGCATCTCTGCCACTACCGTTTTTTCTTACCGCCTGTAAATGGTTGCTCAAAATATAGCTGTTATTTGTGGTACATAAAGCACTTGATAGTCTCTTCTCAGGGGAACAGCTTATATGTAATGCTGGAATGTGACTGACAGCATCTGTGCAACGATCATTCACTAATAACTGACTATTTAACACCCTGTTGTCCACTGAAGATCTATCCACTTTAAAATTAATTTCTGTCAACACAGCAGGGATCCTCTGTTCAACACAAAACTCACTCACTTTCAGAGGATTGTATGACTTGGAAAACTGATTAATGTGTAAGTTGGATTTACACGCTTTCTCCAAGACTTTGCAGTTTATATTTAGATATTCAACTGAATGACATATGGAAGTATTTTTTTCTAGAAGGTCTCTAGCACTAATTTTTTCTCTGCTATTGTTTTTACTTCCTAGTGAAAGGGTCTTGGTTAAGGAGTTCTGAAGATACTGCACTTTTAACCTGTTTAAGCATGACCCAGCCTCAGTTTTCTCTTGTTCTCTTACTGTCCTATGTCTTTTTATATCCACATTATCCAAAGCATTCACAGAATTTTCATCTCCAGCTGGCTGCGTGGATATCACTTTCCCCTCTCCAAGTGGTAAAACAACAGAAGCTGCTATGTCTTCAGAGGTCATCTCGACACCCAAGCTTTAGAATTTTGCTTTGCCACTCATATACTTCATAGAAAGAAATTGCAATTTACCAGTGAATGTTCATTTTCCTCTAAATATACAAACCAGCATGGTACGGGTTTTGTGTAGAGGCAGATGTCTCTTGAATGCAGAATGTTTTTTCCAGTTGTAAAAACAATATTGTAATTGTCACAAATTAAGCATGTTTTAAGAGAAGCTCCATCCAGCTGTTTACTCCTGAGACATATGAGTAACATTCAGTTTTTAAATTTTTTATGGTAAATGCCATGTAATTTTGGGTTTCATTCCAGGAGATGATAGTGCTAATTTCTGTAAAAACAAGAAGAACAAATTAGTCTAAAATATGTTATCCTAAGAAATGTGTTGTGTTTATGATCATAAAAACTCCAGCTAAAGTGGACCTGTGCCTACAACAAGTTTAGTTTGTTTTACAGAGAATTAAAATCTGCCTATATGTTGTAGCTGACATTTCTATGTAAAATAACAAGTCATTATCATTATGCTAATTACCTGCACAGTATGTTAATTATGTCCAAGGCCAAACTTATCACTGACTGTACTATTACAAATGCTCCCAGGGTGTGGCCTCTGCCTAGATTCATTCATAGTGCAGTGTGTGTATGGTAATACTGGCCTAAAACCTAAAGTAATTATCATATAGTGCCACACTTTGCAACCAACAAATAAATGTTAACTTCTCAAAAGCAATTTAAAAGGTTAGTAATGTCTTAATGATAAAAATAGTAATATTGTAGTGCAGAAAATAAGAAATCCAACTGATCTATTCTTATCGCTCAAACCTTTATGGCTTGGGAGACAGAGCGTTCTAAAGTTCCTCCCTCCCCTTCTCCTGACGTCAGCTGTAAACTGACAGAAGGAGATCCTGGTCTGGGGACAAACAGGTGGCTCTTCAGCAGAGCCAAAATAGAGCGAATGAAAAAGAAATACTTAATTGGAACAGTCTACAAAGTGTGCTTGCAAACCAGGCACACTTTGTAGACCGTTCCAAAGAAGTATTTCTTTTTCATTCATGCTATTTCTGCTCTGCTGAAGAGCCTCCTCGAGTCGGCCGACTCGGATCTCTGTCTGTCAGCTTTACAGCTGACATCAAGGAGGAGGAAACTTTAGAACGCTCTATCTCTCAAACCATAAAGGTTTGAGAGATAGGAATAGCACTGTTGGATTTCTTATTTTCTGCAGTACAATATTATTGTTTATTTAATTAAAGGGATAGTAATACCTAGTTTAAACTTTATTTATCATTATAGGATTAAAAAGATATTAAGAATTATGTAAGTCTTATCTCTCAAACCTTTATGGTTTGAGAGATATTCAAAACTAAAGTCCCCCCTTGACATCAGAGCTCTAGCTGACATATTTGGATTCTGGTCTGCAGACCGGCTGGTGACTCTTCAGGAGAGCCCAGATCACGATCTTTATAAAGAACTACTTAATTGGAATGGTCTACAAAGTGTGCTTGCAAACCAGGCACATTTTGTAGACAGTTCCAATGAAGTAGTTATTTTTAAAGATCATGAACTCGGCTCTGCTGAAGAGCCGCCAGCCGGTCTATAGACCAGAATCCAAATCTGTCAGGTAGAGCACTGATGTCACAAAGGGGGGAATTTTAGTTTTGAATATCTCTCAAACCATAAAGGTTTGAGAGATAAGACTTACATAGTTCTTAATATTTTTTTATGCCTATAATAATAAACGTTTAATTTAATTAACACAGAAAAATGCAGCTCCGAAGAGAAGTGGGAGGTGGGAAGTCCTGCCGTTCATACACAGTTCCCCAGAATGCGAAAGTGCCACATTTCAACGATTAATATCTCCACTCTTAGACAGTGGAGAAAATAAATAAAGCCAGTGCGGATATTGCTTTATATTTTAAAACCAATGGTGAAAATTTTTGGGGATGTGACTGTTCCCCTTTAAATCATCTGAAATGTGGAGGATTTTTGTTTCCCATGAAGCAGTGGTATTCAGCAATTGTATGCACCCCCCTCCCACCTGCCTCCTCCTCCCTCCAAATGTCTATACCATAATGCAAGCAAGTGGAAGGGAGGAAGGATGCCCGTTGATTGCTATTATGAAGTAGCTCAGAGGAGCATGGGCAATGTGGATGGGTAGCTCTACAGTAAGGGGTAGAGAGACTAACTCCCTTGAGACAGCGGGGATTGTTTATAAATTCAAATCAGAGCTTCTCCTCACTTCCACCACAATGGGGGTGGGTTGTCATATTAAAACAGAAGGTACCCTCCATCCTGTACCCTTCTACCAATCACAAGCTGGTATTTGTGTTCCTGGGTTGCATCAATGCACATAACACTTTGAGTGCCAGAGAGGTATCCAACACATTGTGCTGCAATGTGTGGCTATTCTCTGGCACTCAAAAGGTTAAAGTTGTTGTAGAGGAGCACCATGATATCGCTGTAGACATATATAAGAGAGGGGTGAATGGGTACATTTACAAAACAAACAATGCCTTACCCCACAAAGCCAGCAGTCCAAATACTATTTGTTAATTAGCATAATAATAAAAAAAAAAAAAAACTAGGTTCCAAAATAAAAAATGTCTAATACATCATTTTGTAGAATCTGCAAACTCTTCACAATAGTTGTTTTGGGATGGTAACGTCCCTTTAAACACAAACTACTACAGATAAAATGCACATACTATACAAAAACATGCCTACCAGACTGCTGTATGTAAGGTAAGTCATTCAGTTAAACATGTTAAAATTCACTTATTTGAGTGTCAGAGAGGTATACCTGTCTGTGTCCAAATGGATTAAAATAAATAGATTTTGTCTTAAAGAGATAGTAATGTTTAAATTTAATATTGTAGGCATTAAAAAAAATAAGTACAGCAATGTAAATCTTTTCTCTCAAACCTTTATGGTTTGAGAGATATAACTGGCTAAAGTTCCCCCCTCCAGGCTGTTTCAGACAAGTCTGCCATCTAGCTGCCAGCAGGAGATTCCGGTCCCAGGACCAGCCGGCGGCTCTTCAGCACAGCTGAAATTGCACTATCTGGTCAAATGACCAGAATCTGCTGCTGTCCCATACAGAGCTGAAACAGCCTGGAGGGGGAAAGTTTAGCGAATTATAGCTCTCAAACCATAAAGGTTTGAGAGATAAAACTTAAATTGTTATACTTATTTTTTAATACATACATTAAATAAACTTAAATGTAAACATTACTCTCCTTTTAACATACTATATTATGGCCCGTGAGGTGACCACATATCCCTTTAAATCAGGGACGCTGCAGGAAGGAACAGGTAACAGCGCAACCCTGCAGTGTGTGTATTTTATGTGTCCCAATTTAAAGGAATATGTGGTCACCAGCGCTGTATGCAGAAATCAAGACGTGAGCAATTCTGGAGCACATCAACTGCACTGCAGAAGTAAATAAGAATTCCCTTTGATTTAAGTGAGGATTTTAAACTCCATTCCATTCCTTACTACTGTCGTGTAGACCACTCTAACAATGAAAGAATTAAAAGTCCCATGAAAATCAGTGGGAATTATAATTTACCACCTATGGTGAAGTTGGTTTGCTCCAGTTCTTAAAACAGCCTCAAAACCCCCAACTGATTTAAGTGGTGCTTTGAATACTAGATAGATCTCCAATGCATTGAGAAGCAATGATTTGGAGATCTCCCTTACATTCAAGGGTTTAACCCCTTCGTGACACAGGACGTACATGTACGTCCTGTGTGGCTGTCACTTAGTGACAGAGGACGTACATGTACGTCCCGGAAATCCGGCTCCCCGCGCGGCTGCACGACGTTCGGGGACTCCGGATTGTTTAAAAAAAAAAAAAAAAAAAATGTTAGACGGGCGTTAAGTGACGGCCGCGTCTGCACGCGGCCGTCACTAAGGGGTTAAAAGCCCCCTTTAAATCAGATGGGGATTTGTGGAATTTTTATCTGCCCCCCCGTTTAGTGCAGTTGGTTTGCTTCAGAATTTCTCCAGTTTCTTAGTACAATAGCCTCAATAGATGGGGATAAAAGTCCTATTTAAATCATTGACCCTATGGTTCCGTTGGTTTGTCCCCAAATCACTCCAGTTTTTCTTAGTATACCAGGGTCTATGTGTTCTGAATGATACACATAACTACTACTATTTTATTCTGGGTTCCAGGGTGAGTATTAAAGGGACAGTATTACCTAAAATAAGGAGGTTTCATATTGTTATAATTATTGTATACTCCTAGCTAACATTTGTATTAACTATTTGATGCTACAGACCTAACTCTTTAATGCTAGGGTTCTAACATCTGCTGTAAATGTTATTCTCATGTGTAGGCAGTTGTTTGTGTCAATGTGGCAGGATTAAAAAAAGTATATGTTTTATTATCAGATTTGGTCTGTGGAGATGACAAGACATGTTAACAGTTATCACCAATAGAGGACTGATTTCTATATTTGGCAAAGCAAGCCGTACAGAACCTACTGGTGATATAGGTGATATACAAATAAAAATCATAACAGAAAAAACACATGTAGAACACAGATTAGTAACAGTCATTGAACATATTGCCACGTTATAACACACGTGCAGCAGATTTAGTATAAGACACATGCTTCCTCTCTCCAGTTAACTAGTAGCGGTATGAGATGCTCAGCTGGGTAAGACTGTGGAGTGTTCATTCTCAGTGGCTATGAAACAAAGACCAGTTCCTGTGCCAGCTGGTTCAGTTCCATTGAAACTTCCATCTGTGTACTCACCAGGGGCAGATATAAATCTCAACTCATCTAACCAAGCTATACTAGGCACAATATGCCTGACTACTGCCATCCCCACTCCATATATTACCTCATTCTTCACCGCTACCTTCAGCCTATAACATACAAACAAAAAAGTTCATAAATCCTTGGATGCTAAAGCTCCCTACAGGAATATGCAAGTTGGTAAATAAACTGTTCTTCATAAACTAGAAATGACTAAATGGTACAAGAGCATTGAGATGTCCATAATTCAGTAGTTGGGAGCTTCCTGTATGGTTGACGTAAATGATACAGTGAGGCATCGCTAGACAGTTCTATGCTCAAGCTAATTGGATGGCAAGGAGGTGATCAAATGATAAGCATATGTTGCCTGTAATATGATTAATTGTATGCCCAGCCTGGTGATCCTTTGTATTTCAGTCAACATCAGCCCTGGCTCAAATGTAGAGTTGTTTAAGCAGAGGGTGGTGCCAACAGTAGAAATAATGATGCATGTTTTGGCAGTCAATCCATAATTATCTGCCCCTTCATCCAGGTTAAGTAAACATTTAAATTCATGTACAGCATGTACCAGGCTTCATAACTGAAGAGGGGAATAATTTGATCTTAACTTCCAAGGTATGTCTGTTTTAAAGTCTAGTTTTAAGTCTCCTTATGAGATTTAACCACTGCCAGACATAATTTATATGTTATAGAATTAGTTTAATTACATTAGAGACCACAGTTATATCAGCTATATATTGGAGTAAACTGGATGTATCCTGTTATTTTTCTGTCTCTCTACAGGTACTCTTCTTTGCTGTCCATCTCTTTGTCTCTGTTTATTGCTCACACCTGGACTGATACCTCCTTGATATGCTATTTGCCTGACTGTGGCCAGTTGTTCTGGTCACATGCCACAATCTCTATTTAAAATAGGATTTTAGTCTTACCTGTTAAATCCTTTTCTGGAGTACTCCCAGAACCAGGTTAGGATCCCATTGAGGAATAGGGGACTTAAACACCGGACGGGCATGAGCAACACCCTGGTAGAAAACATTGATATCAGGAATGATAGCAAGACGCCTCTGAAAAAAGACAGAGAGCAGAAGTCTGACCCTTAAGAGAACTCAGACTGAGACCCTTATCCACACCATCCTGGAGGAAGGAAAGAACTGTAGGATGGTCAAAATGCTGAGACAGGTCTCTGTTAGCACACCAAGCCAGAAAGGTAGACCAAATTCGATGGTAGGCCTTAGAGGAAACAGGTTTACAGGCATTAAGCATAGTAGCCACCACTCCAGAAGAAAATCCTTTCTTGTTCAAAATTGAGGATTCAATCTTCATGCCAGCAAAGCCAGACGATGAAAGTCTTCCTTCCAGAGGTAACCCTGTAGAAGAAGGTCTGGACAGGGTGGGAAGTCGAAGAGGTTCCGCCACAGAGAGGTCCAGGAGCTCTGGAAACCAAGCCTATCGGGGCCAGTACAGAGCAATCAGAATAACTGGGCAGCGCTCCAGTCTCAGCTTCCGAAGAACTCTATTAACAGGGGAACAAGAGGAAAGATGTAAGCCAGAGGAAACATCCACTGGATCGACAAGGCGCCCACTGCCAGAGCCATGGGATCCACCCAGCGAGAGCAGAACTTTGGCACCTTCCTGTTATGTCTGGGTGCCATCAGGTCGATGCATGGAAGACCCCACTGCTAGATGATGAGGTTGAACACCTCTGGATGCAGCTCCCACTCTCTGTTGTCCACTGAGGAAGTCTGCCAGAATGTTGTCTACGCCAGGAATATGAACTGTGGAAATGGCAGGGACATGCTCCTCTGCCCAAGATAAAACAGCCTTGACCTCTAGCCAAGCTGCGAGACTTCTTGTGTCACCTTGCTTGTTGATGTAGGCTACCGCTGTGGCGTTGTCCGACTGTATCCTGAATGGGCAATCCTCCACTTTCCGTGTCCGGTGATGCACGGCATGAAATATCGCCCGAAGCTCCAAGATGTTGATGGGAAGGAGAGATTCCTCCTGAGACCATCGGCCCTGAGACCACTGGCCCTGAACACTCAAGTGCCCCAGCACCGCTCCCCATCCGGAGAGGCTGGCATCCGTCATCACTGTGGTCCAGAAGGGCGCCAGGAACGGTCTGCCTTTCAGGAGAGGTCTGCCTTTCACCACAAGAGGCTCTGCTCCACTTGAAGAGGGAGAGACAGGGATCTCTCCAGGAGATCTGGACGGCCCCTGCATGCCAGGATTAGAAACCTCTGAAGTTCCCTGGCGTGAGCCATCGCAAACGGGACTGTGTCAGGAACTACAACGTACCTTTAAGTAGTTCACTCTCAGGAGATGGAACCCAGTTGCAGGGAGGTGCACACCTGTTCAGAACCACACTAATGAGGGGCCTGAAAGTAGAAACAGAGCCCCCACAGTGGGGTATGCACAGGGTAGATTGACTATATCTGACCTTTAACCGGAGACACATAGGAAATAGTCAATTTTCACTGCTTCATTGAAATCAAAGCAGTCCTGCAGTATGCATTTTTCCTATGCGTCCCCGGTTAAAGGTGAGGTCTGGTCAGCCTAGCACAGGGGTAAATACAGGAAATGCAGTACAGGAATCAGCAGGCAGAGACGAAGTCACAGGCAGGTCCAGGTCAAGGCAGGCAGCAAAGGTTCAGAAGTCCAATATTCAGGCAGAGGTCAGGGCAGGCAGCAAAGGTTCAGAAGTCCAATATCCAGGCAGAGGTCAGGGCAGGCAGCACAGTCACAAACAATCCAATGGTCAGGAAACTAGTAGCAATCAAACAGAAGCAAGGCTGGGTCTCTGCTCAGGCCAAAAAACAGCACTGGGAGCTCAGTCTGGCTGGTTTAAATAGTCTCCATAACCAGATACAGCTGGAGGCCATTAATCAATAGGAGCTTGGAGGCAGATCCAGGATACATGAAACAGAAGGAAAAACAATACAGCTGCTATAGAACAGCAGTTTGACAAGCACTTCTCAGGTGGCAGCATAGGTAGCTGCAGGACACAGCCTGGAGGTTGTAGGTTCAATTCCCCACCAAGGATGACAGCTTCTTGGCTGGAACTGAATCCATAGGTTCAATTCCCCACCAAGGATGACAGCTTCTTGGCTGGAACTGAATCCAGAGAAAGGATAGCCTGGACCTTCAGTGCTATCTGATGAGCCACTTCATCTGTGAGAAACACCATCCCCCTCTGAGTGTTGAAGAGGAGGCCCAGAAAGACCATCCTCTGGGAAGGAACAAGGTCCGACTTGTCCAAGTTGATGATCCACCCATGATGGGGGAGAGCATAAATGCAGTCCTGCGCCTGCTGGTGAAGGAGTTCCAGAGACGAGACCTTCAGAAGGAGGTCGTCCATGTATGGAGTCACCCTGTTGCCGTTCTGATGTAGGATGTAGATCAATACTCCTAGGACTCTGTTGAAGACTTGAGGAGCCGTGGTTAGGCCAAAGGGGAGGGCAGAGAACTGGAAATGCCCTTGGTCGCAGGCAAATCGGAGATACTGCAAACTCTCTGGATGAATGGTAATGTACAGATAGGCACCTTGAAGATCCAGAGAGACCAGAAATTCCCCAGGGGACATGGCTGCTATCACTGTGTGCAGAGATTCCTGGCGGTACAGGCACCTAAACACAAAGGAGTTCAGATCCAAAATGGGACAACAGCCCCCATCCTTCTTGGAAACCACAAAGAGGTTGGAGTAGCATCCAAAGGAAGAACGAGAAACAAAGGTCCTTGGAGGAGGAAGAAATGTGAAGGGTATCCTGAGGCCGTCAAAGAGGCCTGCCAAGCTAAAAGGTAGTGGCGTAAGTGACCACCTACCTGCAGGTGGGGACCTATGTTTGGTGAGTCATGTAGTAGAAGGTTTGGAAGCCTTGGGCGTTGTGGAGTCTGCCTGAAATGGACGAAAAAGCCGATTCCTTTTGACAGGTGCTTTCTTCCTCAGGACCAGTGGCAGGTGAGAACTCTTCCCACCAGTGGCCTCGTTGATGAGATCCTTGAGCTCAGGCCCAAACAGGGAGGATCCTTGAAAAGACAAAGACAGGAGAGCCTTCTTGGAGGTCGTGTCAGCAGACCAGATCTTGAGCCAAAGAGCCCTTCTGGATACCACAGACACGGTAGAAGCCCTTACTGAAGCTAACAGGAAGCTGCAGCTAAGGTTAGAGGGTAGGCTCCACCCCTGCACTCACTTCTCTGAATTGTTCCTGCCTACTTAAAGGGGTGGAGCGCCTATCCAAAGTTACCAGTAACCTGTATTGGACGACCGAGAAAATATATTAGGACAAGCAGTGTGTCTGTTTTTAGTCTGATTTTAAGTCTCCTTAAGAGAGTCAGGACACAGCATGGACTAAGGATGGACTGCTATCTACAAAGAACTACTCTTGCTGAATGCAAGACAAAGGAATAGCCTCTTCACCATGCACAGACACTTGCAAATTTTCATCAAAACTGCTGGAGACCTGATGCAAGAAATAAGGTGAACTGAATTGACAAACTGCTCAGTTAACCCCTTGATAATGAGGGGATTTTTTTTACACTAGAGGAAAAGAAACATTTTAGCCTTTTTAGTACGCCTTTTGTCCAACCATATTTCCCCTCTAATCAATTTAGTACAACCACACAAATTATATATCTATTTTTTCTTTTGATGCCACATTTATATGTATAACCCTTAAGCATGCAATATGTGACCCATGGGCCACATGCATCCTTCCTGACCCCAGGGTGTGGCCCATCTGAAATGTATATTTAGAGGGTTAGTAATGCCCGAAATAAAGTTTATTCAATACGGTAGATTTTACAAAAATAAAGTATTTGGAGAAAGTCCTATCTCTCAAACCTTTATGGTTTGAGAGATATTTGCCTCTAAAGTTCCCCTTCTCCTGACGTCAGCTGTAAAGCTGACAGAAGAAGATTTGTGTCGGCCGGCACGAGGAGGCTTTTCAGCAGAGACACAATAGTGATATTTAAAATGAACTGCTTCGTTGAAACGATCTACAAAGTGTGCTTTTTCAGCTCTGCTACATAACTGCCGGCTGGTCCCAAGACTGGGATCGCCTGCTGTCAGCCGAGCACTGATGTCAGGAGAAGGGGAACTTTAGCAGCGAATATCTCTCAAACCCCCCCGCCCACAAACACTTCTCCTTAACAAACTCCTTTGGTCTATCACACTGGACCAAGTCTTGTACACATGACTGTCATTCCCTTGATCTGATGTTTACAAACTTCTGCTCTGTCTCTAATTCCTTAATGTTCCCTTTCACCTCCTACAAACTGGAAACCCTATCATACCCCGCAAATCCATGTCCATGATCAAGAGCGTGCAGATATATCTGTACATTCTTGACCTGCAACAGTTCTCCACATATCTGCAACATTTCCTTGACCCCATTTCTACATTTACTTGTCCCAAACAAACTGTTGCCCTCTACAACAGCACTCTCACAGCAGTCCTTGACAAGGCTGCACCTGCAACTCTATGCCACCCCCTGCAGAACATCATTACAACCTTGGCACACAACACAAAAGCAATACCTCCAAAGATGCTCACATACTGCCAAAAAAGCACAGGAGGAAATTGCTGTCTTCAGCCGTGTCACAGTTCCCCAGAAATGATCAGGAGTCAGTACATACAGTATAGTAAAATGCAATTTTTTAAACAACAATAAGGTAGCAAACAGAAGAAAATAGCAGGTACAAGCAAAGGGTCACAGCCAGCCAGTGCTACTACCAGAAATAGTAAACTGCCGCGGAGGACCATTCTACTAGAGACTAGGCCGAAGCCACTGGTAGTCTCTGCAGGAACCAGGAGCTGGAACAGGAACGGAATAGGAACCGGAACTCGAAATCTTGATCCGAGGTATCGAGAAAATCTGACTCACGCCTGCAGTCAGAATGGAGCATATCTCTGACTTACACCTGCAGTCAGTATAAGGAAGCGATACTTGACTCACGCCTCCAGTCAGTATCAAAGCTAGTCTGCCAGAGCCCCAGGCCCGCACCAGATAGGGTGTCTGCCAGGTACAGGGGAAAATCAAAAGAGTAATCAGACAGAGCCACAGTTCAGCACCAGAGAGTGTAGTCAGACACGCCAGGGCATACACAGTTCAGGTAGTCAGCCAGAGCCACAGGTCTGTACCAGATTGGGTGTCCACTATAAGGATAAGACAAAGGAATAGTCAGACAGAGCCACAGGTCAGCACCAGATTGGATGGAAGACAAGCCAGGTCATACACAGAGCCCAAGGTAATAAAACTTCTTTGAACAACGCAAGGGCAACTGAGTCAGATTCTGGCTGCCCTTTAAACACCTCCTCAGGAAGTAGGTAGGAGGAGCAGGCTCAGAGGAAGAAAGCAGGTAGGAGGAGACTACAGGAAGCATGGCATAAAATAGAGGCCTGCTTCACTATGAAGCCTCACGCCTACAGATGATGGGTGGAATGACGCAGAGCATCGCTGGAAACAAGGTAAGCTGTGACAAACCGACATAATACACTACAAATTAATTCTCCGTTTCTACAGCTCTGCCCTTTCCTTGTAACTTTTGAATGATACCAGCAAAACGAGACTAAGACAGGCAAAGGTAGGAAGGAGAGAAGGGAAAAGATAGAAAGGAAGAGATAAAGAGCAGGGAAAGGCAGCTGGCAGAAAGCAACACAAAACCATATTAGACCAGGGACTCACCAGAGGAAGGAGAGTTTAGCAAGCTGTGGTTAAATCAGTAAAGGAGGATGGAGATGAATCAGGATCAGGAACAAAGTTAGGAACAAGCCAACTCAGGACCAGAGAGGGTAACACAGGACAAAATCAAAAGGAAAGCAAATGTTTAGGAGGGAAAGTCGGGCCAGGAACCAATGGAACATCTATTCTGATTCGAAGAGCAGTAGTCTGGAGCCAAAGCTGGCACACATAAACAGGATAAATACAGAGACAAGGCTACTGAATACAGCTCATGGAACGGGCACCTGCAGAAGCGGGAGACCCGTTTAAAAATGTAAGCAGACCAATAGTGGCACAGGAGAACAGAGACATGGCCATGCACCAATAGAAGGCAGACGCACAACCGTGACATCACTCAGCAGCATGGGCAGACAGAGGCACGACCGGGCACCAAGAGGAGGTATGTATAGCTGACACAGATGTGGGCTGGCCATCAATTACTTTCCCTGTGATGCATTTGCTGGGGAAATGAAGGGCAATGCAAGTAAATTATAAGGGTGACTGGAACAGCATCACTGCAACATTCTTATCACCCTTGTGAACACAGCCACACGCACATTTTCAGTTATGGCCGTGAGTGCGTGAGATTAATCTGTTGTTGTACAGCTATAATACATATTTAACCACAAATGTAAAACTGTCAATAGAAATGTTTGTAAGAAAAGTGAAGCAGTTAAATGAAGAAACAGAGCCATGACCTGTCTCTAGAAAAAGTAATTCACACAATAAAATATTTAGATGCAGTGAATATTGTATGAGGGAAAATACTGGCTGACATTTGAGAATCCGAAACTGGAAAACAGAATACAGAAGAACAAGTGCAAAAAACGTTTAGCAGAAGGGAAAGTAGCACTGCCTAGAAAATCATTACATTGTAAATAAGCTTATTGTTTTCAGTGGCGGTGGATATAAACATTTCCAAAAATGTCCAATAGATACATTATATAGTCCCAGCGAAGAATTAATCCACTTAACCTGCTGGGTGTCAGAACTTGAATGGTATACTTGCTAAATAAAAGTTACTTTTTAAGCCACCAAAAGGATTAAACTTCCTGGATATTAGTGGATATTTGGATGCTACTTTGGAGACCTCTCTAGCATTTAATGAGTTAGAACTAAAGGGCATAAGTATAACACAAAAGTGGAGATATTCTGTGGCAAATAGCCTGCACCATAGTGAACAAATTACTAGTTCCCATTGATTTAAATACTACTTTTAGGTCCTTGAATACAATGCAGCAGAGACCTATTTAGATCACTAAAATATGTTAATTGTTTATTTGTTCTCTATGGTGCAGTTGGTTTGCCCCAGAATAGCTCGACTTTTTACTTTATACATATCATCTAAAAATGATAGGAGTCCTCACCGCAAAAGACAGGGCCACTCTCACAGCCGCACCCATTACTCACCAGTCCCCCCTGTACACCATTTACTGTTACCTGGTGCTGAAAATACCTCTAGCTTACATTATATAGGTTTACACCAATGATAGAGTTATCACTTTTAAGACAAATATTACAAGCTTGCTTGACACTTTAAACTCTTAAGGAATCGTGATGTTTCTGGCACGTCATGGGTCCAACATGCGATAAGGATCCATGATGTGCCAGGTCCGCCATGGATTTCAGTGCTCCCCATGCGGCTGCTTGCCGTTCGGGAAGCACTGAACTGGATTTGGCAAAAAAAATGGTCCATGGTTCTTACGTGCCAGCCACGTGCGTGCACGACCGGTCCTTAAGTGGTTAAGGACCAAAATAATGTGCAAAGCAATGCTTCACAAGGCATTTTGCACCCAATGCCAAGTTTCATTACTGTGCGACCCAGTGACACCTTAAAAAAATTGTGAACCACATAAATATTTGCATGAAAAGTGAATGAAGTCCAGGATGCTCATAGTACATAGTACAATAGTTAAAAGAAGGGAATTTCTTGATAATTACAATTTAACTACCATGTACTATTCAATTTAGATTTTTCTCTGCTATGACCTAAACACAGTCAGGAGTGAATATGTGTGTCATAGAATCAGCAACCCCACATAGTACAGATTAAATGTTTTGTCTTGTGAACTGATACCATGCTGAAATCTATGCCCAACAATGCATTTCCCATTTGCTTTGAACACAGCAGAGAGACAAAGGGGTTTAAAGATCAGCAAAGAGAGGGTTAAAATTGTAACCCCTTTACAGAAAATGCAGATACAGTAATAGCTTGGAACACACACACACATATATATATACACTAGTGTAAAAGCCGTGTACATGGTCCAAGGTCCGGGTGATGTTAACCCTTTGAGTGCCAGAGGGATACGCAACACATTGCTTTGCAATGCATTACATACCCCTCTGGCACTCAAAGGGGTAAGAGGACGGTCCTGCTCTGCATCCTGCCACGGCGCAGTCATGCACTGTAAAGACTGGCCGAAAGCACAGAATGCTCCCAGAACAGAACTCCCAGCATTTTGTGCGTTCTGGTAGTCTCTACTGCGCATGACGGCTTCTGACAAACATCCTAGCGAATTATTATATAGGATATAGATATATATATATATATGTATATATATATAAATATAGTAATGTGAAAAAGTCTTAGGCAGGTGTAGAAAAATGCTGTAAAGTAAGAATGCTTTCAAAAATAGACATGTTAATAGTTTATTTTTATCAATTAAAAATATGATAGTGAGTGAACCGAAGAAATCTCTAAATCAAATCAATATTTTGTGTGACCACATTTTGCCTTCAAAACAGCATCAGTTCTTCTAGGTACATTTACACACAGTTTATTTAGGAATTCAGCAGGTAGGTTGTTCCAAACATCTTGCAGAACTAACCACACTTCTTCTGTGGATTTAGGCACCTCAGTTGCTTCTCTCTCTTCATGTAATCCCAGACAGACTCGATGATGTTGAGATCAGGGCTCTGCGGAGGCCGTGTCATCATTTCCTGGACTAGTTGTTCTTCTTTACACTGAAGACAGTTCTTAATGACTTTGGCTGTATGTTTGGGGTCGTTGCCATGCTGCAGAATAAATTTGGGGACAATCAGGTGCCTCCCTGATGGTATTGCATGATGGGTAAGTATCTGTACTTCTCAGCACTGAGGAGACCATTCATTCTGACCAAATCCCCAACTTCATTTGCAGAAATACTGCCCCAAACTTCCAAGGAACCTTCACCATGCTTCACTGTTGCCTGCAGACACTCATTCTTGTACCACTCTCCAGCCCTTTGACGAACAAACTGCCTTCTGCTACAGCCAAATATTTCAAATTTTGACTCATCAGTCCAGAACACCTGCTGCCATTATTCTGCACCCCAGTTCCTGTGTTTTTATGCATAGTTGAGTCGCTTTGCCTCGCATTGTGTACTCCTCTGGCACTCAAAGGGTTAACTAAAATAACACAATTATAACGTTGTCTCCGCTTACAGATGGACAACGGTGTGTCCAATTTGCTAATATATATATATTAGTGTAAAAGCCTGTGTACACGGGCCAAGGTCCGGGTGATGTTAACCCTTTGAGTTCCACAGGGGTACGCAACAGATTGCAAAGCAATGCATTGCATACTCCTCTGGCACTCAAAGGGTTAAGAGGCCGGTCCTGCTCTGCGACCTGCCACCAACGCAGTTATGCACTGTAGAGACTGCCCGAAAGCACAGAATGCTCCCAGCACAGAACTCCCAGCATACTGTGCATTCAGGCAGTCTCTACTGAGCATGATGGCTTCTGACAAACATCCTAGCGAATTATTACATAGGATATTAGCAATGTGGGATGGTGTTGCCCGTCATGTTATGACCGTTGGGCATACGTGTGTGAAATGTTGAAACACTGATAAACACAGACCTATGCAACACACATACAGACACATACACACAGTGAGCAGCAGAAACATGAAAAAGATATGCACACACACACACAGACACACCAGAGATGCACACATGGACACACATATGTAACAGAGATGTACACACACACTCAACATACATGCGCAGACACATGTAAGCAACAGACATGCTCACACACAGGTAACAGACATACACGCACATACATGTAAAAGACATATGCACATACACACATGCAACAAGCATATGCGCACACGCTACAGACCCACACACACGCTACAGGCACACATGCACAGCTACAGACACACACATGCTACAGACACACGAGCACGCACACTACAGACACACACGCACGCTGCAGACACACGCACACATGCTACAGACACATGCACACACACACACACACACTACAGACACACACAGCAGACACACACACAACAGACACATGCACACACACGCACGTAACTGACATACGCACACAGACATGCAACAGACATACACAGACATGCAACAGATCTGCACAGACACGCAACAGACATATACACACACACACACACACACATGGAACAGACACACACATACACACAACAGATACAGAGATACACAACAAATACACAGACATGCCAGAATTGCAGTATTGTGCCTGTGTGTGTTTGGGTTGTGCAAATGGAAAGCAGAAAATAAAAGGAGCGTTATACCAGCATGTTAACCCTTTGAATGCCAGAGGGCATTGCAATGCATTGTGTACTCCTCTGGCATTCGAAGGGTTAAGGTATAGAGAGGCATGGCAGAGTTAAATAGCAGTGGGAAGTGTATTCATACCTGGGAACTTTTGAGTTGTGGAGTCCCTGGAGGAGACTTGTGTGGTGCTGATGTGGAGAGACAAATGGGGCAATTTGGGTTAAAAGTGGGCAGGGCTTAATCACGAAAGGGGGCAGGACTTAACATAAATGTGAAAAAGTGTTAGAAATAGGCTGGGGAAGGAGAAGAAGTGGGAGGCAAGTTTACAGTGTGAGGAGTTTGAACACACTCCCTGAGGGGTAAAACTTGATACACAACCCTGTGGCTGTCAGTGGGTTAAATAGGGTGACCACATGTCCCGGAATGGCAGAATGGAAATGTGGTCACCCTAGTCCCGCAGGTGAGGCTCCTGCCGGAGCTGACCATCTTTCTGAGGCTGACACAGAGTAAGAGTTCCCACTGTGAACTCTTACTCTGTGTCAGTCTCAGAAAGATGGTCAGCGCCGGTGGGAGCCTCAGCCGCGGGTCTCACTTGCAGCGCCAGCATATCTGCTCCATCCCATCTGTCTTGCACCTACCAGTCCAGCCAGCCAGTCAATGAACTGTATTTGCTATATGGTCCTCATTACTCTGTGTCAGTCTCAGAAAGATGGTCAGCGCCGGCGGGAGCCTCAGCCGCGGGTCTCACTTGCAGCGCCAGCATATCTGCTCCATCCCATCTGTCTTGCACCTACCAGTCCAGCCAGCCAGCCAATTAACTGTATTTGCTATATGGTCCTCATTACTCTGTGTCAGCCTCAGAAAGATGGCAAGTGCCGATGGGAGCCTCAGCCACGAGTCTCACTTGCAGCACCAGCATACCTGCTCCATTCCAGCTGTCTCGCACGCGCCAGTCCAGCCAGCCAATGAAATGTATTTGCTATATGGCCCTCGTTGGCTGGCTGGTGCGTGTTGCACCTTTCTGGGACTCTTTGTTGTTACGGTGAGGGGTGACCCAGGACGCGGGACACAGACCCCCAACAAGGGACATTCCCGGGCATTCCGGGATGTGTGGTCACCCTAGGGTTAAGTGTTAACCTGATGGCTACCTGTCCTGTGTCTTGCATGGCAAATGATGACAGTCAAGAAATAATTCAGCAATTAGGGCCTACCTTAACCCTTTGAGTGCCATTTTGTTTCCCTGGTGCTGCAGCTTCCCTTCAGTGGTTGTACTACAGGTCCTGCTGAGGCCACTGGGAGTCAGAGTGAGTGACTGTGTGAGCCATATTTCTTTCTGGTTTTGTGTGTGTGTGTGTGTTTGGTGCTGTGAGAGTGGGGCATGTGTTTGTGTCTGTGGTGTAGGAGCAAGTGGCAGGCATTTTGTTTTTTTCCTCAGTTAGATGTGATGGGCAGGCTGGGCAGTGGGAAGTGTATTCATACAACTTTTACTTGTAGAGTCCCTCATGTGGTGCTGATATGGAAAGAGCAATGGGGCAATTTGGGTTAAAAGTGCATGGGGCTTAATCATGAGTAGGGTGAGGAGCTTAACATAAATGTGAAAAAGTGTTAGTAATAGGCTGGGGAAGGAGGAGAGGTGGGAGGGAAATGCAAGTTTACAGTGTAAGGGGTTTGAACAGCCTCCCTGAGGGGTAAAACTTGATACACAACCCTATGGCAGTCATTGGGTTAAGTGTTAACC
This sequence comes from Rhinophrynus dorsalis, assembly GCA_037306005.1. Taxonomy (NCBI): domain Eukaryota; kingdom Metazoa; phylum Chordata; class Amphibia; order Anura; family Rhinophrynidae; genus Rhinophrynus; species Rhinophrynus dorsalis. The sequence goes on from CM074724.1 coordinate 116,487,017, forward strand.
TCATGGATGCCTGTCCTGTGTCTTGCATGGCAATTGATGACAGTCAAGAAATAATTCAGCAATGAGGACCTACCTTAACCCTTTGAGTGCCATTTTGTTCCCCTGGTGCTGCAGCTTCCCTTCAGTGGTTGTACTACAGGTCCTCCTGAGGCCACTGGGAGTCAGAGTGAGTGACTGTGTGTGTGTGTCAGCCATATTTCTTTCTGGCTTTGTGTGTGTGTTTGGTACTCTGTGTGTGTGTGTGATGCTGTGTGTGTGAGTGGGGCAAGTGTGTGTTTGGTGCTGTGTGAGTGTGTGCCTGTGGTGTAGGAGCAAGTGGCAGCCATTTTGTTTTTTTCCTTAGTTGGATAGTGGTGGGCAGGCTGGATAGTCCTCTGAAAATCATGCCCCCATTGAATCACCCAATGAGAGCAGTAACTCCTCCTTACTGCCACCCCTGGCTGTGTGTGTCTCCCGAGGAGACATAAATTATGTAATGAGGTTTTCTCTTTTATATATATATAGATTTATACAGACACAAACACACACACTGACAGAAAAATATACTCAGCCTGATGTGCTGGTCTAGGATTGGACCAAAAAAGTCAGCCAGATAGAATAAGTATTTTCTTCTTTTCAAAATTAACCCTTTGAGTACCAGAGGTGTATGTAGTGCATTGCTTTGCAATCCATTGAATACCCCTATAGCATAAAAAATGGTTAACTATATATTTTGTATTTACACAAGTGCCAATGCCTTTTCTATCTGTATCGATCTATATAGTTTTCAGGTATATTAATCCACAGTACAGTTTTGATAACTGGAGTCTAAAATATATGAGTCTGTGGTGCTGTGAACTATTTCATCATTTTATGAATGAATCATATTATTAACAATAATAAACTGTATGCAACAATCAATAACATTTGATCTAAAAGATTATACCTTAGTGTCCATTTATTTAGGATTTACAGTATCCAAGTGCAATTTGGATAATTGAGGCCTTATTATGAATCATCTCTTAATACCATGGAAAGACTAGCTGTACAAGTTGATCAAGTCAGATAACGGTTTGTAGGTGATATTGTTAAAATGCAGATGCATAGTGAAAAGGGTCAATGACATACATACATTCCACATCACAAAATGGGTGAGGCAAATCTAAAAGGTAAAAAAACATAAAGTGCTCAGGATATCCTTTCCAGCAATGTGCAATCCATCTGCTTTTTTCATGAGGAACAATCCTATATTTTACGAATCAATAACAGTGCACACAGCTGCAATGCTTTGCAAAGAAAAAACATTTTTTTTTTTTTACTATGACGAGTTTACAAGTTCTGGAGTGCAGCCACGTTGCTCTTACACTAATCAGTGCTTAGACATTTAAAGGAAAACTATCAACCTTTTTTTTTCTCTTACACTAATCAGGGCTTAGACATTTAAAGGAAAACTATCAACCTTTTTTTCTATTAAAATAAGGTAGAACAATAATTCTGACTCAAACCAACAGCGTCACGAAAAACTCAAATTCTCATTGATCTAAATGGGGCTTTAACCCCTTAAGGAGGTATGTACGCATGCGGCCAGCACTTAAAGGGATAGTAATACTTCAAAATTACTAATCCCTGTTTTGTAGCCATTAAAAAAAAGAAGAAAAATGCCCCAAGTGTCATCTCTCAAACCCTTTATGGTTTGAGAGATAACCGTTTACAAAGTTCCCCCCTCCCTCCCCTTTCCCTGACGCAAGCATTCTAGCTGACAGCAGGGAAATCCAGTCCCGAGACTGGCGGAGGTTCTGCAGCAGAGCCGAGATTGTGTTAATGGAAAATAAATCCTTCACTTAAAAGGTCTTCTACATGTGCTTGCAACCTTTTAACTGAAGTATTTTTTTTTCATTAACTCAATCTCGGCTCTACTGCAGCGCCTCCGCCGGTCCCGGGACCTGATTTCCCTGCTGTCAGTTAGAATGCTGACGTCAGGGAAAGGGGAGGGAGGGGGGACTTTGTAAGCCTCCATGTCTTGTTTTTCAAGCTGCTTTTTGTTATTTGGTTACATACCATGTAAGTTATTTATATGTATGTTGCTCCTGGAATTCCCCCCATGCAGGTAGCCATTTTATATATCCATTCGATCTGCTTACGCTTCAGCTGACCCATGAGTAAGATATCAGTTTGCTTCTAATTAAAGTTTCTTAACACCTGCTCAAGGGAGGCCAAAGAGAGGATTTCCAGTTGCCCAGAAACTCTATTTATTCTTTCATCTATCATTAAAAAGAAACATAGCTTTTGCACCCCAGATATTGAGACCTTTGTGCTGTTATTGTGTATATGTTATTTCCAGTGGTGGATAATCTGTGGTCCTCCTGTTGTTTGTTGGGCTAATACACTGATCATGCCCAGCCACCTGCTAGAGAGGAACAAAGGGTTTTGGATGCAGAATAACACAAAACATGTATGAGGTATTACTACTTTTTTGTTTTAAAAAAACAACTTTGCTGCTTTGTTCACACTGGCAGTGCCCACATGGGGACACCACAGTTCCTCTAGTATCACTTGTCATGCCAGACACAGGAAGAGGAATGCACTTTAAAGCAGCCAGCCAGTCCACAAAGGGGTTAGCATTACTTGATTGGCTGCCAACCACAAAGGCCTGCTTGTGATCAGATTATTCCAAAGAGCATATCGATGATTAAAAATGTTAACCATTTGAGTGCCAGGGAGGTAACCAATGCATTGCAATGCAAAGAAATGAATACCTCCCAGGCACTCAAAGGGTTAATGACCTGCATGGCCACCACATAAGCTTCACTGCTGCATCTCCCCAGCAACTATTTCTTGCTGGGGAGTCACAGCAAGTTGCTTCCATGTGGCCCATCAATGTCTTGTCAGTTCCGCTGCCATTGATTACACTGCACTTTATTTCTTTACAGCTGCTCATGTTAACAAGCACTTAGGGTTACTATCTTTACAGAAAAAAATGCCAGTCCCTACTGCTCTCAATGACTTATCGCTTGCTCCAAGCCAGTTTTTTTTACCAGCTAGATGGCATCTATACCCTATCTGAAAATGCAGGGTTTACCCTGCAACCTCTATAATATAATAACTGGCAGCTGTGGACCAAAGAGCTGCCTCAAGTACTGCTAAGACTGGGAGCTCTGCTCTGTCTGTGTGGAAGCTGTTCTGTTTATTTACCTTCCCACAAAATTAAACACTGAGTAAACCATTTTAACAAGCAGCTACTGTAGGTTCTCACAGGCAGCTATTGCTCTAGCTGTGGGAAAGGGGCTCTGTTTAATTTCCAGAGTAGTTTACTGTAATAGGAACAACAAAGAACAGAATGCAAGTTACTTAGGTGCATGTATTATTGTTTCAGTAATATAACTAACTAAACACGCTCCCTTCCTTGTCTCATGTACAGAAGCAGAAATGCTAGTTTGATCTTGCGCATCATCAGTGTATCAGTGCTAACCAAGTATGTGTGTGTGTGGTGGTGGGGGGGTAATAAGAATGTGTAGGTCAGTGCTGAGCCTGAGGCCTTATGCAGCCCTCAGGTGCTTCTCCTGCGGCCTTCAGTCTGTTTTCTAGTACTGTAGAAAGAGGGTATAATTTCCCTCTTCCACATTACACCCATTCAGTCCCCCCCCCAGCCATCCCCCTTCTTTTCCTCAGATTATAATTCCATCAACACTTACACTGTGCCATGTTAACTCATAGGGTGCTAGAAAGGCCCCAATCGAGAGACGCTGCTATCATCCATGGGGTTAATTTACTTTCTGAATCCCTATTTAGAATTTTTAAATATAATGTGCAGTCCTTTGATGGACTTGAGGATAGCATTCATCCTTAGGGTGAATCTGGATGGCTCTTACTGTTGTAAACTGTTAAGAACCACTAATGCTCAAATATAACATGCCTTCATCTGAAAGAGCATGCTGTAACATTGGCAGGTACTTATAATAGCACCTAAAAAGTATGATATTATGTGGGTTGTTTTAAATCAGTCTGGGGAAACAATTTTCCTTTGCACTCTTCATTACTTGTTGTGCTCTATTTTGTACAATACAGTTTTCTGAATAGTAAGAGAGGAAACAAATGACAAATTCCACCCCCCCCCCCCAAATGTAATATCATATTCCTTGACACAACAATTGTACTTGGAACTACAAGTGATACTAGTTCTAAAACTTGCCAGTATGCATGGGGTATAGAGTAATTTACATCAATTTCCCCTGCAATGTTTTAGCACATACACAAAACCAAGAAGAGGAACGTATGCTCTGCACTGCCCATATACTCCCATACTGCCCTCCCCTTGCATACGTGAGGGAAAGCAAATCATTTTCTGTGTAAATGGCTTAGTAAATAGGTGCTAGACAGGTGCAGCACACAAAAACTGGTTCCTGATCCTATTTAAGAATCATGTAAATACATTACCCCCAGAGAGATTTATGCTAAGAGTAAGAAATGTCTTTGTATAATTGTTTATATGGTACACCACTGTTAGCAATGGTGCTATTTATGTTATAATTAATAATTTGTAGACACAAAAGTGTCACTTGACCTGTCTGGTAGCCTGATGAACATCCTCCCAGGGTGAAAAGTGGGGTGGATTTGCAGTTTGTAGTGCATATTTAGGCTCTGTTTACACTCATAGAGCTGAGATATAGCTTAGTCCACATTCCCATAGTTACTTAACCCTTTGAGTACCAAAGGATTAACTTCCCTGTCCTGCTATCCCACTGTATATGAGGGCTGACCCGCATTGGCATAAGCCACATATGGCTGGATAACACCAGAATTGGTTAACCAATAACCAGTGGTTGCAGTGGGCACTGCGATCTCCAGTGTTGCTAGACTAAATGATGTGTGATGGCCCCACTGGAACTCTAAGGGTTAAAGTGAAGCTTTAATCATGTTGTAGTGTCAGCCAAAGCCACTCTGCACTATTTCAACCCTAGTGAAACAGATAGGAGCTGACGGAAGGAGAGTGAATAGATACAAACATGAATAAAATATAAACATTGTCAGTATATCCTCCCACTTCATTAACCCCTTAAGGACCCATGACGGTCCTGGATCGTCATGGGTTGTTATACCCTTAAGGACCCATGACGGTCCTGGGCCGTCATGGAATTCCGGGCTCCCCGCATGACTGCACGTTCGGGGAGTCTGGAATCGGAATCCGAAAAAAAAAAAAAAAAAAAAAAAAAGGTCCCTGGTGGCGTGCGTGCGTGGCGGTCCTTAAGGGGTTAAAGCAAAGAGTTAATTTATAAAAGACAAGTTGTAATAATTGTATTATATATATATATATATATATATATATATCCTATATAATAATTCGCCAAGTTGTGTGTAACGCCCGACATGCGCAGTAGACACTGCTGCGCGCGTGGCACTCATGAGTAGTAGAGACTGCCCGCGCCGCGGCTGATACAGAGCTGGGCGCTCCGAAGGAGCGTCCAGCTCTGTATCAGCCGAGGCGCGGGCAGTCTCCACCGCAGGTGACTGCCCCGCGACCGGCTGCCAGAGGCTCTGTGGCCCGTGTAACGGGCTGTTCAACTAGTATATACTATAAATAATGTTTTAGTCTTTCATATGGTATATTAAAGTCGCCCTGCAATAACTAAGCAGGTAGCGAATAAGTTTATAATATATATGCTACCTCTGAAATTTAGCTGATTATAAAGAAATCCTTTATTTTAGGAGACAGGAAGCCAGGCATCAGCACATTTTGTCTGCACGCCTGCGCTGTCAGTCTCGGTCTCAATTGTGAAGCACTGCAGTTACCACAAGGCAACAGGAAGGGACTGACAGCGCGCAGACTGCACTAACCTGATCATCAGTCTCCTAAAATAAAGGATTTCTTTATAATCGGATACATTTCAGAGGTAACATATATATTATAAAGCTAGTCACTGCCTGCTTAATTATTGCACTGTGTCTTTATAGCGGGTGAAAGGTCCGCTTTAATAATACTTCAGTATGAATACAAACAGTACTCAGAAATACTATGCAGTTGTGTGAGATATCTGCTCTACATCTGCCAAACCTAAAAAAAGTCTTATAAAGGTTGTATGTTCGAAAGAGAGTGGAGGAGTTCTGAGGCAAATCATTTAAAGGAGAACTAAAAATCCCAATGTGTTGGAGACCTCTTTAGCATTCAAGTGGCTAAAATCCACATTTAAATCAATTGGAATTTTTAGTTTTCCCCTATACTGCAAATGGTTTGCCCCAGAACTCCTCCACTTTTCTTTTGAATATGTGGACCCAAAGGAGCGCTTTGTACAAAGACTGCATCCATTCAATCATGTATGAGTCATTTTGCTTTCAGCCAGACCATTCCACAGAGAAATCCCACATCAAATATATTCCACTGTAAAATCACATAAACTTCTCTAACCCGTAAAAACCCAGAAGACTGTGCAATACATTGCTTTTGCAATGACATGCCACTGATCATTAAAGAGTTAAAATAAACAGGTAAAAGTCAGCATGTCTCAAATAAAATAACAGAATAGAACTGATGATAGCTACTCAGACATGAAGCCTGCAAAACAGTGATTATCAGACCATGCTGGCAATCTGGGCCTGAGAATCACAAATGATGCAAATGTTACACAACACAAAAGTGTTTTTCTGTAGATAAACAGTTTAATTTCACAGCTGAAGAGCAGAGTGCATCATTAAAAAAATGCAGCTTTGAAAGTGAGTTAAACAAATATGCTGTGAAAATATAAAGCAAAGCAGAAGAAAAAGGAATAACCTATTAATCCGTTGAGTGCCAGAGGGGTACGCAACGCATTGCAAAGCAATGCGTTGCGTACCCCTCTGGCACTCAAAAGGTTAAAATCATATGCCTTTTACAATCAGCAAACCTTAAAGTATAAAGGTAATCTGAAGAAAGAACGAATCTGCCGGTGCAGCCCATTTGTTGCACTCATCTGTGAACTTGAAAACTCAGGGTCTGCACCTATGATTGTGTACAGACATCTTTAGCACATACTGACGCATACAACTCTGCAATAAGCCTCTTACATGAGTAAGCCTCAACATCACCCATATAGCATACATAAGAACACGACAATTTTTTGGCATAAAAAGGTTTGTATATATGCGTAAGCTAATGCAACACACAAAAACAGGTACCTAGTACCTACAGTATATTGATTGACTGATTCTATATCCAGGTCTTGTAAGGAAATATAAGGGTTCCATGGAACAGTATAAACAACAGCCATAAGACAGTAGGGCTTATGTACTAAAATATCGCAGGTACAAACCTGGGCTAAACTATAGCACCATATGTAACAAGGCAAAGTGAGCAATCAACTGTGACACATCATGCAAATTAACCCCTTCGCGACACAGGACGTACATGTACGTCCTGTGTGGCTGTCACTTAGTGACAGAGGACGTACATGTACGTCCCGGAAATCCGGCTCCCCGCGCGGCTGCACGCCGTTCGGGGACGCCGGATTCTTTTAGAAAAAAAAAAAAAGTTAGACGGACGTTAAGTGACGGCCGCGTCTGCACGCGGCCGTCACTAAGGGGTTAAAGGGATAGTATTGCCATATAATAACTAAAGCTAATCTTGCAGGCGGTAAAAAGTTAAACTAAATACTCCAATCAGTTTAAGAGATATTTGGGACCAAAGCTCCCCCCTCCCTCCCCTTCCCCTGACGTCAGCTTTCAAGCTGACTGCAGAGGAATCCGGTCCTGGGTCCATCTGAGGCTCTTCAGCAGAGCCGCAAATATTTCACTGAAATACAAATCCTAAACTGGAACAGTCTACAAAGTGTGCTTGGTTTGTAAGCATACTCTGTAGACTGTTCCAGTTTAGGATTTCTATTTCAATAATGTGATCACGGCTTTTTCTGAAGAGCTTCAGACAGTCCCAGATTCCCCTGCAGTCAGCTTGAGAGCTGACGTTACGGGAAGGGGAGGGAGTGGGCAACTTTGGTCCCGAATATCTCTCAAACCATAAAGGTTTGAGAAATGGGCTTGGGTACTTAGTTTAACTTTTTACCGCCTGCAAGATTAGCTTTAGTTATTATATGGCAATACTATCCCTTTAAGAAAAACAGTATTCATCTCAATTTTTTTTCTTTGATATAATGGATGTTTGGCCCTAGAACGGCTTCTGCTTTGTCTTAGATCCTATGGGTTTGTTGTTTGCACTAACTTTGCTCAGGTTTTGTACCTACCCCGGAAACATTAGTACATAACTCCTGAAATGAAAGGTTGCTTTCTTTTAGACATCTCTTGTAATAAGCAATATAGTCTAGCCTCCTCTAAAAGAAGAAAAAAACAATAATAATAATAATAATGATTATTATCATTATCATCATGTTATCATTGCCTGGTAATGGTTCCCTGGTACATTTTAGTCTCATAACTTAGTCATCTGATAATGACACTACTATTATTAGGGGTCTTCCAGTATATAATTTTAAATTAAAAGAGAACATGATCATTATTAAGTATGTTTTTTAAGGGCAATGCAGAATTTTAACATATCTACTTACTATAAATAAATATCTAGAACTCTTTATTACCCCTCTAAAAAAGCTCTAATTTTAACCTTTACAAACAAAATAAATATAAAATATCCAAAACAAAAATGTAAATCTGTGATGTGCAACATAACACTATGATTAGTGCTTATTTGCCAATTGCATTTATAGTGACTGAAACCATCTGTCAGAAAGCTAGCAAAAATAAAATAACACATAGAAATGGCACGTTACATACTTCAACAGAGAAAATTATAAAAATAAACCTGTAGATACAATGAAAAAATAATGAAACAATATACCTGACTGCTGTATGAAGGACATCCACCTAGGTAAGTCCATCCCTTAAACAAATGAATGAGGCTTATGGGTAAAAGAAAAGTGGAGAATTTCTGGTCAAACCAACTGCACCGTAAGAGACAGATAAACATTCCCAAGATCCCTGCTGATTCACTCAAAGATTCTTTCCTGGATAAGAAACTGGCTGAGGGACAGGTAACAGTGTGTCAAAGACAATGGAAGTGGAAGGACAGGTTACTAGTAGAGTGCCTCAGGGATCAGTGTTAGGATCTGTTCACTCCAATATATTCATTAGTTATATTATTAGTGGCATTGAAGGTAAGGTGTGTCTTTTTTCAGATGACCAAATGATCTGTAACAAGGTTGACACAAAGTTTTGAGGAATGGACAAATGATATCTAAAGTTTAAAGGAGAACTACCACCCCGCAATAACTTTACATGAAATCAGTCTTCATCTGGCGACTAGCTGCTTAGTAGTGCTAGTCGCCAGAAATATTACCCGGTTCCAAAGATTTTGGCGTTTTTCCGAGGCTCACAGGAGCAGGAAGCACGGACATCTCATCACAGTGACGTCCGTGCGCCTGCGCTGTCAGTCCCTTTTGGAGCCAATTCTCCAAAAGGGACTGACAGCGCAGGTGCATGGACGTCACTGTGACGAGATGTCCGTGCTTCCTGCTCCTGTGAGCCTCGGAAAAACGCCAAAATCTTTGGAACCGGGTAATATTTCTGGCGACTAGCGCTACTAAGCAGCTAGTCGCCAGATGAAGACTGATTTCATGTTAAGTTATTGTGGGGTGGTAGTTCCCTTTTAATGATGCAAAGTGGTGCAAGAATTACAAGCTTAGTAGTACTTTGCTAACAATATAATTAAAGGAAAAAGTAATTGGGAACAATTATTTCTGATGACATGAATGTAGATAAGCGATGAATTAAAACAATGGGAAAAGCTAACAAGAAGATGTATTAGCAGAAAAAAAGAAAGGTACTAATACAACTCTATAGATCTTTGGTAAGGCCTTGCCTCCATTACAGTGTACAGTTCTGGAGACTACATATGCAGAAGGACATTAATAAATTACAAAAGGTTCAAAGAAGAGTATCTCAAAATGGTGAAGGGTCTTCAAGACAAAGCATACTAGGACAGACTCAAAGACCTTAAAACAGATCTGTCACTGAGGGGAGATTCACTAAGCAGTGGTAAAGAGGTGATAAAGTGGAGATGACTTCTCCAGTTTACCAGTTCTCCAAATCCTATGTTATTCTATGGAGCCTATGCACTAAGATTTCTTCAGCTTTGGATATCTTAGTGAATAGGCTCCACAGAAAAACATAGGAACTGGAGAAGTGATATCTCCGCCATGAAATGTTTTTGTATATTTGAAATCTTCATGCAAAAATGTCTAATTATCATGCTACCCAAAAGTCCAGCAGATGTATAGTTTATGACATATTCACACTTTTTATTCCTGGAAAAAGGGAAAGTCCCTCAGTGCAGTGAGTAATTAGCAAATTAAAAGCATAATTAGCATATAAAACAGCAGTAAACCACTTATTTAGCAAATTAAACTGCACTGAAAATTGTCTTCCTCATATATTAGCATATGGTACAAAGTATGAATAGCTTCTACTCATTTGGTAGTGATATGGTTAACATGACATATAGACAATTAACACCTTAAGGACCTTAAGGGGTTAATTAAATTTTCAGAAATTAAAACTTGAATTAAAGGGATAGAAAGGTTTGTTATAAAGTATTTCCCCAAGTCTTCTTTAAAGTAAATGTAGCAGATTGTGCTATGTTTATCTACTTACTTTTGTGTAGTTCAAAAGATATTAGCTGGAGAAAGTTTCCCCACTCACCCCTACTGGCCGCCTCCCACTGAATCTAAAATCTGGTCCCGGGACCAGTCGGATGCAGCAAGGGACAAACTTCAGTAAATAAGTATAAGGAAACCCTTGCTTCCCTCTTGACTAAGGATGGCAGGATTTTCTTTTGCTTACTGAAGTTTGTCCCTCGTTGCACCCGACCAGACTGCAGTTTCAGCGTGATGTGGCCAGAAGGGGGGGGGGGGGCTTATATCTTGTCAACTACACAATAGTAAGTATATAAACATAGTGCAATACGTTACATATACTTTAACCCCTTAACGAATCTTGACGGTCACAACACGTCATGGGTTGTTATACCCTTAACAACCCATGATGTACTATGACCATCATGGAATTCCGGGCTCCCCCCGCGGCTGCACGCCGTTCGGGGAGTCTGGAATCCGAATCGCTTTAAAAAAAAAAAAAAAAAAAAATGCTCTGTGGTCCTTTAGTGACCGCAACGTGCCTGCGCGGCCAGTCTTTAAGGGGCTAAAGAAGACTCAGCAAAATACTTTATAACAAACATTACTCACCCTTTAAGCTGACAGGTCCATTTTAATATTTATGGAAGGCAAATATAGTTTTTGATACCTTTTATTGGCTAACTAAGCAGATTTAGAATGCAAGCTTTCAAGATCTTGGGTCTCTTCCTCAGGCATGCTATACAGATAAATATGAAAACATCTCTCTTAAATACAAGTACACATTGCATTGTTTAGAATGGAAATCAGAGAAGAGAACTCAATCCAGATCCAGATACTTTGATCAGTCAGTGGTAAATTGCACTCTTCCTCTGAGGCTTTAGAAGTATTTACGATCCTCTTGGGTCTGTTGGAAAGGTCAACCCACTCTCTGTCCTTATTCAAACAATTACAAATAACATTAAATTTTAACATTAATTTTACCTCCCATACCTTTCTGTCCCTCTGAGTGCGGGACCGTCCCATCAATACAGTTAACTTAATGTCTCTGACACTGTGCCCATTTTGACAAAAATGTTCTCCCACTGGTGTCTCTGTTTTTTTGTTATTAACACTGGATCTAAACCTCTTATGTAGTGCCTGTCCAGTTTCTCCCACATAAAGGGCTGTTGGGCATTTTGCACACATGATAAGGTATATTACATTGGATGATTTACAGGTGAAGGTAATGCCTCCTGTATTGCTACGGCTAACACGGTACCAACTCTCATCTTTAATATTTATAGCTTGGAAGAAAAGAGGGAGAAGGGCGATATGATAGAAAACATTAAATATTTTAAAGGACAATTATCTAATAGGAGCAGACTTAGCAAAAAAACTTGTGGCTCCTATCAGCCATTGGAGGAGGAGTTGTCAGAAAACTGACACCTTCAGTTGGAAAGCAACCAGGAACCATGCAGCTTTCAGCCACAAAGTTGTGGGTTGTGTATGTAGTCATAGTATTTTAATTTAAAGCCCAATATAGATGGTCTATGGGGACCTGAATCAAGCAGGACAGGAAACTGTCCTGCACAATGCAGCATCAATGATTGGGGGCCTGTTTAACTTATCAGGAATCAATCTACCAGGGGAGCATATCTGCCAAATGGATTTAAAGAGACAATACACAGTAGAAGAGCCCCAAGTAAGAATGTTGTCAATGGTATATCTATCATATCATAAAAGATCATAAAGCAATACTCACATCACCTCTGTATGACTGGCTTCAATCTCGTTCAGATGGTATGTGAACAAGTGGGGAATTTGAATACCGGTCCTCCCCACAACTGTGAGCTTTTTACCAATAAATAATTTAAATTGTTTGTGTAAAGGTCTGTCACACATTTTTGTTTCTGTTCTGTAGATTATCTGGTGCTTTTTCGTGTGTGGTCTCATTGCAGGGAGGACCAGCACTCACATTCCCCTAGCTTATATTGGCGGAACGAGATTGAAGCCAGTTATACACAAATTATGTGAGTATTGGTTTATGATTTTATATGATCAATATAATTCTTTCTGTGTGTTGTTTCTTTGTGTCGTTTTCCAGCGATCCAGTTTGGATAATCTGGTTGGAGTGATCAAGCAGACTGATACTCAGAGATCTGTGTGGCGACAGTGTCAATAGCCCCCACATGCTCCAGTTCTACTGTGTATTTGAGTAACAAGACTCGAACGTAACTTTTTTGCTCTCATATCCACCTATAATCCGCCTTGTTTTTTTTTCTTTTAAGGGATTTATACTTCAGCAGAGAAAAAAAAAGTTCTAGAACAAGAGGGCAAGATTCACAAGTAATGCGCGGAAATACTACTGCTGCTTCCCAGCAGAGATTGTAGGGTCTAATACTGCGAGGGAATTCAAAAATGCCTGGGATAAACATAAGTCTACTCTAAGAACTATGGAAGACTGAGCAATTTCAAATCTATGTTTCTGCGTTTTAACCCCTTAAATGATAGAGAGGTCTCCAATGCATTCAATGGGTTTATATATTTATATCAATGGACGCTTTTAGTTCTCCCCTGTGATGCAACTGATTTACCCCAAAATTCTGCCACTTTTCTTTTGTACATACAGCCCCATGATCCGTTAGTGGGATGTACTAATATGATTCCAAGCCTTAAAATAGGAGCTGAAACTGATTTGTGTACTTCACCTACCTAATTCCTATTTACTGTGCTGTCTCCACTCAGAAGTGTCCTCCTTACATCATCTGCCCCAAAGAGGAGGTCACTGTGAGAAGGCAGGGGCTTTTCTGGTCATTCTGCTTCTATGTACCTTGTTTATTGCCTTGTACTAACAAGGCGCAGAGAAAACTGTAGCAAAACTCTTACTTTTTCTTGCACATGCTATAAGGAAGGCTTTCAGGCCTTTCTCACATAGGAGAAGTGCTTGCATTAAAGCATGTATGCACATTCATATATACCCCAAAGTGCAGGGTGCATTCTTTTTATGCCAATGTCTAAGGCACAGGAAATTAGATGCACTGGCATATTTATACATTTCCCCTACTGATTTCCAGGGTATAGTTCCCCTTTAACCTCTTGAGGATGGGAAGGATGTGCAGTGCATTTCTTCTCAATGCACTGCACACCACTCTGGTCCTCAAGGGGTTAACCCACAAGGGCCAAGCCCATGTCTGATACAATGTGTATCTGCACAGCTAAGTCTGTATCAGATACTCCCTTACCTATGGTCATAGATGGCATGTCCAGCTTCTCCCAGCATCCTTCTCAACCCAGAAGTGCTACACAATGTGTGAAGGGGAAGGAAGACATTCAGTGTCTCTGGTCTGCAATACAAATTGCCTAACAGTGCCAGGTAGGCAATCAATAGTGGGGGACATGAGGAGGTCCTGATAAGGTCTGATATTGTTTTAGTGCTCCTGGGGCTGCACTTATTTTGCATTGCCCTGCATTTCAATAAGTGGATCCATGATCAGGGTCTATGAGACCCTGATCATGGCTCTCCCTACCTTAACTGTGATCAGTACTTTCACAGAGAACTGATCTTAGCTTTGTCACAATAATGATGGAGTCTTACTAGACCTATCATAGCTGCCCATGAAAAGTAGAACCCCAAAGCATGTCAGTACTGACATCACGGGGGATTCAGTATTTAAAGCGGAACTTTCATATAGTATTAAGTCGCCATGCATTCATTAAGCGCATGGCAACTAGCTTGGAAATCCACGTCTTACCTTTAAAAAATAGCAGATTCTAAAGAAATCCATCCCATTTGGAGACCAGAAACCAGGCTGCAACACTCCTCTGAGTAACACTGCAGTGACCGCAAGGTAACCGGAAGGGACTGACAGCACAGGCGCGTAGACAGCACTAACCTGCCCGTCAGTCCCCAAACGTCTAGGATTTCTTTAGAATCTTTTTTTTTTTTAAGGTAAGATGTGGATTTCCCTAGTTGCCATATGCTTAATGAATGCATGGCGACTTATTAATATCTGAAAGTTCCCACTTTAAAGGAAAAGGGAAAATCTCACATATGGCTCTATATACATAGGTATGTATGCCTTTTAAGGGAACCACAGAGCATATTAAGTGTTTTTTTGGACTTTTCTTTAAAAATGTCACTTGCAAATGCTGTTATGAACCTGTCACCTATTTAGGGACTGTGAGAGTAACATACTTGTGCACCTGTACATATTTAATATCTATGTATTAGGGAGAAATGTGGCATCCAAATCATTCTTTTTTATTACACTAAGCTTGTGTGAGACTTTGGGCAGAAAGAAGTGAAGTATTAGCTATTTTTAAGCCAGAAATGTATGTATTACTAGTGAATGTTGTATGGCGTTGACCATTCGAGGCCGGTAAGATAGCTCAGTGGTAAATTCACTGACTATGGAGCCTGTTTAAACCTCAAGGCTGCAGGCTCAAATCCCGACAGGGTCAACTCAGCCCTTCATTCTTCTGTGGTCGATAAAATGAGTACCGTTGATTGGGTAATAATAACATCGATTATTTCAGCTGCCGATTTGGTTAGTTCCAAGAGCGTGCGCTGAAAGCGATTTGAGTCCCACTGGGAGAAAGGCACTGTATAAATACTAGTTATTATTATTCAATTCGGAACTCCGTGCACGTTGGGGACCTGCTGGATATGGATGTTGGTGAGTCTCACTGCAGCACTGGACATTGATGTGAGACTCGCTGCAGAAATTTTCATGCCCACACCTGTGAAAATCACCACCCCTATGAATCTTTCCTTGTCAAGAAAGACTGCAGATTCTTTGATTAAAAAAACATAGTAAAGCTGTGATGTTCAATAGCACACAGGGTAAGCTCGTAATTGGGGGGATAGAAGGGTTCATCCCCAGTTTGAATGGCTGATGTGTTAGCCATGCCCACTTTGAGATGCATTCCCAAAATAACAGCAAGAATTTGCTAATCATAAAAAACATACAAAACTCAGCCACACTGACAATAATATATTTTCATAAAAACTACATTGTAAACTGCGAATGTGCCATGTTGCCGTTTGTCCTATAAAATGGGACCTTAATTAAAATTTGAGAAACATTGCTGAAAACCCCTTTTTTGAGTAACATTTTCTTTCTTCATAAATTGGTGTAGGAAGAACATATATCCAATATGTGATACTTTTGGTTGTCGTCATTACTGTTATGCTTTAGGCCTGTTTTACCATGGAAAAAATGGAATTATCATTTTCATCTAATAAAGTTAAATATACATTTTTGAACTCCGGTTAATTTGGGGTCTGTACTGCCCATGCATGTAGGTAAAACTATTTGGTGTTAATGTACTCTGCAAAAAATATCTATCTATATACATATATTTTTTTACGCTTTTTTTTCGATACATTGTAGCATATTGGAAAATGTCCCTGGCCTCCCAAGTATTAAAATGACCCAAGCCTCTGGCATTCAAATGGTTAAGGAAAAGTAAATTTACTGATTTTATTTATTCCACAAAAGGAACGACAATGGCAAATTACAAAGAGAAAGAGGTGAGAATGTCAATTACATATGCAACTGCAGCAAATTGAATCCCAGACAGTGAATACTGCCCAGAGGAAAGAGGAAAAGACATTTCTGACCACTAGGATCCAGGGCCAAAAACAACACATGGAGGGAAAATAAATCTGTCTCATGCTGCACAGGACCAGAGGCAGTGGTTTCCTCTTTGGAATGAGAAAAGTTAATCTCCACTACGTCTATTGCGACAAACTGTTATCATAACAAATTTCATCATAGTACAGTGTTTTTCTATGGTGAATAGAAACTGTTAGACAATATATGGGTCCTATTCAATCACCCTTGAATCCTCTGAGTTCCAGAGATGTATGCAAACACATTCCACACACTGGAAAGCTATGGATAGGAGCAGGGTCTGAAGTTCACCCAAATTTTTAAGGGAAACTTCCCTGTTGGGATTACAAATGAGGGATTTTTTCCCCAGAAGGGGGGACCATTTTATGAGACCCACATGGTTGCTATAATGTGCTCCCCATATTCTATATTTCCTTTTTTGTCTGATCCCCAGACTCTCCATTCTGAGGTGAACTAACTACACCTTCAGAGAGAACTAAAATGTCCCATAAATTTAAAAGGGGCTTTTAACCCCTTAGATACTAAAGATCTCCAACATGTTGCTTTGAAATGTGTTGAGACTTCAACAGAATTAAAATTTTATACAGTCCCATTTAAATCCAAACGAATTGGGGCTTTCTTTATTTGTGCCCTATGGTAGTGCAAGATTGCTCAAAAACTGCTCCATTTCTCCTTAGTACATTAGCCTTCAGTCATTAAATCAATACAGACTGAATCAGGGACCTTACACTCAAAAGATCCAAAAACAATGACATATAGTTTTCACCCAACAGCGGATCTGAACCCTTTGAACTAACAATCTATAGAGACGTAATTCGTAAATTTCCTTGAGTAGCAAGGCTGGGACTCCTGTGTCTGTCCAGGTGATGACAGATAACAATTCCCATCATCCTGAAGCATCAATTAGCTGGCTGATGATAATATAAGCTACACTCGACAACAAATGGGTAGCCACAAATCTAATTTTCATTTTGCTGTTTGCACTTTTTTGGGGCCTTTAGGAACAAAGAGGTGGCATATAGAAGGACAGATCAGGTGTAAACACGCAACACAGCAGACAGCCACTGGAGCTTCCACACAGCGATGTAATGTAATGTGGGGAAATTTAGCTGTACATCAGTGAACCAGTTTTAAACTTGCTAGATGACTCACTGTAGTCTCTGGTGACGTATTTATGTACCAGTTGAAGAGCCAGTTACACGGGCCACAGTGCCACTGCCAGCCGGTCCAGCTCTGTATCAGCCCCGACGCGGCCAGTCTCTACTGTGCAAGACTGCAGCACGCGCAGCAGTCTCTACTGCACATGACTGCATCATTACATAGGAGATTATAATGCACTGTGTCTCAGCATCGCGAATAGGCTACAACCGCTGGACTAATAAATCTTTGCCACCTCCCAATGATCTGCATGGCACACTGAAGTTTTTCTGTGGTTGGCTTTGATGTCATAATTGTATGACTCTTGCAATGATGACACCAATTTCAGGTCCTGTAGGAGAACACTAGTATTCAAAGGTTAGCTGCATTTTGCGTGACATATAAATTCAACTGGAAAACAAGATATTTCATTGTTGTTACTTTACTGACTTTGTCTCTTTCATGTTAAGTAAGTGAATTGGGGATCCATAATTACAAAAGTAATCAATAGAATAAGCAGACTTTCACCATGCTATTGCTATCTTTGTAAATTACTATTATGAAAAAAAAATCAGTTGATTAATAGTATATAGGCTCTTTGGGGCAGCAACCCCTTTCCTAGTGTCTGTCATTGATTCTAATATAACTTTCACTGCGTTTATATTATCGCATCCTTTTGTAAACATCTATGCATGTTTGATGCCACCATATAAATAAAAATATAAAGCAACCCCTTAAAGGATCAGTAAACTTTTATTATGAAAAACTGTCACAAAGTAGTTGAGCTGTTACTGTCATATTCTATGTTTACCAGAAGCTCACTTCTCCAGCAGAATGCAACAGACTAAAGGTCTGGACACCAAATAAAACGTCTGGACTTCAGGTGGTTTTCTTGCTAAACTTTTAGTAAAAAAGAATTTGTGCTGTAACATTGTTGAAACAATTACCTCACAGCATAGGAGTACCATGGTTTTACACAACAAGAAAACCACTAATGTCTGTGGTGGTTTGCATATTAGTTGTGTTAGTAGTATCCAAGGACACGGTTGAGAGCCATGCATTTGAAAATGTCACAAGTCTTCAATAGTTCTATAAGAATGTCCTTGGAAATTAGATGCCAATTAAAGAGGCCTTATCATCAATCCTCCTATCAGTGAAAGCTTCCTTCTAAAAAGGATTCACATGATCATTCCTCCTTATCAATTTATTCTACTTCTTTGGCGAAAACTGATGTTTTATTTATTAATTTAGATAGCCTTTTACCATTGTTATGTCTCTCGTTTTAAGTATATAATTTTAACATCCTAAGAAAGTGGAGAGCAGTGATCTTCCAGTAACGTAATTAATTAAACAGATTTTGTCTGTGCATGTCTGAGAACAAAGCTCTGCTGTGATTAGATTCCACAACTACTAAATCAAAAATCTCAGAAACTATTGAACAGTTTGGAAAACAAAAATTACTGGTCATGAGCAGTTACGTACATACATTTAATGGGGATTACACTGCAGTGCTCTAGGGACAGTGAAACCTTGGATTACAACTCATCCAAAAAGTGAGACTGGAAAATAGATTTCAGGTACAGTAGGAACTTTAGGTTTCTGTCATGGGCTGGAATCTTTAGTTATCCTTGATGAAGTGACTTGGAAAGCCTTATAACAAGTTGGACAACTGAACTTTTGTGAAAGTTCATTCATGCATAGGAGAAGTGAATGACGCCAACCCAGAACAAAGAAACCTAGAGCTTGCAGATAGTGGGGGACAGATTGTGCACATGATCTGTGCTTCTTACTCCCTTATCGGCTGGACTGAGATCCAAGGCTTAATGGTCACTAGAGCGCATCCAATGAAAGCTGCTTACTAACAATATCTCATTTTGATGGCAGCAGTCAACATGTTGGAATCGACAGTTGCATTTGAACTATAGATGTTTCATGTTCCACCCAGAAGCAGGATAATGAGAATTTGTCTATCTGCTTCTTCTCTTTTGTTAATAAATGGAAGATTAATCTCAGACACACCCCTCTTGTCCTTAATGGGTTAATACACAACACTTAATGCCCTATCTTCAAAAGAATATTGGAGCAATTATGGGGCAAGCCAACTATACCATATGGAAGACACAAAAATTCTCATTGATTTAAATGCTAAATGAATGGTAAAATATTGTTGATTGCATTATGTATAAAAGGGTTTGTATTGAGGCTGATGTACTTTGTAGAACTGCAACAATTATGGGTCAAACCAAGCCACAGGGCACAAATAAATATCCCTCTGATTTAAATAGGCTAATAATTCTGTTTTAAATAAATGGTAATTTTTTGCAGTTGTTTTGCTCCACAATTGCACTTCTTGGACCAGTGTAGCTTGATTTTTGTTTGCATGCATTACCAATTTAAAGGAAAGTACATTTTTTTTTAATGAAAACCTATATGTTATAGTGTTTTTTATGCTACTAAACTAAGGACACTCCCAATGCTGTCATTTGTTTTATTCCAAGTTTATAACAGTCCATGAAGATTGTCATAAGGTGGATTAGGGCGATTACTTCATGAAAATTCAAACTGACCTAATGGCAGTTTCCATCACATTCTATGGAGAAGTGTTTGTCAGTGACTCACCTGTCCCATAGGAAGCACCAGAATAACTAATTAAAATCTGAACACTAGAGAACAACAATTCAAACTGTATTAACTCAGGAAACATGCATTTCCCAGCAGTGAGTGTACTCCTCTTTTACTCAAAAGGAAAAAGCCTATGACATACTTTTTTTTTTCATTAAAAAAGTTTGCTGCGCCTTTAACGGACACAAACTGATTTACAGTTGCAAAAGAGGGTATCTTCCTGATATTTCACAAATCAGAGAAGAAATATTAATACTTACCTCTCCTTAAAGTAATTTGCAATTCAAATCAGATCATGACTTTCATCAATGTACTAGGTGAATTTTAATTTAATTATACCATTGTCATTTGAATTCTATTTCTTCTCTTGGTTCCTTAATGGGATAGTAATGTTTCACAAAAACAGCAAAAAATCTTCATAGTATCTGAGCCATAGAGAGTGTTATTTCAATACTGTCAGAGTTTTAATTCAAGAGTAATTGAATGATAAAGTTTCCCCCTCCCAGCCCTTTTACCTAGTGTAAGCACCCTCCCCTCAGATGTGGAATCTGGTCCACAGACCAGACAGCTCGTATCAAGGGACAATCTTCATGCTCTGAGAACAATGAAAGCCCTGCCCCCACTGACAGGTTTATCAGGTTTTTCCCTTATGTTAATTAAAGACTGCCCCTCTCTGCAATCCACTTGGACACCACCCTGCTGCTCTGAGGTGAGCAGTGTTACATCAGTAAAAGGGGCCGGAGTGGGATCCTTTATCATTCAATTATTCTCGAAATACAACTCTAACAGTATTGAAGTAACACTCTCCATGGCCCAAATACTATGAAGATTAATTGGACATGCTTTTATTATGAAACATTACTATCCCTTTAAGCTTATTACACACAGTACATTAGTGAGACAAATGTTAAAAAAAGTCATCATAATGAAGAAATTATCAGATTGTCAGTTGGTGGTAAAAGAATGACAATATTTTCAGAACTAAATCCACTACATTTGAAAATGTGTCATAAAGAATTAAAAATGGCTGAAAGATGAGCTTGATAAATATTGTCTTTAAAAATTCTGATGTTAAAAATGTCTTTAATTCTCTCTTTAAATCAAAAATGTTCAAAGAAACAAAGACATTTTATCTTATACTGACACATTTTCAAAGAAACTAAAACATATTTTCTCTTCTTCTGACACATTTTAAAAGAAACAAAGTCTTTGTACCAGTTAACACAATACTAATGTTCTCACTTCAGTCTGCTAATAGTACTTTCATTTGTCTTCTCTAAGCTTAGACCTTTTAATTGTCCGGGAAAAAAATGATGGAAATCAGATTTTTAAAAAAGTGACGGCTAAAAGAAGATTTTTTTTTTTTTTAAATACCTTACAATATGATGGTAGATTAAAACACGCCTACTTTTAAGACTGTTTTTACCCTTTGACAGAGATGGAGGAATTGGATGCAATAATTGATGGCAATATGCTTGAGAATTAATGGACTGTAGCATAAGAATTTTTTTAGACTGATTACAGACAATTTCAGATACCACAAATGTTTGAACTAGGTATATGCATATCATTTAAATTTTACCAATAAAGAGGCTAATACTACAAGTAACACTAGTATCTCTTATCCTTTATAATAATCCGCCAGATGTATGTTTGTCCGATGCAGTCATGCGCAGTAGAGACTGCCCGAACGCAGTGAACGCAGGCCAGAGATGCAGCCATGCGCAGTAGACACTGCAGGCCAGACATGCGCAGTACAGACTACCGAAACACAGTGAACTCAGGAAGCCATTGGTACATTCCATCATGCACGGGCTTTTACACTAGTAGAGGATAATTGTTTATACCCCATAATGTGATATATTGTTGAAACTCCCTTCTTTCCATATACATTAACCCTTTGAATGTATAAAACCCTTTGAAGGATGGAAATTTGCCTTGTGAAATACATCCTTCCCTAAGAGTTGCCACTTACACACTTATCAGCTGAGGCTATTATGAAATGAAGAACTGAAGCAATTCCATGTACCAACCAACTGCACCATAGGGGAGAACTAAACATTTCCATTGATTTATATTGGGCATTGAATCCCTTGAATGTCAGAGAGCTTTTCAATGCATTGCAAAGCAATTGCACTAGAGACCTGCCTAGCAAGCAAGGGGTTAAAGCCCCATGTAAAGCAATGGAAGTTTCTGCAATTTTTGTTTGTCTCCTATGGTGAAGTTCGTTTCCCCAGAATTGCTCCAATCCTGCTTAGTATATCAACTACATTCGCTGATTTCTCAAGACTGCCCAGGAAAATCTGTTTTATCTGGAGGCCAGGTTCAGGGTGGCATATTACAATAAAGCACGGCTATCCACTTATTAATTTCTACTTACACTGGTTCTTAGGGTGTGTTTAAAGAAAAGTGGAAGAGTTTAGGTGCAAACCAAGGGGATAGATAAAAATTCCTATGAATTCCTTTAACCCCTTGTAGGCTAAAGAGATATCCAACACACTGAGAAACCTTCAAGGAGTTAAAATCTGCCGTTTAAATCAATGGGAATTTCAGAACATGTATTGTTCTCTTACGGTTCAACTGGATCATCCCAGAATCCTCCAGTTTTCTATGGACCAGCTTTGTGTGTGCAGACAGATGCTTGGCAGGGAAATCTGGCTATCCCTGAATGATTGCTGCTGACAGCAGTGTAGAGAAGCAGGGAGCAGTATATCAGACACACTGGTCTTCCAGAAGTTTGATAAATCTCCCTCTAAGTGGTATATAAATGTAAAACATGCACAATACGTCCATTCCAACTATCTAATTTATAAAGCTATAAATTAAGTATGCCAATGTAATCAGGGCTGTTGCATTTCCCTTCGCTTTGTTCCTAGGAGTAGCAGCACTCCTCTCTTGTTGGAGGATTAATGTGCAGTAAATTGTCACATTCCTATTAATCATTCCCTTGTTCTATCACATTTGAAACAAGAAAGGTGGATGTGAAAACAATACAAATCAAATTAAAATACCGTGTTATTACTAAAATAGCTTTAGTCTATTTACCCCTTGAATGCTAGCAAGGTCTCTAATGCACTACAAGGCAATGTATTATTACAGTTAAATAAAAAAATCATCTTTTATACTTTCATATTAATACACTGATTCTCAAACTGAAACACCAGGTTATATGGAGAAGTGCAAGGGGTTTCCTGGAGCAAAACTAACAGAGGACAGTGGAACAAGGTGGAGTGTAAAACAGTGTTTGGCACTTGGATGTATAGAAAACGGAATTATTTCACAAAGTGCAAATGCTGCTTTCTGTTATAGTAATTGTTTAATAAGCATTATAACCCAGTCTCTTCTGGGAAAATAGTATTGTTATGGAGCACTGTTGTCTTTTACAGTGTGGCCCAATTTAAAAAAGTAAATATTTGTGATAAGCCCAAAGTAGTCTTTAGAAAATCGTGTAGTTTAAATAATGGTTTAGCATCTAGTCAAATTAGACAGGAGAATAGTGGAAGTATCAACTATCAAATGTGTATTGCCTGTGCTTATCCTATAATATAAAAGGCACGTATGTTTGTCCGATGCAGTCTTGCACAGTAGACTGCCCGAACACAGAAAGCTGGGAGGTTTACTTCCAGCACATCACCTGGCTGTGCAGCCTCCCAGGGAGGTGAGGGGTGACGACACAGGGGCAGACCGTCCAGAGATGTTATTGAGGAAGAAGACGGTGGTCTGTCTGTGCCTGGAGTCACTACTCTGTTTCCTCCGGTGGCTTTTGGGCAACTGGGGGAAGTCTCCTGATGCCCCTGCGGGGCCTGTCACACTGGGAGAGCCGCAGGCTGCCGTGGCCATTCTCTAACTGAAGCGGACGGTGTACACGGGCTTTTATACTAGTATACTATAAACCAAAAATTAAGAGACTACAGTGGACAAATCAATGTATAATTGTCCAATCTAATGATATATCTCTTAATATTAGTGAATCTTATATACAAATGTAGACAATCAAAGTCAATCACACCTTCAGAATGATTCTTCTGTGTTCTGATTTCACCTCCTGTTTTGCGATCAAAGAAGGGAAATCCCAATCACAGTTTTGCAACAAAGTTTCTCATGTTCAAACCAATCAAAGATATCTTCTCTCAATGTACCTTGTTCATACCCCAATGTAATCACACACGGTATCTGATCTGCACAGTGTCTTCAAAGATAACACAAACACACCACAGTGTAGTATGTAGCAGATTCCCCACACTCGTTATACTCACATTATGGCCGTAAGGTTATACTCTTTGTTACGTCTCCTCCTCTCCAAACCTAACATGTTAGGGTTAATGAACACTTTTGTAATGTGAGGACACAACAAAACCACACAGTGTGACCCAATACTTCAAAAGAAGTTATAAATGTAACCCTGAAAAACTGTCATTTGTAGCAATAGACAGAATAGAAAAAAGTTGGAGAGGAGGAGACATAACAGAAAGATTATCACAACGGTAGACTGAAAGGATTTTTAAATTAAGACAGGAGGTGAAACTGGAACACTGAAGAATCATTCTGAAGGTCTGATTGACTTTGATTGTCTTCATTTGAATATAAGATTCGCTAATATTAAGCGATATACATTAGATTGGACATATACATTGATTTGTTTGATACTGTACTGATGATAGATCACTTTTTGACTAATTACGGTATTTGAATTTTCCATATTGTATTATCCTCATTATTGTCTACAGAGACGTATTGGTTGGACCTGCACTCTTAGGGACTTACAGATTTTGGGTGTATAGAACATGTGCGGTGTTCTTTATGATTCATTTGTATGTTTCTATAGTTGTGTGCTATTTATATTCGCTTGCAATTCTTGAAACCTATCTCTGAGGTCACTGTTTTACACTGAAGGAGAGAGCTCCATTGGATTGTGCTTTTTTACTATTTATACTACAGTGGACAAGAAAAAAAATATAGTCTAAAAAGGGTCAAATTAAGTGCTGCACGATATGTGTGATATATCTGTTGACCTGTCTCTGTAGACACAATATATATGTATGGAGGACTGTAAGGAGTTAAAAGACTGTTTTATAGAACACCCAAAAAAACATTCTTGCAAAATCAATCAAACATAGTGTCTCTATGCATTTTTAAAAGTCAAGGTGGTAATATTGACAGTTTAAATATTCCAGGAATAGAACATATATCAACAGGAAGAAGAGGAGTGGATCAGTATAGGAGAGTGTGTGAGCAAGAATCCTACTGGGTCTATACAGTGAACATTTCTTCAACTCAAGGTTTAAATTAGGAAATAAATATGTATTGGTTAGCTTTGTTTCTAGTGAGTAATAACAAAGCATGCTTTAATTGTTTTACAGATATTCATGTTTAGATGATAGCTGAAAAAAAATCTATAAGAATACAAAAAGTCATATGAACAGAAGTACAGGTTAGTGATTTTAGTGATGTTTTAAGGTTGATTGTTGTAAATGTTTTTGTGGTATGATGTGGTGCATAGTTGTTTAATATTTTCAAGTTTATTTACTACATTTTAGTAAACCCATTAATAAAAGGGATGGTGGTATTGATTGTGAAATGTTACTGTCAGAAACTGGATTTGTCACTTGGTTACCATATTAAGTGTATAGACAGGTCTGCTCTATATAATGGTTAACCCTTTGAATGTCAGAGAGGTATGCAACTGGCACTCAAAGGGTTCTAATACTTGATTTGGGCTTGATCCACAAAACATATGTTGGGTTAACCGGTTTCTCAAACTTTTGCATGGATCACGTCTTGGAATATCTAATAAGAAGCAGCACCAGAGTGAAACCTGGAACATGCACAGAGAAGAGAGACAACCCCTGGAGTGATGTCAACGTAGGGAGCCTCTTGGGGAGGAGACACGTGGAACATGTCGCACTAACGAGAGTGCCTGGCCTCCTGCTGTGTGACTGACTGGGACCTAAAGAGAGGCAGCTTTAATGATGCAAGTTTTAGTCTGAGAGTGATAGCCAGACTATTATGTTTTGTCAGTGCACGTCTGAAGGGCCTATTATTTTCTTATATACGTTTTGAGCTATTGATTATGAAAGTATTGCACTTAGATGTGTCAGCCTTTTTTGGTCTTTTTTTTGTTTTCTTTTCTTTATATTCTTGTAATGGTGTACTGCCTTGCTAATGGCATGTAATGGTGTATTGCACTGCTGGACTAATGTGATACCAGACTTTAAAAAGGTACCAGGTGATCAATCTGACATGATCTGGCTGAATACCATCTTGTTTCTCTCACGCTCTGTCTCTAAAGTTCTCCCTCTGTCAGTAGCTCTGTCTTTAATCACATTCAGAAAGTCACTCAGTCTCATCCACTCACTTTTAAATTCTTAAAATTCTCAGTAGCTCTGCATGTCTCGTACTCTCTCAGAGTTTCACATTGAGAGCATCTCTCTCTTTCTGCCTCCCTTTACCTCTTGCTCTGATTTATTTTCTCTTTAAGTTTCTCTCGCGTTTTCACTCAGTATAACCCTATTTAACTCTTTCAGTCTTTATTTCTCTTTCTTGCTCAGCTATTTTTCACCTAGTCTCTATTTTCATCAGTCTTTGTCTGAGTCTTTCATCCTCCCCCTGTCTCTATTAATTCCCCTCTCTCAGGAGCTCTGTCTGGTTCACTTGCTCTCACTCTTATCATTTCTCCTATTCGCTCTCTGCATGTTGCTGTTATAAATATCGCTTTTTATTGATAACAGGTCTGTTTATTAACTAATGAACTTGTAAATATTCCAGAAGCAATGTTTGTCTCATTGGGGAATATGTATACAGGCAACTAGTTCAGCAATTAAGAGGCAAACTACTACTAGCTACAATAGAAGGAGCAAATACAAACCACATTTTACCTAAAAAGGGATTTTAACCCCTTGAATGCTAGAGAGCTCACCAGTGCCTGTGATGCAATGTGCTAGAGAAATATTTAGCATCCTATGCACACCACATACTGTAGCTACACCTCAACATGCCTTCTAAAATAAAGAGAATAGAAACCCATGCATGTCTTGGCAACGTTTAATGGGATAGCAATGTTTCAAAATAAAAGCAGCTCCAATTAATCTTTATAGTATCTGGGCCATGGAGAGTGTTATTTCAATACTGTCAGAGTTGTAGTATCCCCCTCCTGCCCCTTTTACCTACTCTAAGCCACCTCCCCTCAGATGTTGAAGCTGGTCTTGAGACCAAACAGCTCACAGCAAGGAACAATCCTTTTACTGTGAGAACAATGAAAACCCTGCCCGCCTTGACAGGTTTTCAGATTTTCCCTTTTGCTAATTGAAGATTGTCCCTCTCTGCAAGCCATCTGGACACCACCTTTCTCTTCTGAGGTGAGCAGTGTTACGTCAGTAAAAGGGGGAGTGGGATACTTTATCATTCAATTACTCTTGAACTACAATTCTGACAGTAATGAAATAGAACTCTCCATGGCCCAGATACTATGAAGATTAATTGCAGCTGATTTGATTTTGAAACATTACTGTCCCTTTAATGGCAAAGCAGAACAGAAAGAACAGTTGCAAGGGAAACAAGGCTGATGTATTAACTAAAGTGGAGATGATACAAATACAAATTCTAATTGATTTAAATGCAGCTTTGAACTTCTTAAATTCTAGTGAGGCATACAATGCATTGTGTATCTATAATTCAAGAGTTAAAAGCCCCTATTTAGGCACAGGCAGCTCAATCACAGTGACTGAGCCACTGATTACTTCCTTGCAATTTAGCAGGGATATAATCAAAAGATGGACTGCTTTGATAAACACTGCACCTCATATGTATATGGATATATGAGTTTTATGCAAGCATACTAAGCTCAATAAAAAGTTTAAGTTGCAACTTTATTGTGAAATCTGTGTGTCTTTTTTCCAGAACTGTAACATTTTATACATATACTTTATAAACACACCAATTTTATACTTCTCCCCTTTATGTATTATTAGTTAAACTGTATATAGGCTTTATACTTGTTTGATAATGCTCTAACAGAGAACATTCCAATAATATAGGTTTTACATTTTAATTTGTGCATACTTTTTGCAAGCAATGTTGATACCATTCAGCTGATGTTCTGTTTTGCTACAATGCGTACCAATTGCTCATAAAACAATGAACCCAATTGTATCAATCCTCCAGCACAGCAACATGAGTGATTAATGCACAGAACAAGAGTGTTGTTTATTAGTGGTCTAGGCATTCAGAATTCTACTTGTTATAATAAAAAATGAAAACACCAAAGGTGCAATTGTGGCAGCTAAAGAGGTGCAATTCTGGGGAAAACCAACTGCCCCAGAGGGAAGGAAATAAACATTACTAAAACTTTCACTGACATAAATAATCCCGTGTGCTAGAGATGTCATCAACACATTGCAAAGCAATGTGTTGAAGATCTCTTTCGCATTCAAGGGGTTAACAGCCCAATTTGAAGTGTTAGTAATGTCCACAAAAAAGTTTTTGCATTTAGTAGAGCTTAAAAAGCTGAGCTAAATGCAAAAAAAAAAAACGTCTCTCTCAAACCGCTATGGTTTAAGAGATATGGGCGTTTAAAGTTTGATATCTCCTACTGACAACTGTAAAGCTGTCAGCAGGAGATCCGTGTCAGCTGTCACGGAGGCGTTTGAGAAGTGCCGGGATCTCGTTATTTACCACAAATCCCTTCATTGGAATGGTCTAAAACGTGTGCGTGCATGCTACTTCCAGGTAGGCTGCTCTTGCCGCAGTTTGCTGCTCTGCCTCCACTCCCGTCCCTCTACCCAGCATCTTCTGATGACGGAGGCGTTCTGTTAGTAAGCTAGAGCGATCTCATTGGCAGAGATCGATATTTAGCCAATGAGATCACTCCAGCTTACTAACAGAACGCCTCTGTCATCGGAGGATGCTGGGTAGAGGGACAGGAGTGGAGGCAGAGCGGCAAACTGCAGCAAGAGAAGTTTACCGGAAGTAGCATGCAGGGCAAACTTTAAACTTTTAAACATATTCACTAAGTTATCTACCTAATGAGAATAACTTGTAAAGTGGTGATAGATCCACTTTAAGTACTAAGAAAAACTGTAGTAATTCTGAAGTGCACCACAGGGGACAAATGTTCCCAAAATTACCACATACTTATATGGGGCTTTTAACCCCCTGAATGCAAGAGAGGACTCACAATGTATTGCAAAGAGGCCTCTCCAGTATACAAAGGGTTAAAATCCCCATTTAAATCAATAGGAGTTTTTCATTTTCTATCCTATAGTGCAGTTAGTTTATGCCCGAATTAGCTCCTGGGTGTTATGCACTAAGATGTGATAAAGAAATTATATCGCAGAGATAACATCACTTCTCCAATTCCTATATTATTCCTTGGAGCCTATGCATTAAGATCTCCAAAGTTTGATAAACTTTAGTACACTGGCTTCATAGAATAACATAGGAACTGCAAAAGTGGTATAATTGGAGAAGTAGTCATGGTTTTATCACCTCTTTATCAAGCCTTAGTGCATAACTCCCAAGGACTCCTGTATTATATCAGACACAAGGTGACTGTTGGCAGTGGACCACACTTACAGTTGTAATCAAAATTATTCAACCCCCATTGCAAATCAGATTTATTGTCAAAATGTATAGACTTTCAGCTGTTTGCAATGAACAAATCAAACAAAAGCAATTGAAATAGCTCAACACAACAAATGCTTCAAGTGGATTCCCCAAATTCAACTGACAATGCAACTTATAATGACTTCTACAGTCTCAAAATTATTCAAGCCCCTGAACAGAATCCCTCACAACAGCACAAATATGCAAAACAGATGTTGTCTCAAGCACACCTGATGCAACTAATCAAGGGCTTCATTAGTTGCACCAGGTGTGCTTGAGCCGGAACACATGAAACACCTGAACTGGCTAGGGGTTTGTTGAGTGTCACATTTGACTGCATTTTAGAGATATGGCTAAGTCAAAAGAATGGTCCAAAAAGTTAAGAGAAGGGATCATCGCCCTTCACAAACAAGGAACAGGATACAGAAAAATAGTGAAGACACTGCATGTTCCTAGAGACACCGTTGGAAGCATAGCTCACAAGTTCAAAGTCAAAGGAACAGTGATTACACTACCTGGAAGGGGCAGAAAAAGGAAGCTATGAACGGCTGTAACCAGATTTCTGAGAAGGCAGGTTGAGAAAAACTCTCGAGTGACTGCAAAAGACCTGCAGCAAGGCTTGGTGGCAACCGGCACTGAGGTTTCAGTGAGCACAGTAAGGTGCGTACTAAATGCAGAAGGTTTCCAAGCAAGAACTCCAAGACGTACCCCACTACTGACCCAAAAGCATAAGGATAGTCTGCTCCAATATGCTCAAAATCATATATATAAGCCACAGACGTTTTGGGATTCTGTTCTGTGGAAAGAACACTCTGTCTACAGTTAAGCATGGTGGTGGCTCAGTGATGCTCTGGGACTGCTTTGCATCCTCTGGCAATGGAAACCTGCAGCGTGTGGAAGGCAAGATGGATTAATTGAAGTATCAGGAAATCCTAGGAGAAAATGTCATGCCATCTGTGAGGAAGCTGAAGCTTGGGCATCATTGGACCTTCCAAAAGGACAATGATCCCAAGCATACCTCAAATTCCACCAAGGCTTGGTTGCAAAGGAAGTCCTGCAAGATTCTACAGTGGCCATCACAGTCACCTGACTTGAACCCCATAGAAAATCTCTAGTGGGATTTGAAGAAGGTGGTTGCATCACACAAACCCAAGAATATTACTGAACTGGATGCCATTGCTCATGAGGAATGGGCTAAGATTCTTCTTGAACACTGCCAGAAGCCGGTGTCTGGCTATGCATCTTGTTTGCAGTAGGTCATAAAAGCAAAAGGGCACTCTACTAAGTACTAAAGATGCTTCCCATGAAGGGGTTGAATAATTTTGAGACTAGATAATTCAATATAGGTTGCATTTTCAGTTGAATTTGGGGAAACCACTTGAAGCATTCATTGTTTTTAGCAATTTCAATTGCTTTTTGTTTGATTTGTTCATTGCAAATAGCTGAAAGTCTGTAAATTTTGACAATAAACCTGATTTACAATGGGGACTGAATAATTTTAATTACAACTGTAGGAGTTAGTGGAGGATTGTGACTCCCATTATTAGTTGACCTATATCACATGTTATTGTGGATGCTCAAGCAGTCCCATCATTTTGTATTTCGTGTGAAAACATATTGCTACTCGTAACTACAGAAGCCAAGGATAAACTGAGAAGGGGTTTACAACTGCCCAGACCTCCCCCTTCAGTCTTTTGCCTCATTTTACTAATCATGGAAAAGAATTGCTGCTGCTTTTGTCAGTGATGGGCAACATGCACCCCTCCAGCTGTTACTGAACTACTGTGTATTGTAGCCCAACAACAGATGGAGGGCCACAGATTTCCAAATGGTTTATGTATAGGGAGCTGCAATGGCACTTGAATGCAGAATTACAGAACACAAATGCTAGGTATGGTTATAGCATGCTTATTTTATTTTTTGAAACCCCTCACTGGAAATCCTGGATTTGCTTTAAAAGTCTGAAATAATAGTTTCATTATTCTAGTCAAATGTTGTGCAAATGCATATGTGAAAGAAATAACACTTTAAATTGTGCAGCTAACCCCCTGATCAGTATTGAAAATGGTGTATTATACTGGTCATGAATAAGTAAAAAGAAATATAACTTTACCCCTTTGAGTGCCAGAGAGGTATCCAACGCATTGCAATGGGTTAATTAGTCCGGCTAAGCCGTGAGCAGTATCGCAAACTGTGTATTATACTGGTCATGGAATGAACCTAAAGGATACAAGATTTGCTCTGCAGTAGAAGCAGCAGTCATACTAACATAGGACCATAAGCAGCAAGGAGATGCAATTCAGGGCCAAACTAACTACACGATACAGGACAAAGGAAAACTCCCCAAATCTTAACCGATTTAAAAAGTTATTTTAAACCCTTAAATGCTAGAGGTCTCTAATGCATATTCTCTAGCATTCAAAGGATTAAAGTTCCATTTAAATAAATAATTTACATTTCTCACTCTGCATGCTTCAGTAATCCCACCACCCCATGCATGCTTAAACTATCCCCCACCCCCACTTCAATTAACAGTGATATTATTATTTATTTAAACGTCACCAACATATTTTGCAGCTCTGTACAATGGGGAGACAAAAGTTGGTGACTACAAAATTAGACAAAGTGAAACACAAGGATATGAGGTCTCTGTTTACTAAAGCTCACAATCTGTTGGCCTGTTACTCTTTTAACTCTCTGGGTGCTAGATAGGTTTCCAACACATTGTAAATCAATGTCAATCAAGAATACAAGGGTTTAGTTCCTCCACTGTCAAATTTTATGAGTCCTTATACACTGTGGGCTACAATGAAAATGGCTCTCATTCCTCTTGTATATATGTTAGTACCCGCTATCTTTGTATTCTTAATTTTATAATATTTTTAATTATATCTTACATGTTTTCATTGCCTCTATAATCAGAGCTGCAGGTATCGTTGGTACTTTATAAAGGAGAAGAATGAGAACTGTGATTGACAGCTCTGGCAATTAAATGGTTCTGCATATGTGTGTATGTGTGTGTATGGCGGGGGGGGGGGGGGTTTGCTTTTTGC
The DNA here is from genome assembly GCA_037306005.1 of Rhinophrynus dorsalis. Classification (NCBI taxonomy): domain Eukaryota; kingdom Metazoa; phylum Chordata; class Amphibia; order Anura; family Rhinophrynidae; genus Rhinophrynus; species Rhinophrynus dorsalis. The sequence goes on from CM074724.1 coordinate 116,519,630, forward strand.
ATAAATTGCTCTGGGTAATTGGGATAGCCATGCCTAAATACAAATGAAGGGTGGTATTTGCCAAAATATCTTCAGTACTGCATCATATTTACCAAATGAATAAAATCCAAGAGAAATATGAGGGAGGCTAAGTAGATAGATAGATAGATAGATAGATAGATAGATAGATAGATAGATAGATAGATAGATGATAAATGTGCATGTCTCTTTGGGCATTTTGGGACACAGGAAACAAAAGAAAATCCAACAGAAACCTAGGGGTTGCTTCTCCTTTGAAAGTGCATTTTAATAATACTTTTCTGGCAAATAAATGGTTAATAAATTTGGCCCAGTAAGAGTTTATTAAATCAGTCTGATATCTGACACCATGATTAACTCCTATTAAGATGTCAGAGTAAGGCAAATGCTAAACTGGATCGATTGTAGGTGAGACCAACTGCAACTAAGAAGAAAATTATACATTCTCAAAATCCCAAATTCTTTTATATCGTGATGTTTAGCCTATTGTATACAAGAGATAAGCAATATGTTTATGGCTTGATTCTCTAGCATGTCCCTTAAATTATGGGACACTTGAGTTGCCCCTCATGTACCAGTTGGTTTTGCACGAGAGTTGATCCTTTTTTCTATGGTCCTTGACCCCTTAACACTATGAGTACCAGAGGGGTATGCAACGCATCGCTCTGCAATGCGCTGTGTACCCCTCTGGCACTCAAATGGTTAAGGACCAGAGAGGCGCACCAAAGAGGTGAGCATTACATTGTTCTGGCATCCAAAGAGTTAACGGCATTGTCGGATATCAGGTCATTATTAACTAGTACATGTGGATGAGGTATCTAATAAAGTCTTAATGTGGAAAAAACAGTAAAATAAAAATAATAAATGTATTAGATGTATGAAAGGGGAACAATCCTCACAGGTTTCTGTTGGATTTTCTTATTTTGGTTCCTGTGCCCCAAACTATTTAAGAATTCAGAATTGCCAACCAGGCATACACACACATATAATATTGCATAGTTCTGCAGTCCCGTACATCCTATTGCTACAAGCTAGATAACTGGTGAATATAGTTGTTGCAACCCTGGTACCCCTCACTAACCCTTGCCACCTTGTCACCAAACAACAGCCAAGTGCATGCAAAGAACTGAAGTGCTAAAGAAAGCAATAGAAGAGTGGGAAGTACCGGTGGCCAGAGTCGTGCAGATGGTCCTGTCCCTCTAGTCTCGTTCCCGTTCAGACAGCTCTTGTGAACCCGGAGTGAAGGGCGCGCGGAGGTGTCAGGTCACGTGCTCCTCTAGGAGGTTTGCCGACCGGGACTGGTGGGGGTGAAGGCGCGTGCGCGAGCAGGGGTCTCGAGCTTTGCCCCGTTCCCGCGCTTTACAGGTCAGGTTGAACTTTGTGTAAGGGATGAACAACCCAATATACACTATGTTCAGATCAGTTTCATCAAGAACTATGCATATCATTTCGCTTTATCTTGCGATGTATAGACGTATTTAATGGTTATTTGGAACTTGTTTCAATTGGATAGTGGCGTGGCAAAGAAATTGGAGTAATTCTAATTCAAATTATGTGCATCAATGCGGACAAATCCAAATTGATTAATGCAGGGGTTTAAACACACTGAGTGATAAAGACGTCTCACATTTATTGCTTTGTACTAAGTTGCAAAGGTATATAGCGTTCGAGGGGTTAAAAGCCCCATTTAATTAGTGTGGATTCTGGGAGTTTTTATTTGTCCTTATGATGCAGTTGGTTTACCCCAATTACTCCAGTTTTGAAGACGGTGAGATGTATGAATAGCGCGTTAACACCATAACGGTAATGTCTCTAGTGTGTTGTTTTCCCTAGATCAGTGGTTCTCAGTCAGGGTTCACGGACATCAAATACATTGCCGCTTGTTTGTATGAAGACTTTGGCAAAAATTTGAATATTGAGTTTCGAATGTGTATTTATGGAACTTTTTATGTGCAATATGTCTTTGTTATTCTGAATGCTATACCTCAGAATACTTATATATTTATGTACTTGCCCTATTCATTATTTCATCATAGACAAATAATCTGTTAAATGTTGAGGTGACTGGAAAATTCCAGATTGTGAGATGGGGTGTTTACGGGTTTATACATACAGATAAAGCTTAATAAAATGGTCTCAGTTGCGACTTTTCCATTAAATTCGTGTGACATTTTTTTCCAGTATTGTGACATTTCACTCTTTTTTTATATAGACTGAAAGCAGTGTGATTATGCCAATAAGATGGTGGCATACAAATTTGGGAGACATAGCAATCTTAAAACTCACAGAGTACAATTTTGTATACATTAACTGCAACATAATTTCTTACTTTAGTCATGCCCACAAGTTATGCTGCAAAAATTGTTTTGGTGCACATGGTGTAAGGACTGATTTTTATGCCCTTACAACACCTTTACACATACTTGCAGCCAAGTTTTAATGACAGGTATATGTGTGCACCACTTTTGCTCATCTCCCCCATAGGGCTCATAAGCTGCAACTAGCACACATATTCTCTATGGTCAGAATAAAATGGAGTAATTTTGTGGGAATTTTGCCTTTACAAAATACTCATTCATTTAATGGGTCTTTTATCATCTGGAATACTAGAGTCATCTCGAGTACACTATGAACTCTCTAGCATTCAAGTACTTAAAAGGCCCTCTTAAAATCAATGGGATGTTGTATCTCTTTTCTACAGTGTATGAGCAAGAATTGCTCCAGTTTTGTTTGAGCATATGGCCCTTTCACTTCATATCCTAGTAGTATGGATATAAAGTTACACTTTCACTTAGGTTACTACTGTGCCACATTTTAACAGCATATCTTAGAGGTATATAATAAGCCACTAGTGTCCCTCACACTTTCACTGCATATCTTAGAGGCACATATATCAAGCCACTAGTGTAACTTGCACTTTCATGCATATCCTAGATACATGCATATAAGTCCACCAGTGCCAAATTTCACTGCATATCTTAGAGTTAAAAATATTAGGCCACTGAAGTCACTCACAATGTCAATGCATACACAGTTGCATATGCACAGTTACCAGTACAAATATCTATCACACCCATCTTAGTGGCACACATATCAGACTACCAGTGTCAGTTACACTTTCACTGCATGCAGCAGCAGCAGTGGGCAACTCGTATGCCGTTAGCTATTGTTCGACTACAGTTTCCAGTAACCCCATCTAGCCAACAACAGCTGTTGATATCAGGTACCCATTCCTGGCATACAGTTTGCATAGATAAGGTGGAAGAGTAGGTAACTTGTGGCTCTACATGAGCAGTAAACCTGAGACAATTAGGGAGTCATGAGCTGCCCACCCCACTAGTCCACTCTCCTTGGTAATGTGGAGCTTATATACCCGAGCTGTTGCATAAGATCTTGGGAGCAGAGCTGTCAATCATAGTTCTGCTTCTTAAATGGGCATCAACATTGTGAAGCAGAATTGATGATTGATCTGCCTACTTCTAAAGATAATTGGAGTCACCTGATGAATTTAATGTATGGTTTCACTGATAGATATGTGGGGCCATATATAAAAGCATAGTAGAGCAAGTCTGATGGAGACTCTTTTGCACTATAGAGGACAAATACCACCCCCCAAATTCCATTGATTTAACTGGGTCTTTATGACCCTTTCAATGCTAGGGTGGTCTCACACACATTGCTTAATAATAATTTGGAGATCTCCAAAGCACGTAATGGTTAAAATCCCAGTTTAAATTAATGGGATGTTTCATTTGACCTCACAGTGTTGGTGTGCTCTAGAATTGCACCACTTTACCTTTATATATAAAGACCATAGTTCTCTATGTGCCAAAGAAAAATAAAATTCTAATCCCACCAGCCATCTAGGCAGGGCCGGTGCAAGGATTTTTATATACACAGGCGAAGGTGCATTTTGATGCCCCCCCCGACACAATCCACCTGCCCCCCCTGACCTTACCACAGTCCCCTGCCCCCGCCCACATATTCACCTCCACAATGCTCCCTTCATCTCCACATTGCACCTTCCACAATGCCCCTTCATCTCCACATTGCTCCTTCCTTTATGCCCCTTCATCTCCACATTGCCCTTCCATAATGCCCCTTCATCTGCCCCTTCCATAATGCCCCCTCAGCTCCCTCCTTTATGCCCCTTCATCTCCACATTGCTCCTTCCTTTATGCCTCTTCATTTCCACAATGCTCCCTACCTTGAGTCCCTGGTGGTCTAGCTCTAAGAGAGCTCTGTGCCTCCTTCGGCACAGAGCTCAGCCTCCCAGCGCTGTTCTCAGTAATGCAGAGCGCTGGGAGATGATGTCATCTCCCAGCGCTCTGTATTACTACAGAGCCTGGGTCGCTCTGCGTTGTGAGCGTCCCATAGACGCCGCGAGGGAGCGCTTGGTCGTGTAAACGAGCGCTCCCTCGTGACAGATATAGTTAAAAAAAAATAAAAAATATTTCTCAGCTTCTCCCTTTCCGGCGCCCCTCCGATGCGGCGCCCTAAGGCAGCTGCCTGTGCTGCCTTAATGGTAGCGCCGGCCCTGCATCTAGGCAAAATGCCAGTCTACCTGAAATTCATCAAACCACTCTGAACATATGTACAGAGGATGATGCTACTGATTGTTTGCACAGCCTGGAACTTTCTCTGTGAGGTTAAGTTAATAACTAGAGAAAGTTTTCTAGGCTTTTAATTTGACAGGAAACCAACAACAACACATTTTAACAGCTTGATAGTTAATTATAAAAACACTAGCGAGAACACCAAAACAAAGAACCATACTATGTTTATTGAAAAAGGAACAACAGATTGTATGCCTCATAATTTAGAAAATGTCTTCCGTATAGAATCTGTAAAAAATACTTATTTTAGTTTGCATCCCTAAAATCTAATCCTACACTTGCTTTAATTAATGCATGTGTAGACCATACTAAATGGACACCATTTGGTTAATTTTGTTTCTGCTATTTGTAATGAGAGACAACTACTAATGCATATAATTGTTTGAGTGCCAGAGGGGTACTCAAAGGGTTAACCATCTGGCACTCAAAAGGTTAATGTATTGAGCTTAATACCCATTGTTCTTTTATTCAGAACGTTTCTTATCTTATTCCAGCCCATTTAAAGACAATACAACATTAGCACTTCTGAGACACCCATCAAGATTATGGAAACGCGAGTCAGGGAGCCCTCTAAAAAGCAAGATGCGCTGTCCCACAGAACATATGTAAGGCTATGGATCTTAGACCTTAGACCTGGAGAAACACATTTTTACAGATGCTAGTAGCATGGAGTGCAGTGTTTCTAAGTGTGTATAATCACATCATATTTAGGTATTAATGTTGCTTTAAACAGTTAAGTCATAGACTCTTTATTGCGTAAGTGCAGAGCATTAAGGGACATGTACACACATACACACAGACAAAAGTGGAGCAATGTGTTGGAGACCTCTGGCAATATTTACAGTTTAAATCCTAAGTAATTGATTTGACACAGTTTATTTTGTCCACTCTTTCTTTACCTATTGTCCTAAGTTTTCAGTATTCTACATTTGCTTTTCAGATGCACAGTTGAGATGGGCACCAGGGGTAGCAGAAGAGCAGAGATGATGTAAATGCATTCTGGGATCTGTATCGCATGCATAAAATAGGGACAGCACAAGAAAGAGCTTACTTAAGAAACAACCTACTCAAAAGGGAAAGAGCACGAAAGAGAGAAGATGTGAGGTAAAAGGCAAGAGACATAGCAGTTGCGAGAGAGAGCATTCACAAGATTGAACACATGCAAAAGTGAGAAATTGAGATGATTGCAAGACAGTAGGAGTGTGAAATTGAGAGGAAAGTAATAAATCAAGAGAGATAGCAATAGAAAGAGATACAGAAAGTGACGAAAAGACTGAGATTGTGAGTGAAAGACAGGACTGGCACATTGGGTTGTATGTGTACAATACTGTATATGTTACAACCATAGGCAATGCTGGGCCATTTATGTTGGTTACTTTATGTGCAACAATATTCATCCCATTTGATATTAATACATTTCTCATAAAGGTTGGATATCGTGACCATAATTTATACTATCCTAGTACTAGGACAGGGTGCACTTAACCCACTGAATGCTAAAGAATTTTCCAATGCATTGTTTGCAATATATTGAAGACCTCTCTAGCATTTCAGACGTTAAAAGCACAATTTAAATAAAAGGGATTTTTTATCTATCCCATATGGTGCAGTTGGCTTGCTCCAGAATTGTTTCAGTTGTCCATCTTAGTAAATGATACTCACCGGAGTAAATGTAAAAATACAGTTCCATTCAAAAGCAGCGAATGAAATCCATTTTCTAGCCCTACGCCTACCTACCGCCAATTTGCTAAGCTAATAACACCAAAAATTCTTCACTCAGCGGAGCAATGGTGATTTAATATGTTCATCTCACTGGAATGTCAACATGTCAATCCATTTTCTGGAGCACTTTATGTTTTTAAATTACTATTATTATGTCTTTATATAAAGGGCTTGAACATTACTGCATCACCACCCCAAGGGGAGAAAGTAGGGAGGAGTTATGCGATTACTCCCTAATGCCTCCTGTCCCATGGCTGGAGATGGATATTTGAATAGAAGTATGTAAAAGGGAGACATCACTGTAGGAACCTCAGTGGTCCCCGTTGGGTATGGGTGGTAATGTGGGCATGAGTGTGCAGAAGGGCAAAGCACCTCTGCACTCTCATATCCAGATCACTGCACAACTATGCCCCTGTCGTACAAACCCTGTTTGTCTCCAGACTTCGTGCTCCAACAAATCCTGCATGACCTTGGAACATCCCTTTATCCCACCATTGACCTGTATGAGTAATGACATCCCACACATGCTGCATGCATACAGATTTTCCGGTGCACATACATGTCTCGACACCCTGCCTTCCTGTCCATCACTCTGAATCCCCGTTACTGACATTGAGCTACATGCCCCTGGACACTCCCTTTGCTGCCACTCACTGACATGCTTCCAGACACCCCCTTACTACCACTCACCAATTTGCCTTTGATCATACCAATCATCTGCATCTCTCACCCCCTTACTGCCACTCACAAAAATGCCTCCACCTCACCCCTTCGTACCAGTCACCTGTTCCTCCATCTATTTCACTTATATTTAATCAATAACGATCCTCTCAGATTAAATATTTTAAACAAAATTTGTCTAGGAACAATGCCAGGCTTCTATTACTAGTTATTTGTAAAGTGCTATCCTTTTCAGCAGGGTTTTACAATGGCTAGAGGCATACAAAAGCATTCAAGTATTTCTGACATAACAAGTTTGAATGCAATGGAGCAAAAAGATGAGGGTAACATTTTGCAAAATAAATTAAATAGTGGGCCACATGAATCAACACAAAAGTGGAACAATTATGGGGCAAAAGATTTAGACAATATTTACCAATATTAACCCATTAGAAGCTAGAACAGTCTCCAGAGCACTGCGATGAACACCTCTTTAGCGCCAATGATTTAACATTCTTATTTGAAGCAACGCAAGGTTTTGTTTTACATACTATACGATTGTTTTACCACAGAGTTGCTCCAATTTTGTCTATTTACACCTGCACTTATGTGTCTGTTGCCAAGTGCAACCAAAGCTTGGTATAGATACTGAAAGGTTAATTATAACAAAGCAGTTTGTTTACATTTCCAGACGCATGACCCTTTCAGTGTCAGTCTGCAAAATTTGAAGCTGATGTACTAAAAACCTGGAATAATTCAAGGACGTGCCATCTGCACTGTAGGGAACAAATAAAAATTCATCAAGCACCAGCTGGTTAAATAGGGGCATTTAACGCCTTGCATGCTAGAGAGATCGCTAGAATATTGCAAAGCAATGTGTTGAAGACCTCTCTATCAGTGAAAGGATTAACACTTTGAATGCCAGTGGGATACATAATGCATTGCTTTGAAATGTGTTGCGTACCCCACTGGCACTCAAAAGTCTAAAAGTCCCCTTTAAATGAATGGAAATTTTGTTCGGCCCCTATGCTGCAATTGGCTTTCTTAGTACAATAGCTATATTGCTCTGCGTTGCATTTCACAAACTCCAAGGTATCCAAGGAATTGCAGCACAATGCTTTTGGATAGCATTCTGGCACTCTAAGGATTAATAAAATTGTACCTGAAAATCTATTTATTAATGCATTTAGTAACAGCTGCCTTTTTATTAGTGTGCTAAAAATACTGCATTGGATCTTTAAAAAATTTGCACTGCATCTAAAAAGTATGCACAGAAATACATTCAACTTTAGGTGCCATAACCCTTCGATTGCCAGAGGGGTATTGCAATGCGTTGGATACTCTTCTGGCACTCAAAGGGTAAATACAGTTTATTAGCAATGTGAACTTTCACAGAAGCAATGATAATATTTATTAGCAATGCTAATTTGTTTTAGAAGAAATGCAATTTTTTATTACCATTGGTAGCGTTTCAATGAGAATTATTAGCATTACTAATGTTTTAGTAGTACAGACAATTACTTTTACCTATGCAACATTTTCTGTGTTCAAAGTGAATTTTCTATGTGCAATGCAATTGTTTTTAGAAGAAATGCAAATTTTTTTGACTAAATTATTTTTTGTCATTATCGATTATGACAAATGTAATCATAATTACTATTTGTTTTGAGCTGTGCTTTTAAACTGCAATTTTATAAACCCTTTGAGTGCCAGAGGAGTATCCAATTAAATTCACTCCAAGACACTTATGTAGTAAGAGGTGACAAATAAATATCCCCATTAAAATGGGGCTTTAAACCCCTTGAATGCTCAAGGTTAAAAACATTATTTAAAACATTGGGAATCTGGGAAATTATTTGTCCCCTGTGGAACATTTGGCCTGCACTGGAATAAATACTTCATACTCAAAGAGTTTATTTGTGCAAGCAGAGAAAAGCAAACAAATCCTTGTGCAACTCGAATTGGTCAAGGCTGCAGATATTCCCTGATTTTGCAAATATTTTTCAGTGCTGCATGTGTCTTACCCTGGGGCTGCACAGAGAAGCTTTTCTCCATGTGAAAAGTGTGATCGCAGGGTAGAGGCGTCCTCAGAATCGTGCAGTGTTGAGGGCTGGTCTGAAAGCATAGTATCCCTCATGTTGTGAATGGGAGTTCAGTAGAGCTGGGCTGGTGTGTGTTACTGCCTGTATAATTGCTGGGCTGGGTGACCAGCCCTGACACTGCTGCCTCACAGCATTGGAATGTCTGAGCTAACAGCTACCAAACGACTCACTACTGATCAGAGAGCCAAGCCATGTGGACAGTGGGGTAGATAATTATATTTCGTGGGAGATGGCTAACAGAGGAGAAAAAACAGTGTTGAAAAGAGGGAGTGGGGATGTAATTATCTGCACACTCATGCTCAGCAGCTTTCAGATTCAGAAAAGGGAGATTTATGGGTTCAAGCAGCTTAGAACAACTACCATGCACATGTAATTTAAACACAAATTGCCATACATCTTAATCCCTCCACTGCCAGATATCTTGCAGGACCACGTAAAAGAATTATTCAAAGAACACTAATGCTTAAAGGGGAGTTTTACCTTTGGAGTAAACTGCTCTTAATTTGTTTGAAAGATTTGCTTAGGCAGGTAACAGTTCATTTTCTGCAATTGTACATTACTATAAAAGTCATGTGCCTGCACTTTGCAATTTGCACTAGAATGTATGATTGCTTTAGTGCATACTGGTGCAAATGCTTCTCCATCACTAATCCTTCAATGTGAGCAAGTCCCAAACACCACACCTATAGTATGCACAGGAAAATGTACTAATTTTACATGAGTTCCCTCTTCTCTTTGTTATTACATTGTGAGAAACAAGATACAGAGAAAGAAAACACCATGTAACACCCTCTTATACAATCACAGTGGCTTCCCCTGAGTGCAAGTAGCATGCATAAGTAGCTTAGCAAGTTGGTGTTAGGCAGGTTCCAGGGCCTTTTTTAGTCAACCAGTTGATTGATTGATGTATGAATAAAACAGCCTAGGTAAGTGATTGTCACTGTTCCCCAAAGATGTTCAGGAATCAGTATGGTATAGTTAAATGCAATTTATTATAATATAAGAAATGTAGTACACAAGTAATACAACAGAAACAAGCAGAGGGTTACGAGCCAGCAAGCACTGCTATCAGGAATAGTAGGCTGCCAAGCCTGACCACACTGCTGGGGACTAGGCCTCAGCCAATGGTAGTCTCTGCAGGAACCAGGAACAGGAACACAGGATCTTGATCCGACGTAGCGAGAATACTGACTCACTCCTGCTGTCAGTATGGAGTGATTTCTGACTCACGCCTGCAGTCAGTATAGGGAAATGGATACCTGACTCATGCCTGCAGTCAGTATCAGAGCTAGTCTGCCAGAGCCCCAGGTCTGCACTAGATTGGGTGTCTGCTAGGTACAAGGGACAAACGTAAGAATAGTCAGACGGAGCCACAAGTCAGCACCACAGAGGGTAGTCAGACAAGCCAGGTCATACACAGTTCAGGTAGTCAGCCAGAGCCACAGGTCTGCACCAGGTTGGGTGTCCTCTATTGGGATAGACAAAAGAATACTCAGACAGAGCCACAGGTCAGCACCAGGTTGGATGGAAGATAAGCCAGGTCATACACAGAGCCCAAGGTAATAGAACTGCTTCGAACAGCAATGCAAGGACAACTGAGTCAGGACTCAGACTGCCCTTTAAATGCCTCCTCAGGAAGTAGGTAGGAGGAACAGGCTCAGAGGAAGGAAGTAGGTAGGAGGAGACTTCAGGAACCATGGCATAAAACAGACGCCTGCTTCACTCTGAAGCCACCTCGCACCTTCAGATGACGCGTGGAAAGACGTAGAGCGTCGCTGAAGCAGCAGCTCTGGAAACAAGGTAAGTTGTGACACTCAATCTGTTAAACAAATTAAGAGCCACTTATTCTAAGCATATAATTCCTCTGTAACAGGTTATACAACTAGTGCATGTTGAAACATTCACATATATATACCACTTTCCATGCATGAGTATAAATTAAGATCAATCATATTGCATGTGTTGTCTGCCAGATTGCTGTGGGAAGCAATGTACACTGTATCCCTCACTTCCAACTGTTAGTATTACTACCTTTTCCCTTTAATGCTGGCCACTTATGGTATATGCATTGTGCAGGTCTGCATAGGTACCACTGCAGGCCTTGAGCAGAGATTTGTCACCAATACCCCTGCACCAGCTGTTGGGCTACTATTCCCATCATCCTCAGCTGGCTGAAGATGATGAGAGTTATATTCCAGTAATAGCTGGACATCCACAGGTTGCTCACACCTTCCTTAGTGCTGCAGTAGTTCCTAGTCATCCCTGCATTGTGCATCTATCCAAAGCGACTCGTATTAAAGGGATGAGGAGCCAACCATATGTGCTGTGTCTAAGACAATAAAGTACAAACTGTTCAGCAGTAGGAGACTGGTGGAGTAAAAGCAGTACATTTATTGTCTAACTAAGAGGCTCTAAGATGCAAGATTTCAAGTCACTTTAGTGTCTTGAAAGCTTGCACCCTAGAGCTACTTACTTAATCAATAAAGGCATCACTTTTACTCTACCAGTATCTTGCTTTTTTGATGCCTAATAAAATGGTGCCACACTGCATATAATTGTAGCTAAGTAGCTCAACTATAGTTATATTTTGAATGAGGTTCTTTGGTAAATGCAGATGCTTCTTGAACTGTTTAAACAGTTGAAATTTGATAATTTCAGTGCCTTTCCCAACAAAACCTATATATGTGGTCCAAATCCATTCATTTAAAAAATGCAAGGTTGGCCAAACGTTACTTCTTAACTAGTTATGTGGTCATGAAATTTAGACAGGGCGACATCTAAATCTACTGAACAAGTATCCACCAAATGTGAAACTGAGATGGATCTTATGGGGTACTATTTGCAGTCACATATCCCTTGTAGCTTGACTTTCCATTAAAAAAATCTCTTAATTACTAGTTTTCTCATTTGCAGTGCGTTTTTGCACACTGTGATTAAGCTTCTAGTGCAATGAAGACTTTTGGTTATGTAGGTCTGACTGAAATTAAGTCTGACTTAGATCGATAAAGCACTGATTGTGTGCACAAAGGGTATTCTATTAAGTCGAGCATTTGGCAAAAAGTGTTGATTGTGCAAGCAAAGAGCATTTAATTGAACAAAAAATAAGAAGACAAAAAAGTCAGTCAAGCACTTGATCAAAATGTTAGGTAAATAAACAGGTTGATTGTGTACACAAAGCAATCTCGATAGGAAAGAACTTTTTGCCATTAAAACAGAAAATGATTGATCAATAAAAAGACTTTAAAGGGATAGTAATACTTCATTTTATCTTTATTTTATTTTGTAGGCATTAAAAAAACATGAAGAACGATATAAGTCTTATCTCTCAAACCTTTATGGTTTGAGAGATATTCACAAGCAGAGTTTCCCCTTCGGCCCCTTACCTAGTGTAAGCCATCTCTTCTCAGATGTGGAATCCAGTCCATAGACCAGACAAATAACAGTAGGGGACAATCTTCTTCCTATGAAAACAATGAAAGCCCTGCCCCCCTTGACAAGTTTTTCAGGTTTTTCCCTTATCTTAATTGAAGATTGTCCCTCTCTGCAGTCTACCTGGGCACCTCCCTTCTTCTCTGGTTGAGCAGTGTTACATCAGTAAAAGGGGCAGGAGGGGGGATACTTTGTCATTGAATTACTCTTGAACTACAACTCTGACAGAACTGATATAACACTCTCCAAAGTCCAAGTACTATGATGATTAATTAGAGCTGCTTTTATTATGAAACATTTCTATCCCTTTAAAAAAGTCAAAATCCTATATAATAATTTGCCAGGATGTTTGTCACGATGCAGTCATGCACAGTAGAGATGCCCGCATTCCACCAGTCTCTATTGCGCATGATTGCATCATGTGAGTGAAGCGACGCAAGACTGCATCTCGTGGAGCCGTGAGGCAGAGGCCGCTTAACCCCTTTGAGTGCCAGAGGGGTACTCAACGCATTGCAATGCGTTGCGTACCCCTCTGGCACTCAAAGGGTTAACCTTAACCGGAGCTTGGCCCGTGTACATGGGCTTTTACACTAGTTTATAAGTAAAAAACTAAGGTTAAACCTGAGTGATCGAGAGTATGAAAATGTCAGTTAAAGTTCAGTAGTTTTTACCTCCACAACCTCTTGTGCTTTGTTGGAAGTGGTGATTTTCTTAAAACAAAGGTACCAGCTCACCTTATTATTTGTTCACAAAGTGCCCCAAAAATGTACAGTCACTGATTAAAGATACAGGGTCACAGGCAAAAGATATACATTTAACCCTTTTAGTGCCAGAGAGGAACGAGTTGGGTACCTCTCTGGAATTCAAGGGGTTAACAATCCCCCTGCTATTGTCATTTCCATACTTTTAATATGAGAACTTTAATTTAAATTTTTATCCTTGTAATGTATTTATTATCTCCTTAAAGCAGAACTATCACCCAAATTAAAGTTAGCCCCCCAAATAATTATGCACATAACAATAAGCATATCCATACTAGTATTATCCAGAATACCGTTCTGAGATAGTTAGGCAGGCACCAAGGCAGACATCTTGACAAAGGGACATCTGTGCGCCTGCGCTGTCCATCCCTGTCTCCTCTAGGAGGAGTTACATTGTACCTTAATGTACAGGAAGGGACTGGCTGTGCAGGTGCACAGATGCCTCTACAGCAAGCTGCTTGCCTGTCCATCTCAGAAAGAGTTGGATTTCTCTATAACGCTGAACTTATTCTGGATATTACTAGTATGGATTTTCTCATCGTTATGTGCATAATTATTTGCTGGTAACTTTAATTTGGGTGATAATACCGCTTTAAGGACCAAAAGGATGTGCAACACATTGCTTTAAAATATATTGTTCACAGTTTTTTCCTTAAAGAGTTAAACTCTTTCAAGGTATTAGAATCATACACATATCTGTGAATGTTATATAGCACTTGTCACTTTCTTCCTATTGTGTCACTTATTGTGGATGGACCACACAGCAACTTGAATCCCCACTTTCTAAAGACTGTAAGTGCTAGTGAGCAGCGCCCTCTTATTCTTCTGTTTCCAGTGCATTTTAATGTTGGTTGTAAATATCCTGGTATATTGTGCCCCATTGTGAATTGTTATTTTGCCTTGTTAGACTATTCTGCAGAGCTGCAGAATCTGTTGGCACTTTACAAATAAACTAACAACAGTGGCACGGCATTGCCCATACAGTTTAACCCTTTGACTGGCAGAGGGGTTTCCTACATATTAATGAACAGTGGAAATGAAAGGGTTAACTGAGTGGTAAAGACATACCTAGTGCTACAAACGGGAAGGGTGGAAGGGAGGGAGGACTGGAAAATGGCAAGTGGTGAACTTGGGAGGGAGGAAGGATAGGTGAGAAAGCAGTGAGGCAAACGGAGGGAGGACAGGGATGATTGTGATGAGGTGAACAGATAAAGAATGCCAGGGGATATGGAGATGAATGGAATGGAGGTGAAAGTCTTTGTGGAGATTTTGACAGGAGTGGTCAGAGGGGTTTTGCCCACTGGCCACTCCTGTCAAAATCACCACCCCTCACCTTCTCTTAGAGAGGCAGTATGGAGGAGATTAGCATATCGCCTCCTTATTGCCGCCCTTGGGGTGTAGCCAGCATGGACATTACATTTCTGTCACTTGATTTTCTTCTCTTTTATATCTATAGGATGATACGAGGATTTTAGTCTTAACTGTTAAATCCTTTTCTCTTAGTACATACAGGTTACTGGTAGCTCTAGGGTAGGCAATCCACCCCTTTAAGTAGGCAGGAACTATTCTAGAATTGTATGCAGGGGGTGGAGCCTATCTTCTCTCCTTGGCTGTAGCTAGCCAACCAGCTCCAGAAAGATTTGAGACACTAACTACCGACTAGATAGTAGAAGGTAAAGAAGACTCCTGTGAGCATGACCCCGAAGGACCCCCACAGTCTGCCACAGGAGAGCCAAGCATGGTCCCTTGACAGGGTGGGAGACCAGTAACCTGTATGGACTAAGAGAAAAGGCTTTAACAGGTAAGACTAAAATCCTCTTTCCTCTGTCGTCCAATACAGGTTACTTGTAACTCTGGGATGTCCAGCCATTGAGTTTACCAGAGGCAGGAAGTAAGGAAAGGACCAGGCGCAAGACCCCCAAAGTCACCAGTGTAGCTATGAACCATCAGATCAGAGATAGCCCAAAAAAACAATGAAGTGCCAACGGACACTGAACAGGGGCAACAACACCCTAACTGTTGCACAGCACACTGAACTAGAGACAACGGGGCTCAAAAGTGAATGAAGCACCAAGAACCGAAGAAACTCCTAGACAAGCAAAACTGCCTCCAGGATTTTCCTTCCAAAGCTGGCGTCAACCGATGCCAGCACATCAACACAGTAATGCTTCAAAAAGGTGTGCACAGAAGACCAAGTGGCAGCCTTGCACAACTGATCAGCAGAGGCACGATTCTTGTAAGCCCAAGAGGCCCCAATAGATCTGTAGAATGAGCCGTGACCCGAAAGGGGACAGGCTTCTTCCTCAGCTCATAAGCCTTAATAATAGTGGACTTGATCCAAGAAGCAAGAGTCACTTTGGATGCAGGTCTTCCTGCCCTAGGACCCCCAGGAATGATGAACAACACGTCTAATTGACTCAGTGCTATGTACATAAAACTTGAGACAACGCACCACGTCTAACAAGTGGAGATCCCTCTCATTGTCAGAAGCGGGGTCAGGGCAGAAAGAGGGCACCACAATCTCCTGATTGATGTGGAACTTCGAAACCATCTTCGGGAGAAATTCCTGAGAGGTGCGAAGCACCACCTTATCCTTGTGAAACACCAAATAGGATGGTTTACAGGACAGAGCATGTAACTCCGTGACACAGCAAACAGACACAATCATCAGGAGAAAGGGCATTTTCCACATCAACAGGCATAGAGGAATAGTAGCCAAAGACTCAAATGGAGAGCGCTGAAGAACACCCAAAACCAAGTTAAGATCCCATGGAGGAGCAGGAATCTTGAAGGCAGGACGAGTATGAGCAACGCCCTGGAAGAAAACCTTGACATCAGGAAGGATTTCAATGCTCCTCTGAAAGAAAACAGAGAGAGCAGACTCAAACTGAGGCCCTTATCCACACCGTCCTGCAAAAAGGCCAGGAACGTAGGCAGATCAAATTTCTGAGACAGGTCATTGTCAGCACACCAAGACAGGAAGGTCGACCACACACAATTGTAGCTCTTGGAAGAGACAGGTTTGCAGGCACTAAGCATAGTAGCCACCACACCAGAAGAAAAACCTTTCTTCCTCAATACTGAGGATTCAATTTCCAGGCCGTCAATGCTAGACGATAAACATCCTCCTTCCACAGGTAACCCTGTAGAATAAGATCCAGATGGCAAGGGAGCCGGAATGGCTCCGCCACTGACAGATCCAGAAGCTCTGGAAACCAAGCCTGGCAAGGCCAGTATGGAGCAATCAGAATGACTGGACAATGCTCCAGTTGTAATTTCTGTAACACCCTGTTTAACCTGAGGAAGGGAGGAAAGATGTAGGACAGAGGGAATAATCAGGGAATGGAAATGGCATCCACTGCCAGAGCTAGAGGGTCCCTCCATCGAGAGCAGAACCTCGGAAACATCCTGTTGTGTCTTGTCGCCATCAGGTCGATGTAAGGAAGACCCTATTTCTGAACAATGAGGGTGAACACCTATGGGTGCAGCTCCCACTGTCCACTGTGTGTCGACTGATGAAGTCCGCCATGACGTTGTCTATGCCAGGAATGTGCATGTGATCTTCTGCCCATGACAAAATAGCCTTGAACTCTAACCAAGCAGTGAGACTACTCGTTCCGCCCTGCTTGTTGATGCAAGCCACGGCTGTGGCGTTGTCGGACTCTACCCTGACTGGACAGTCTTCCAGCTGAGATGTCCAATGACGAAGGGCATGAAATATCGCCTGAAGCTCCAACACATTGATGGGAAGGAGAAATTCTTCCGGAGACCACCAACCCTGTGCACTCAGGCGACCCAGAAC
This sequence comes from Rhinophrynus dorsalis, assembly GCA_037306005.1. Lineage (NCBI taxonomy): Eukaryota > Metazoa > Chordata > Amphibia > Anura > Rhinophrynidae > Rhinophrynus > Rhinophrynus dorsalis. Next base: position 116,536,740 of record CM074724.1, read on the forward strand.
TGCTCCCCATCCGGAGAGGCTGGCATCCGTCGTCACCGTGGTCCAGAAGGAAACTAGGAAGGACTTGCCCTTCAGCAGATTGGAGTGGTCGAGCACCAGGACAAACTCAGTTCCACATGAAGAGGAAGTGACACCGACTTCTTCAGAAGGTCCGGCCGACCCCTGCACACCTGGATCACAAACCGCTGGAGTTCCCTGGTGTGTGCCATGGCGAATGGTACTGTCTCTATGGTGGAAATGAATTTCTCCATGAGAGATGACAGCTTCTTGGCTGGAACTGGATCCTGAGCCAGTATTGCAGAAACTCTTAAAGGGGCGGATCACCTACCCCAGAGTTACCAGTAACCTGTATTGGACGACAGAGAAAATGATAATAATCATGTTTACTTTCTCTCTCATATAAGAACAGCTTGTAGTTTAGTATCTGCTTTCCTTTAATTGCCACACAATGAATCACTGCTCCGCAGGTTGCTGATCCCAGCATCAAAAAACAATAAAAAATCTAGTAAAGAGTTTTTATAGTCTTTTCAGCAGATGCTAGGAGCAATGCTTTGGAGACAACATCCAGTGTATTTATTTGTTTCCTTCATAACTTTGAACTATATACATACAAAGGCTGTTTGCTGAAATTAGACACAATCTTTCTAAATTTGGTAAAACATTTGATACATGACAATATAATGTTGCTTTTCTACTGGATTAATTTTAGCAATGAGATAAATCATCAAATGCATCTTTCCAATGTCACCCAGACAAAAATACTACAGACATGGACAACTATGTATCAGAGTCCAGTAGACACTGATACACTGTATAGCTTAGCAGAACTGTGTTGTTGATTTATAAATAAAATATAGAATTAGTCTATTATAAAAATAGAGACATAGTCTATTATATTATGGGGAGTTTAACCTATTAAGGCCCAGAGGGGTGTGCATCACTATGAGTTGAGGACCCCTATGGTCTATTTGAGAGCCAGAGATGTATCCAGTGCAATGCATTGGATGCCTCTCTGACATTCAGATGGTTAATGACTGAATGAATATGTTTATTTATATATCGCCTCAAGTGTACGCAGCACTTTACAGTTGAAGGGTTTGGACAATACAGGGTTACAAGTGCTTTGAAAAGTGAAACACTGAAAGTGAGGTCCCTGCCCAAAAGCTTGCAGACTAATGGGTTCATCATACACTTTCAGGCTCCATGATAGTTTTAATTAATCTCTTTTTGATTTTCCTCTAATATATTCCCTAGCACTGCACAAAACGTGGGAGAGAAGAACATAAAGAGGCTGATGGAAATGGAGTAATTCTGGGGTGAACCAGCGGCACCATAGGAAACAAATAAAAATTCCATAATTTTACATAGGGCTTTTCTCTGCTTGAATGCTAAGGATGACTCTGATGCATTCTTCATTACTTGAAGGGCTATAGGCCCCATTTAAATCAATTAGAATATGGGGAATTTATATTTGCCAGCCATAGTGCCGTTGATTTGCCCCAGAACTGTACCACAGCTCTGCTCTCAAGATCTTGCAGTCTGGAGGATATCACATTATCCGAGCTGGATTTACATCCCAGACCCCATTGTCAAGTACCCTTAGGTGCCATTAACTCCTCCCATGACCACAGCCACACTCTTTATGGAACTCCACTTATTATTTCCTGGCAAATAAAAATCCCTTTAGCCTAGAACAAACACAAATACATTTGTTTCAACCCCTTGGTTGCTAGAGAGATCTCCAATGCATTTCTTTGTTGGTGTGTCCAGGATAGCTGAGGTGCCCCTCAAAACTGGGAGCTCTAGGCAGTTGCCTTATCTGTTTATCTTCCAGCCCTGCCCATTATGTCAAGGAGGTAGATATTGTGCAGCATATGTACAAAGGCAAAGGTGCAGCAATTGTGGGACAAACCAAATGCAAATTAACAAACAAATAAAAATACCCTCTTGAATGCTAGAAAGGTATGAAAGGGATAGTAATACTTAAAATGTAAAAAACAATTTGTAGGGCTTATCTCCCCTGAGTAAAATAACAGTATTCCCACTGCTGAAAGGTATTTTATTCATAGTTATTACAGCTCAAACTTTTTAGCTGTAATATCACAGTGGCCTGAAATTGTACAGTGGTGCTGCTGCTACACCATCCTATGTACAGCTCGGGTCAGTTGACCATAAATGTCCATAGGACTGTGTAGCAATATCCCCACTGTACAATTTCAGGCCACTATGATACTGCACCTAAAAAAAATCAAGTTTGAGCTGTAATAACTTTTGAATAAAACACCCTTCAGCAGTGGGAGTACCCTCATTTTACTCAGGAGGATAAACTTTACATTTTAAGTATTACTATCCCTTTATTTGAATTGCTTCTCTCTAACATTCAAGGGGTTAAAAGCCCCATTGAAAAAACTACCTTGCCTTATATTCGAGGTCACCCTATATTCAGACTGCCTGTCAGATCACTGGAAGAATAAATTCAGTAGAAGGCTTGGTATATATATCTTCCTCCCTCTATCTGATACCATAGGAATCCAAGTGGGAGCCTTGTAGAAGTGTACTATGGCAGGCAACATGTTTGAATTTGCCACCTGACTCCTTGCTTACATCCCACATCAGTTTTAGGGTCCTCCTTTCATGCGCTTTTGTCAGTGCACATACTCAAACAAGACTTGACATACACTTTCATAACATGTCTGGTTTGAGTCTGAACATTTTAACGGTTTGTTCAACACACAGATACAGTTGGTTTGGATAAAACACAGTTTTATTAAACAGTTAATATCACAATAACCCTCACAGGTCCTGTAATATATATTCAATATAGTACAGCCACAAGACAGGTTATACAAAGGTAAGCCCACACAGGTCCAGTACAAATCAAGAGTCCATGAAACATTATACTCACACAGGTCAGGCAGAACTTGAGTGAGTCCCAGTATATCAGCACTGCATGGGTTAACAGCAGACAGAGAATGTTGACAGGCCCTTGTGTGGTAAGGCCTATTAAGGAGCTCAGATAGAGGTGAGAGCTTCAGTGCTAGTAACGCCCAAGGATATGTATTACCAGACAATAGTGGACTGCCTTAGCAGTAACTGATAGTGAGCAACTTGAGCACTGCCGTAGCAGTAAAGGAGACTGAGCCACGTGAGCACTGCTGACAAGGCAACAGGATACTGCCGTAGCAGTAACAGAGACTAGGCAACTGGATACTGCCGTAGCATTAACAGAGACAGAGTGTAACGGTTTGTTCGACACACAGACACAGTAGTTTAGGATAAAACACAGTTTTATTGAAATCACAATAATATAATAACCCTCACAGGTCCTGTAGTATACAAGCAGAATAATACAGACATACGACAGGTTACATATACATATGCCTACACAGGTCCAGTATAACCATAAAGTCCATAGCAGTCTATACTGACACAGGTCAGCAGAATATGTTGGATTCCCAGGAGGAAGGTACTGAATGGGTTAATGATCTTCAAGGAGTGTAAACAGTCCCATGTATGGAGAGTTCTGTGATAGAGCTCTCTCCATATAGAGAGCTTAGGGATACGTAACGCCCAGAAACAGGTTAGCAGAACAAACGTGAACTGCCAGAGTAATATCAGGAATTGAGTAACGTAGGACACTACCGTAGCAGTAACGGAGACACTCACTTGCACTCTGCAGGAGCAGTAACGGAGACCAGGCCAATGGCACACTGCCGTAGCAGTAATGGAGGCAGACACTTGCACTCTGCAGGAGCAGTAACGGAGACTAAGCCAATGGTACACTGCCGTAGCAGTAACAGAGACAGACACTTGCACTCTGCAGGAGCGATAACGGAGACTAGACCAATGGCACACAACCGTAGCAGTAACGGAGGCAGACATTTGCACTCTGCAGGAGCAGTAACAGACACTAAACCAATGATACACTGCCGTAGCAGTAATGGAGACAGACACTTGCACTCTGCAGGAGCGATAATGGAGACTAGACCAATGGCACACTGCCGTAGCAGTAATCGGACTGACACTTGCATTCTGCAGAAGCAGTAACAGAGACTAGGCCAATGGCACACTGCCGTAGCAGTAACGGGACTGACACTTGCACTCTGCAGAAGCAGTAGCGGAGACTAGGTCAGTGGCACACTGCCGTAGCAGTAACGGGACTGACACTTGCACTCTGCAGAAGCAGTAACGGAGACTAGGCCAATGACACACTGCCGTAGCAGTAATGGAGACTGGCTCGTGTACTCTGCAGGAACAGAAATGGAGACTGGATTGCCTGAAGGAACAGAATGTCGCCAGGGCGACACAGGGCCGCCAGAGCAGGAACGCCAACCAAGCCGGGTCAAATCATGGAGCAGGAACGTCAGCCAAGCCGGGTCGGATCACGGAGCAGGAACGTCAGCCAGGCCGGGTCGGTACACGGAAGCAGGAACGTCAGCCAAGCCGGGTCGGTACACAGGAGCAGGAGACAAAATGCAGAGTAGTCAGGCAGGCCAAGTCGGTACACTGGGAATCACTGAGCAGAAACAAGCACTGGTACAGGAACACCACGAAAGGGCACCGGATGGGTGCCAGAGCCCAGTATATAAAGGCCATACTGGGCGGGACAAACACAGGACAGCCAATGGGAGCAATCACAGTGTAGACTGACAGGAAACAAAACAAGAGGAGCACGGGCACCATGATACAGAGCAACTGAGTAGCTGCTGTGGCAGTAACGGAGACTGAGCAATAGGGGCACTGCCGTAGCAGTAGCGGAGACCGAGCCATTTGAGTACTTCTGTAGCAGTAACGGAGACTAGGCAACTGGATACTTCGGTAGCATTAACGGAGACAGAGCAACTGATGAGCTGCTGTGGCAGTAACGGAGACTGAGCAATAGGGGCACTGCCGTAGCAGTAGCAGAGACCGAGCCACTTGAGCACTGCTGTAGCAGTAACGGCGACTAGGCAACTGGATACTTTGGTAGCATTAACGGAGACAGAGCAACTGAGGAGCTGCCGTGGCAGTAACGGAGACTGAGCAATAGGGGCACTGCCGTAGCAGTAGCGGAGACCAAGCCACTTGAGCACTGCCGTAGCAGTAGCGGAGACTAAGCAACTGGACTCTGCCGTGGCAATAACGGAGATTGAGCCCTGCCATAGCAGTAACGGAATCTGAGCAACTCGCCCTGAGGGCCACCCAACTGGGGACGGTATTAAGGCAGGCTGATAGGAATGTCGCCGGGGCGACACGGAGGCAACCGAAACCAACTGCAAGCTGCCCACAGACAGCGCTAGTGAAGCACTACCCTTAACCGGAGACAGGTCAGGGCATGCAGAGGAGGCAGCAGCCCAACCGGGCGGAGTCACAAAAAGAAGGAACGAGAACAGTCCAAGTTGGTACACGAAGCAGGAACCTCAGCCAATCTAAGTTGTTACACAGAGCAGGAACGTCAGCCAAGCCGGATCGGTAAACGGAGCAGGAACGTCAGCCAAGCCGGGTCGGTACACTGAGCAGGAACATCAGCCAAGCCGGGTTGGTACGTGGGAGATGAGAAGCAGAATGGTCAGGCAGTCCGGGTCGGTGCACAGGCAGGAGTTGAGATGCAGAGTAGTCAGGCAGGCCGGGTCAATACACTGAGAGACCTGGAATAAACGCTGGTACTGGAACACCATGAAAGGGCACCGGAGATGTACCAGAACTCAGTATTTAAGGACAATACTGGGTGGGACAATCACAGTTCAGCCAATAGGTGTTAAGCAGGAGTGTAGACTGACAGAATGATGCCGAATAGCACGGGCACTGTGATACACATTCATAGAAGGGCCTTAAAGGCCCTAAAAATGATGTGGTATATAATAAAGAAGGTGGGCAGCGAATTCAAACTTGTCACCCGTTAGACCGTAATTATACAGGTTGATGCCTGGATCTCTATGCTGTCAGGTAGAGCAAGGGAGATAAGATGAAGAGAGGCAGATGGAGATGAATGAGTGGGAGATAAAGGGAAATTAATGAGGGGGAAATGAAGGGGAGGTAGCTGAGGGGAAATGAAGGAGATGAAGATGAAGACAAATGAAAATAAATTAATGAGAGGGAGATGAAAGTAAAAGAAGGAGATGGAGATTAAGGGAAATGAAGGAGAGGGAGATAAAGGGAAATGAAGGTGAGGGAGATGAAGGGAAATGGAGGTAAGTGTAGACAAGAGGGAGATGAAGGGAAATGAAGGAGAGGCAGTTGAAGGGGAGGGAACTGAAAGGAAATGATGGAGAGGGAGATGAATGCAATTTCAAGGAAATTAAAAAGAGGGAGGTGAATGGAGGGTGAGAGAGAGAGATCCGTCTGGATCTTCTTCTGTGGAAGGAGGATGTTCATCATCTAGCCTTGACAGCTTGGAAATTGAATCCTCAGTATTGAGGAAGAAAGGTTTTTCTTCTGGTGTGGTGGCTACAATGCTCAGTGCCCGTAAACCTGTTTCTTCCAAGATCTACCATCGTATCTGGTCGACCTTCCTATCTTGTTGTGCTGACAGGGACCTGTCTCAGGAATTTGATCTGTCTACGGTCCTGGCCTTTTTGCAGGACGGTGTGGATAAGGGCCTCAGTTTGAGTTCCCTTAAAGTTCAGACGTGTTCTCTCTCTGTTTTCTTTCAGAGGCGCATTGCCATCCTTCCTGATGTTAAGGATTTCTTCCAGGGCATTGCTTATATTCATCCTGCCTTCAAGATTCCTGATACTCCATGGGATCTTAGCTTGGTTTTGGGCGTTCTTCAGTGCCCTTCATTTGAGTCTTTGGCTACTATTCCTCTATGCCTGTTGACATGGAAAATGGCTTTTCTCCTGGTGATTGTATATGTCCGTCGTGTTGAGGAGTTTAATGCTCTGTCCTGTAAACCACCCTATTTGGCATTTCACAAGGACAAGGCGGTGCTTCGCACGTCTCAGGAGTTTCTCCCGAAGGTGGTTTTGAGGTTCCACATCAATCATGAGATTGTGGTGCCCTCTTTCTGCCCTGGCCCCACCTCTGACAAGGAGAGGGATCTCCACTTGTTAGACGTGGGGCGTTGTCTCAAGTTTTATGTACATCTCACTGAGTCTATCAGGCAATCTGACACGTTGTTCGTCATTCCTGAGGATCCTAGAGCAGGAAGACCTGCATCCAAAGTCACTCTTGCTTCTTGGATCAAGTCCACTATTATTAAGGCTTATGAGCTGAGGAAGAAGCCTGTCCCCTTTCGGGTCACGGCTCATTCTACAAGATCTATTGGGGCCTCTTGGGCTTACAAGAATCAGGCCTCTGCTGATCAGTTGTGCAAGGGTGCCACTTGGTTGTCTGTGCACACCTTTTCAAAGCACTACCATGTTGATGTGCTGGCATCGGCTGACGCCAGCTTTGGGAGGAAGATCCTGGAGGCAGTCTTGCCTGTCTAGGATCTTCTTCGGTTCTTGGTGCTTCCTTCACTTTTGAGCCCTGTTGGTTCTAGTTCATTGTGCTGTGTAACAGTTTGGGGTGTTGTTACCCCTGTTCAGTGTCCGTTGACACTTCATTATTTTGTCGGGCTATCTCTGATCTGATGGTGCATATCTGCTCTGGTGACTTTGGGGGCCTAGTGCCTGATCCTTGCCTTACTTCCCGCCTCTGGGAACTCAATGGTTGGACATCCCAGAGTTACCAGTAACCTGTATTGGACGACAGAGAAAAGAGGATTTTAGTTTTACCTGTTACATCCTTTTCTCTTAGTCCATACAGGTTACTGGTCTCCCACCCTGTCAAGGGACCATGCTTGGCTCTCCTGTGGCAGACTGTGGGGGTCCTTCGGGGTCATGCTCACAGGAGTCTTCTTTCCCTTCTACTATCTAGTCAGTAGTTAGTGTCTCAAATCTTTCTGGAGCTGATTGGCTAGCTGCAGCCAAGGAGGGAAGGTAGGCTCCACCCCCTGTATACAATTCTAGAATTGTTCCTGCCTACTTAAAAGGGTGGATCGCCTACCCAGAGTTACCTCTTTTTTAATATATCCTCTGGTCTTTTAGAGGAATGAGGGAGGGGAGAGGAGATGCAGAAAAGATTGACAGTTTGCAGCAAGATGTCTTCATAACTCTGTGAATATGCCATCAATCTGCCACAATCCACAGACATTTCAATGAATCTGCAATGCCTTAACTGGTTTACAATTTTGCACTCACTTCTTTGACAATGTTTCATTTGCATATGGTTATGCATGTTATAATCCATTGTACTATTCTTTTGGATATGCTTATAGGTAAATGTAACACATTGGCACATGAATTACAGTCCGATAGCTGCCTTTGCTGTCAGAGTTTACAGTCCCAACATTGCCAATTTCATGGTGGCGATGTGGGGATCTTTCTATAGCTCACTATGCAGCCAGAGTACAGTTTGTTGTCTCTGCTAAACAGCTGAAAGAGCAGCTGACATCCTGCATCCCTTTCAGTGCCATAGGGATGAGCATTGCATACCCATATGGCAGTGAAAGGGTTAAGATCTTGGTCAAGGTAATTTGTCACCTGAGAGAAAGAGAGCAGATATGACTTTGCCAAGCTTCACAGCTAGCATTTGAACACATCCACTCACCTTTACCAGATACTGCTCTCATCCATACACGTGTCCTTCTCCAAAGCATTGTATGAAATGGCATGCATATTTTACAAAGAAGGAAAAACCATAGACCTTGATAATATTATCATAGTTCATTTATAAAGTGTAAACACATTTGTCAGCACTGTATAAAAGGGGGGCAACACATACAGACTGTACAACAGTGCACACTGTGTACGATTACTACAACCAGGATTAACTACATTGCAATAGGAGAATAAAAGGATATTGCTCTCTAGACCACAAACCTGAGCCCATTTTACCAAGATCTTAACCCTTTCATTGCCACAGGAATGTGCACTAAAAGGGTTAGAGAGCTATGCTGTTTGTGGTATAGAAGTCAGAACAGATCCCCTCCACTTCCCCAGTGAGCAAGTGGGGGAGCAGAGAGAATTCACTCAAACTTCAGGGTTCTCGAACTGCTGGAGATGTGTAAGGGAGGGCATCCCTTACATTTCACCAATAGTAAGATAGAATGATATGCTAACTAAGAATTTATCCCCCCTCCGCTTGTGTCCCAAATTCTTAGTGCATATGGTGATGTGTGTTACATCGCCAAATCGATGTACTCGCCAGGCATTTCCAGACACACATCACCATAATATCGGCCCTTGAATGAATGAATGAATCCATATCTGAACAGTATTAGAATCATACACATATCTGTGAATTTTATATAGCACTTGTCACTTTCTTCCTATTGTGTCACTTATTGTGGATGGACCACACAGCAACTTGAATCCCCACTTTCTAAAGACTGTAAGTGCTAGTGAGCAGCGCCCTCTTATTCTTCTGTTTCCAGTGCATTTTAATGTTGGTTGTAAATATCCTGATATATTGTGCCCCATTGTGAATTGTTATTTTGTCTTGCTAAACTATTCTGCTGAGCTGCAGAATCTGTTGGCACTTTACGAATAAACTAGCAACAGTGGCATGGCATTGCCCATACAGTTTAACCCTTTGAGTGGCAGAGGTGGTTTCCTACATATTAATGAACAGTGGCAATGAAAAGGTCAACTGAGTGGTAAAGACATATCTAGTGCTACAAACGGGGAGGGTGGAAGGGAGGAAGGATTGGAAGATGGCAAGTAGTGAACTTGGGAGGGAGGAAGGATAGGTGTGAAGGTGGTGAGGCAAACAGAGAGGAAGGGCAGGGATGATTGTGGTGAGGTGAACAGGGAAGGAAGGATAGGGAAGATTGTGATGAATGGGGGGGTGAAAGTCATTGCAGAGATTTTGACAGGAGTGGCCAGGGTTTTTTGCCCAGTGGCCACTTCTGTCAAAATCACCCCCACATCTCTTAGAGAGGTAGTATGGAGGAGACTGGCATATCTCCTCCTTACTGTCGCCCTGGGGTGTAACCAGCACGGACATTACATTTCTGTCACTTGATAGTCTTCTCTTTTATGGATATAAGATGAAAATGATAATTATAATCATAATATTTACTTGCTATTTCTTATAAAAACAGCTTGAGGGAGATTCACTAAGTGGAGTTGACTTCTCCAGTTCCTATGTTATTCTATAAAGCCTATGCACTATGATCTCCAAAGCTGAAGAAATCTAAGTGCATTGTCTAAGTAGAATAACATAGGAACTGGAGAAGTGATAAACTGGAGATATCATCTCTACTTTATCACCTCTTTATCACTGCTTAGTGAAACTCCCCTATTGTATTTTAGTATCTTCTTTCCTTTAATTGCCACACAATGGATCACTGCTTCACAGGTTGCTGATCCCAACATCAAAAAACATTAAAAAAAAATAACTAATAAACAAATGTATAGTGTTTTCAATATTACCCACTTACAATAGACCATAGATGCTTTGGAGACAACCTTGGCATACAGTGTATTTATTTGTTTCCTTCATAACTTTGGACTATATACATACAAAGCCTATTTGCTGAAATAAGACACAAACGTTTTAAATTTGGTAAAACATTTGATACATGACAATATAATGTTGCTTTTCTACTGGATTAATTTTAGCAATGAGGTAAATCATCAAATGCATCTTTCCAATGTCACCCAGACAAAAATACTACAGACATGGACAACTATGTATCAGAGTCCATTGTACAGCTTAGCACAATTGTGTTGTTGATTTATAAATAAAATATAGAATTAGTCTATTATATTATGGGGGAAAGATGACCTACTGTATGCTCCGCCTGGTGTTTAACCTATTAAGGCCCAGAGGTGTGTGCATCACAATGAGTTGAGCACCCTATGGTCTAATACCCTGAGAGCCATAGATGTATCCAGTGTAATACGTTGGATACCTCTCTGGCACTCAAATGGTTAAAGGGTTCATCATACATTTGCAGGCTCTTGATATATTTAATTAATCACTTTTTAATTTTACTTCTAATATATTCCACAGCACTGTACAAAACATGGGAGAGAAGAACATAAAGAGGATGATTGACTAGGAAATTGAGCAATTCTGGGGCGAACCAGCTGCACTGTAGGGAAGAAATAAAAATTCCATACATGTATATAGGGCTTTTCACTGCTAGAATGCTAAGGATGTCTCCAATACATTCTTCATCACTGGATGAGTTAAAGGCCCCATTTAAATCAGAATATGGGGAATTTTATTTGCCAGCTATGGTGCTGTTGGTTCACCCCAGAACTGCACCACAGACAAAAACAAATCATAACGAGAGACCTGCTCTCAAGGGCTTTTAGTCTGGAGGATATCACATTATCGGAGCTGGATTTACATCCCAGACCCATTTGTCAAGGACCCTTAGGTGCCCTTAGCTCCTCCCATGACCACACCCCCACTCTTTATGTAACTCTACTTACTGTTCCCTGGCAAAGAAAAATGCCATTAGCCTATAACAAATATAAAGAAAAATGTTTTAACACCTTGGTTGCTAGAAAGATATCCAATGCATTCCTTTGTAATGAATTGGACACCACTGTAGCATCCAAGGGGCTAAAAATAGTCGTTAGTAGGGGTATTTAAAATTGTGCAGGGACATTGATATTTTACTGGCCACACCTACTACTCTGAATGTTGGTGTGGCCAACATAGCTGAGGCACCACTCAAAACTGGGAGCTCTAGGCATTTGCTTTATCTGTCTATCTTTCCAGCCCAACATATTATGTCAAGGAGGCAGACATTGTGCAGCATATGTACAAATGCAAAGGTGCAGCAATTGTGGGACAAACCAAATGCAAATTAACAAACAAATAAAAATCTCCCTTTGAATGCTAGAAAGGTATTAAAGGTACAATAATACTTTAAATGTAAAAATGTGTAGGGTTTATCCCCCTTAGTAATATAACAGTACTCCCACTGCTGAAAGGAGTTTTATTCAAAAGTTATTACAGCTCAAATGTGATTTTTTTTAGGTGCAGTATCACAGTGGCCTGAAATTATACATGGTACCACTGTACAATTTCAGGAGAATGTGTTACTGCCCATAAAAAATTAATGTTTGAGCTGTAATAACTTTTGAATAAAACATCTTTCAGCAGTGGGAGTTCTCTTGTTTTACTTAGAAGGATAAACCCTACAAAATATATTTTTTTACATATAAAGTATTACTATCCTTTTAAGTGCATTGCTTCTCTCTAACATTCATGGGATTAAAAGCCCCACTGAAAATATGACCTTGCTTTTTATTCGAAGTCGCCCTATATTTAGGCTGCCTGCCAGATCGGTGGAAGATCCAATTCAGTGGAAAGCTTAGTAGATCTATTTCCCTTCCTATACCTGATTCCTTAGAAATTCAAGTGGGAGCCTTGTAGAAGTGCGGTATGGCAGGCAACACATTTGAATTCACCACCTGCCTCATTGCTTATATCCCACATCACTTTAACCCTTTGAGTGCCAGAGTGGTACGGAATACATTGCAAAGCAATGCATTCCATACCACTCTGGCACTCATAAGGTTAAGGGTCCTCCTTACAGGACCTTCTGTCAATGCACAGACTAAAACCAGACATGATGTGTCACTTCCACAACATGTCTGATTTGAGCCTGCACATTCACTTTGTTCAACAGATAACATTTTCAATTAGTCCTGGATTTTGTGTCCATGGAGGTGGACATGACAATTGCTAGCAGTCCACAAACTCCACCTATTGCTTCACAATGCATTGCACAACAGTCTGGTCTGTAGAGAGTTAAGGAGGCTCATGCACTCTGATTGCTTCATTTTAGAAAACTGCCATCAACTGTCACGTCCTCCTCCATAGTACAACAGCCGTTGCTGATTAAAGATGCTAAAACTTTAACAAAGACAAAAGGTCAAAAATTCATAACAGCCATTTTGATTTTCTGGTCATAATAAGGTAAGCAAGGTTATTATTAGGGGCGTAACCTCTGCTTTAATCATATTTTGAGTAATATTAAAGGAACAGTCCACTTTTTTTGTATAAAAACCTATATTTTACAGAGCTTTTCCTGCTGAGTAAAACAAGGACACTTCCACCACTGTTAGTTGTTTTATTCAAAAGTCATAACAGTTCAAATAATCAGTAAGTGAATTTACTGTTCATTTACTTCCTGAATGTTCTAACTCACTGCATGAATCAGCAGTTCCTATCACATTCTCTGTAGATCAATGTGTCAGTGACTTTTCTCTGAAATAGAATGTAACAGAATAACTAACTAGAATTTGACCACTAGAGGGGACTGGTAATATATAAAAACAGGTTTAACCCTTTGAATGCCAGAGGGGTACGCAACGCATTGCATAGCAATATGTTGCGTGCCCCTCTGGCACTCAAAGGGTTAACTGTAATAACTCTGAAAATATACATCTCTCTAGAGTGTGGTACTCTTATTTTATTCAACAGGAAAACTCTACAATATATATTTTTTCATAACAAAAGTTTACTGCTCCTTTAAGTACCTCAGTTCATCTTAAGCTGGGAAATACTTAAAAATGTGACCTGTTAGTGATCTCTGAGGACAGGTTTGCCCTAGCGGACTGCTCACATGCGCTATGGGACTACTCATATAGCCTATTCTGCCATCCCATCCTTATAGTCACCTTTTTAGGTGCACATAGAAACATAAAATTTGACCTCAGAGAAGAACCATTCGGCCCATGTAATCTGCCCATCCTCCTTATGTAAAAACCTCATAACTTATTTGGTCGTTGGTCTTACCTTATCTTCAGGATAGCCTTATGTCTATCCCATGCATGCTTAAATTCCATAACTGCATTAACCTCTACCACCTCTGTTGGTAGGCTATTCCGTTGGTAGGCTATTCCATTTATTTACCACCCTTTCTTACATCTAAACCTCTGTCCATCTAGTTTTAGACAATGACGTCTTGTCCTAACATTTCTACTCCTTTGAAATGTATTTCCCTCCTGTGCTTTGTTAAATCCCTTCATGTATTTGAAAGTTTCTATTGTATCCCCTCTGTCTCCAAGCTATACATGTTTATATCCTTGAGTTTATCCTGATATTTCTTATCCTGTAAATCACTCACCATTTTAGCACCCCTTTTCTGAGTACGGTATCTATAGCCTTCTGGAGATGGGGTATCCAGTACTGTACACAATGCTGTAGGTGAGGTTTAACTAGAGATTTATAGAGCGGCATGATTACTTCCCTTTTTCTGCTACCAATGCCCCTAGCTATACAACCCAGCAACCTGCTTGCATTCCCCTCCGCTTTGTTACATTGCCTGCTTACCTTTAAAGGGTTAGTAATGTCTAAAAAAACTATTCTTCATTTTGAAGAGGTTAAAAAGTTGGCTTGAATGCAAAAAAACATATCTCTCAAACTGGTATGGTTTGAGAGAGATACATGCATTTGAAGTTTGTGATTTCCTGCTGTTAGCTGTAAAGCTGTCAGCATGAGATCTGTGTCAGTCGACACGGAGGCTCTGCAGCAGAGCCGCAATTGCATTATTGACAACGAATGACTTTATTGGAATGGTCTAAAACATGTGCTTTTTTTTTAGCAAGACCTCATAGGGGAGATCAGGGGGGGTCCTGATGCCCCTCAATGAGGTCTATAATTTAAAAAAAAAAATTAATCATGTGTGTGACACAGGGGGGTTAAATGCACCCCCCCTCCTGTGGCACGAACAGGGCTTTTACCATTACTTTGTTACCAGAGATTGTTGGGGGGGGGCATCAGGATTGGTCACAATGGCCCCCCAACAAGCTCTGATTACAAAGTAACGATAAAAAAAAATTAACCCTCTGAGTGCCACAAGGGTCCAATGCTTTGCAATGCGCTGGAGACCCCTGTGGCACTCACAGGGACACTTATTTTGATTACTTTTATTTTTTTCTCTAAGACCTCATTGGGGGGATCAGGGGGGGTCCTGATACCCCTCAATGAGGTCTATAATAAAAAAAGTGTAAATTAAGAAAAAAGGAAACCTGTGTTGTGCCACGGGGGGGGGGGGGTGTCCAATACAGCCCCCTCCCTCCTGTGGCACACACAGGGCTTTTATCATTACTTTGTTATCAGAGATTGTTGGGGGGCCATCCCAACAAGCTCTGATTACAAAGTAATGATAGAAAAAAATTAACCCTCTGAGTGCCACAAGGATCCAATGCATTGCTTTGCAATGAGCTGGAGACCCTTGTGGCACTCACAGGGTCATTTCTTTTGTGGACGTATATTTTTTTTTTTACTAAAACCTAATTGGGGAGGGATCAGGGGGGTCATGATGCCCCTCAATGAGGTCTATAATAAAAAAAATTAATAAAAAATACATTAACCCTGTGTGTGTGCCACTGGGAGGGGGGTTCAATGCAGACCACCTTCCTGTGGCATACACAGGACTTTTTATCATTACTTTGTGATCAGAGCTTGTTTGGTGGCCATCTGAATAGAAAGTAATGATAAAAAAATAAATAACCCTTTGTGTGCCACAGGGGCCCAGTGCATTGCTTTGCAATCCACTGGACACCCCTGTGGCGCACAAAGGATTATTTTTTATTTTTCCCCTTTGTATGGGTTCTGATGCCCCTAACGAAGTCTACACAAAAATATTGGGGGAAAAAGCCCCAAAAAATGCACGTGCCACAGGAGTGGGTCCAAGGCAGTGCTTTGCAATGTGTTGGACCCCCTGTCACACACACACACTTTTTTTTTTTAATTATTCTGTTTTTAGACCTTGATGGGGGACACCAGGAATGTTCCTGATACCGCCTCCCCAATGAGGTATGAATACAAATAATAATTAAACAAATAAACTCTTTGTGTGCAACAGGGGGTCCAATGCATTGCTTTGCAGTGCATTGGGCACCCCTGTGGCATGCACACAAAATGCCTCCAATCCCTCCCCTCACGTACCGTTTCTCCCTGCCTGGTTCCACAGCCAACTGGCAGTCCCATTCCCCAGCCTGACCCCCAGCCTGTTTCCACTGCCTACTGGTAGACTCAAAGTACCAGTATGCACTAGATTCAGGCTGGGAATCAAACTTTGCATGAGGGGGACATACAGTGCACACTGGTAGTCACAGATCCCCCATATACGCTATCAGACACTGCCCCACCATCACCACCATCCTTGCTCCTCTGCTCAAGGCAAGTGACCCCTCATTCAATGCGACAGGTTATCTTCTTTCCAAAATGGTATTGTTTATCTACCTTTTCTTCACTTCTGAAGGTGTTTTAGCCATTTTCATACAAGCAAGTCATGTTTGAGAAAATGTTAGAAACATCAGAGGTTGTAGTAGGTATAGTTTTCTACTTCTAGCACCCCCTAAGGTAGGTCAGCTCATACCAGTGGGGTGTTGTTTGACTCCTAAGAGCACTAGCTAATGAATGCAGTTGAAAATTCCATGGTTTTCACAGAGCTCCATACATTTGAAGGGGCAGAAGTGTAAAAAAATGCATTTTTTTCCTATATCTCCTCCTTCTGGAAACATTTATGCACACCAGTAATGGGGTAAGAAAGCAAGTGACCCATCATTAGATGCGGCAGGTTGTCTTCTTTCCAAAATGGTATGGTTTATCTACCTTTTCTTCAATTCTGAATGTGTTATAGCCATTTTTGTACAGGCAAGTCACATTTGAGAAAATGTTAGAAACATCAGAGGTTGTAGTAGGTGTAGTTTTCTACTTCTAGCACCCCCTAAGGTAGGTCAACTCATATCAATGGGGTGTCGTTTGACTCCTAAGAGCACTAGCTAATGAATGCAGTTGAAAATTCCATGGTTTTTACAAAGTTCCATACATTTGAAGGGGCAGAAATGTAAGAAAATGCATTTTATTTCATTAGCGCCACCTCCTGGAAGCATTTGTGCACACCAGCCTTTGGGTAAGAAGGCAAGTTACCCCTCATTAGATGGGCAGGTTATCCTCTTTACAAAATGGTATGATTTCTCTACCTTTCCTGCATATCTATAACGGTTATGACACTTTTCGTGCAGGCAGATAATTTCAAAAACAAAAGTGTCAGGTTTAGGTAAGTGTTCCTACCACCCACATATTGAATGTTATCCCACACAAATGTGGTAACATTTTTCTCATGTTGGTAGCAGGTACTGAATACAGTAGGAAATGTTATGGTTTTCAAAGATTTTAGCATCTTTTAAGTGGTGTAAATGTAAAAAATACATGTATTTATTCCTATAGTGCCAGCTTTTGGAAATAATTAAGCACTTCAGCCAGGGGGTAGAAAGGCAAGTGACCCCTCATGTGATGCGTGTGAATGTCTACTTTACAAAATGGTATACATTTTATACCTTTCCTTCATGTATCTGAAAGTTATGAACATTTTAGTACAAGCAGCCATTTCCAAAGAAGAAAACAGGTAGGTGTTGTTATGTGCTTCTGGCACCCCTACGGTATGTCAGCTTATACCAACGGGGTGCCATTTTTCTCCTAAGTGCACTAGCTAATGAATACATTTGGAAATGCCATGGTTTTCATAGATTTCAGTACATTTGAAGGGGCAGAAATGTAAGAAAATGCCTTTTTTTCATTAGTGCCAATTTCTGGAGGCATTTGTGCACTCCAGTCTTGGGGTAACAAGGCAAGTCTCCCATCATTAGATGTGGCAGGGTGTTTTCTTTTCAAAATGGTATGCTTTGTGTAGCCTTTCTTCACTTCTGTAGTTGTTATAACCATTTTTGTACAGACAATTAATGTTTGAGAAAATGTTAGAAAAAGTAGAGGTTGCAATAGGTGTCGTTTTGTACTTATAGCTCCCCCCGAGGTAGGTTAACTCATACCAGTGAGGTGTCATTTTTCTCCTAAGAGCCCTAGCTAATGAATACAGTTGGAAATGCCATGGTTTTCATAGATTTCAGTACACTTGAAGGGGCAGAAATGTAAGAAAATGCCTTTTTTTTCATTAGTGCCACTTTCTGGAGGCATTTGTGCATTCCAGTCTTGGGGAAACAAGGCAAGTCTCTCATCATTAGATGTGGCAGGGTGTTTTCTTTTCAAAATGGTATGCTTTGTGTACCCTTTCTTCACTTCTGTAGTTGTTATAACCATTTTTGTACAAGCAAGTAATGTTTGAGAAAATGTTCATAAATTTTGAAGTTGTAGTAAGTGTCGTTTTGGACTTCTAGCACCCCCCGAGGTTGGTGAACTCATACCAATGAGATGTCATTTTTCTCCTAAGAGCCCTAGCTAATGAATACAGTTAGAAATGCAATGGTTTTCATAGATTTTAGTACATTTGAAGGGGCAGAAATGTAAGAAAATACCTTTTTTTTTCATTAGCGCCACCTTCTGGAGGCATTTGTGCACACCAGGCTTGGGGTAACAAGGCAAGTCACCCATCATTAGATGCGGCAGGGTGTCTTCTTTTCAAAATGGTATGGTTTGTGTAGCCTTTCTTCAGTTCTGTAGTTGTTATAACCATTTTTGTACAGACAATTAATGTTTGAGAAAATGTTAGAAAAAGTAGAGGTTGCAATAGGTGTAGTTTTGTACTTATAGCTCCCCCCGAGGTAGGTTAACTCATACCAGTGAGGTGTCATTTTTCTCCTAAGTGCCCTAGCTAATGAATACAGTTGGAAATGCCATGGTTTTCATAGATTTCAGTACACTTGAAGGGGCAGAAATGTAAGAAAATGCCTTTTTTTTCATTAGTGCCACTTTCTGGAGGCATTTGTGCATTCCAGTCTTGGGGAAACAAGGCAAGTCTCTCATCATTAGATGTGGCAGGGTGTTTTCTTTTCAAAATGGTATGCTTTGTGTAGCCTTTCTTCACTTCTGTAGTTGTTATAACCATTTTTGTACAAGCAAGTAATGTTTGAGAAAATGTTCGAAAATTTTGAAGTTGTAGTAAGTGTCGTTTTGGACTTCTAGCACCCCCCGAGGTCGGTGAACTCATACCAATGAGATGTCATTTTTCTCCTAAGAGCCCTAGCTAATGAATACAGTTAGAAATGCAATGGTTTTCGTAGATTTTAGTACATTTGAAGGGGCAGAAATGTAAGAAAATATATTTTTTTTTCATTAGCGCCACCTTCTGGAGGCATTTGTGCACACCAGGCTTGGGGTAACAAGGCAAGTCACCCATCATTAGATGCGGCAGGGTGTCTTCTTTTCAAAATGGTATGGTTTGTGTAGCCTTTCTTCACTTCTGTAATTGTTATAAACATTTTTGTACAGACAAGTAATGTTTGAGAAAATGTTAGAAAAATTTGAGGTTGTAGTAGGTGTCGTTTTGCACTTCTAGCGCCCCCTGAGGTAGTTAAACTCATACCAATGGGGTGTCATTTTTCTCCTAAGAGCACTAGCTAATGAATACAGTTGGAAATGCCATGGTTTTCATAGATTTCAGTACATTTGAAGGGGTAGAAATGTAAGAAAATGCCTTTTTTTTTCATTAGCGCCACCTTCTGGAGGCATTCACACCAGGATTGGGGTAAGAAGGCAAATCACCCATCATTCGATGCGGCAGAGTGTCTTCTTTCCAAAATGGTATGGTTTGTGTACCCTTTCTTCACTTTTGTAGTTGTTATAACCATTTTTGTACAAGCAAGGAATGTTTGAGAAAATGTTCAAAAATTTTGAAGTTGTAGTAAGTGTTGTTTTGGACTTCTAGCGCCCTCTGAGGTAGGTAAACTCATACCAGTGGGGTGTCATTTTTCTCCTAAGAGCACTAGCTAATGAATACAGTTGGAAATACCATGGTTTCCACATATTTCAGTACCTTTGAAGGGGCAGAAATGTAAGAAAATGACTTTTTTTTCATTAACGCCACCTTCTGGAGGCATTTGTGCGCACCAGGCTTGGGGTAACAAAGCAAGTCACCCCTCATTAGATGCAGCAGGTTGTCTATTTTCCAGAAATATATAGTTATTCCACTGTTTTAGGGAAGCTTTACCACAAAAACCCTAGAATGTGCATATTAGTTTATAAAGTTGAAAATGTCATTTTGCTCTGCTGGTGATTAGGGCTCTGCGCTAGCCAGGACGTAGGTAAAACTATACAAATTTGGTATTTTTTTACTCGGGGGACTCGGGGCTTTTTCAAATAATTGAAACTTTCACAATCAAGGTGTGATTTTAGCAAACTGAGTACATTTTCACTTTTTTTGTCATTATTACATAATAGCTTTTTGCACAATGTAAAATTCTCTTCATGTAAGGTACCCTGAGAAAGCTCAATTCGTTCTGAAAAAAACAATATATAGCTTTCCATATGTAACTAAAAATCCCCAGAAGAAATTAAGTCTAAACAGAAGGATAGCAAAAATGTTGAAGAAGTGTCTGGCCTGCAGGGCACAGGAAATGGCCCGAGCCTCTGGCACTGAAGGGGTTAAGGGGTACATTTTTGTTGTAAGCAGCATAGTAAATTGGTTTTATGCAACTGTAGAACAGTATAACTGATTCCAATGCCTGTTTTTGTTTGAAATCATATTCCTACTCTCTCCCCCCCCCACACAAACCTGGTGCTTTGCTTTTGTTTTTGTCATAATAGCCATAAATCCATCACAAGCATTCTTATAATAATTTGCTGCTTTAGCCCTTACAACTACTCGTGTATATATCACTCATTCCATCACTCTTTAACCCCTTAAGGACCAGCGGTCCAGGGAAGTTACCTTCCCTTAAGGACCGCTTTGATCCATGCTGACACGCCGGTACACGTGACCTGTTACGCATACCGGCGTGCCGCTTTGAGGCCTAAGAGAGATCGCTCCGGTCTTCGAGCGATCAATTTTAGGCCCCGTTTTTACTTACAGCACTCCCGGTAGAGCGCTGTAAGTAAAAAGTACATGACGTGCTATGACCGTCAGTGGTCCTTAAAGGTATAAGGGCCGTGACGGTCATAGCACGTCACATAGACCTTAAGGGGTTAAGGACCAGAACCATCTGCAGTGTGTTGTTTTGAAATGTGTTGTATAACCTTCTGGCCCCCAGAAGGTTAAAGTAGATATTCTCATATTTCCTTTTATTTTTCCATCAGCCAGTCATATATCATGTCCTCTTTTTGAAGTATTCATTTTCTTTTTAAACAAGGTTCCCTCCTGTACTTAATTAAATCCATAATGCATGTGAAGGTTTCAATCATATTACCCTTCTGTCCACCCATCTATCCATATTAAAGTTCTTAAGCCATTTTTCATGACGTTTTATTACTTAAACCATGTCCCATTTTAGTAGCCCTTCATTACTATCCCAAAATAAAATGTTATGTTGTAGTGATGTGCCAACTATGGAAATCTGCTAAAAAAAATTTTGTAATATATCCTCTGTTCTTTTAGAGGAACTGGGGGGGCGGGGAAGAGGAGATGCACAAAAGGTGATATGGTGGCATATTCATGTCAATGACATGCACTAAGATATCTTCATGTCCCTGTGAATATGCCAACAATCCGCAATTCCTTAACAGGTTTACAATTTTGCACTCACTACATTGACAATGTCTAATTTGTATTTGGAAATTCAGGTTATAATCCATTGTATTATTAATTTGGGCATGATTATATGTAAATGTAGCACATTGGCACATGCATTGAGGTCCGATAGCTGCCTTTGCTTTCAGAGTTCACAGTCCGAATATCGGCAAATTCAGGCTCGCGATGTTGGGATCTTTCTATAGCTCACTATGCAGTCAGAGTACAGTTTGTTGCCTCTGCTAAAGAGCTGAAACAGCAGCTGACATCCTGTATCCCTTTCAGTGCCATAGAGATGTGCATTGTGTACCCTATGGCAGAGAAAGGGTTAAGATCTTGGTCAGGGTAATTTGTCACCTGTCACCTGAGTGGATGAGAGCGGATGTGACTTTGCCAAGCTTCACAGCTGGCATTTGTTCACATCCCCTCACCTTGCCAGACACTACTCTCATGCGGACATATAATCAAGTGTCCTTCTCCAAAGCATTGTATGAAATGGCATACATATTATACAAAGAAGAGAAAACCCTAGACCTTAATAATATTATCACAGTTCATTTATGAAGTGCAAACACATTTGTCAGCATTGTATAAAAGGGGGACAACACATACAGACTGTACAACAGTGCACACTGTATACGATTACTACAACCAGGATTAAATACCTTGCAATAGGAGAATAAAATGATATTGCTCACTAGACTACAAACTTGAGCCCAGATTACATTGTAGGTGATAAATGACCTTGACCAAGATTGTAATACTTTCTCTGCCACAGAGATATGCGATATATATCCCTATGGCACTGAAAGGGTTTGAGAGCTATGTTATTTGTGGTGCTGAATCGGAACAGATCCCCTCCACTTCCCCAGTGGGCAAGTGGGGGAGCAAAGAGAATTCACTAAGGCTTCAGGGTTGTCCAACTGCTGGAGGTGTGTAAGGAAGGGTATCTTTTACACATCACCAATAGTAAGACAGAATGATATGCTAATTATGGAATTCTTCCCCCTCCACTCGCATCCCTAATTCTTGAGTGCCTATGACTATGTGTGTTCCATCTCCAAGGAGATGTGCTTGCCAGACATTTCCAGACACATATCACCATAATAATGGCCCTTGAATGAATGAATACATATGTTTGTATAGCGCCACAAGTGTACACATCACTTTACAATTTTGTGCATTTTCCCCCAGGAGTTAAAAACCCTAGTCACTGGTCTTAGTCGCTAATCGTCCAAGACTGATGGCCAGGTTAGTGCAGCCTGCGCACCTGTACCATCAGTCTCTTCCGGAGCCGTTCGGGCCAGTGCAAGGCTTGTAAAGGATGATGGGGACTGAAAGCGCAGACGCGTAGACAAGATGTCTGCACTGATGCCTAGCTTCTGGTCTCGGGACATCAGCGATAACTTTACTCTTGGGCACTTTGGACAGGTAAAAAAAGCAGGGCAGGGCAACTTTAGTTCAGGTGGTAGTTCCGCTTTAACATCTTGAATGCTGGAGAATCATCCTATGAACTGAAAAGCAATATACTGGAATCATTGCTAGCATTTAGTGGGTTAACTCTTTGAGTGCTATAGAGATACCCAATGCAGTGCAAAGTGTTGAATACATCTCTGGCACTTGGAGGGTTAAAAACCTCCTTTAATGAAGAGGAACTTAAGGAATTTGTATTTGCTTCCTATGATACAGTTGATGTGCTCCAGAATTGCACCACATTTCTTAATACATCACCTTCAGTAAGGCTTAAGTTTTGTAACAATTCTAGGGCAAGCCAATTGCATTATAGGAACAAAACAGAAAAGTCTACAGTGCATTGTAATGTTTTGGGGACCACTCTAGTATTTAAGGGCTTAAAAGCTTCACTAAAATCAAGGACATTTGGAGGATTTAAATTTGACTCATATTGTGCAGTTGGTTGGACCCAGAATTACTCCAGAATGGTTATGCCCTAAGGCTTGTTAAAGGGGAGATGACATCTCAGGTGATATGACTTCTGTTATTCTATATTTAACCTATACACTAAGGTCTCCAAAGTTGGAGAAATCTTAGTGCATTGGCTTCGTAGAATAACATAGGACTTGGAGAAGTGACATCACTGGAGAAGTAATCTCCACTTTATCACCTCTTTATCACAACTTTGTGCATCTATGCCCAGTTCTTACTTAATCATCCTGTGACAAAGTGCCTGAAACACTAGTGCAGTATGACACTGTAAGTTCCTTCCCAGATAGCTCTGCATGACTTGGAGTCCTGGTCCATCTCTGCCTGTTGGGGGTCTCCTCCATATTTTTCTTTGATTTCAACGATAGACCAGTGGGTTTTTCAGGTCATTATAGACCTCAAGTCCCTTCCACCTCACTGAGTCTTTCTGTTCAGTGTTCCTTAAGATTCTGCTCAGAAACATCTGTTCAAAGGTGCAGTATCATCTGTGCTAGAAAAACAGGTGCTGGGTCTTGTTCCAGTATAGGAGTGCTTTACTGGATTCTACTCCAATCTTTTTGTAGTTGCTAAGAAGGACAGCATCTACCATCCTATTCTGTACTTGAAGTGTCTCAACCACTTTGTGCTAGCTCTGTGCTTCAAAATAGAGTCACTGTGCTCTGTCATAGCGGCCATGGGTCTGGTGGAGATCCTTGCCTCTCTGGAACACCAAGACCTTACCTTCATGTTCTGATTCATCCAGATCACCAGAGCTTCCTACATTTTGCCTTTGTCTGCAGCCATTAACAGTTTACTACCCTTCCCTTTGGTCTAACATCTGCTCCAAGGATCTTTACGAAGGTCTTGTCCACTTTGGCAGCTCACATCCATGCTCAAGAAATATCCTTGACTCCTTACTTAGGCAACCTTTTACTCAAGGCTCCTTCAGAGTCTACCCTGTGATCTCAGATTCAGGAGTGTGTCCACATACTGGAGCGACATGGTACTGAACTTCAAGAAGTCCTTCCTGGCACTTTCTCAAGTTCTGCATTTCTTTGTAATGAGATTAAATACCCTCCAATGAAGAGTGATTCTACAAGAGGACGAGATTCAGTCTCTAGCCGTTCGAGTGAATCAGGAACATCCCGGCTGTCTGTGATGGTACAGGAGAGTGCTAGGCTGACTGATCTCTGCATTGGAAGCAGTTTTCTATGCCCAACTCAAACAAGGAAGTTGCAACTGGACATCCTCAGCAGCTGGTCAAGGCAACACTCTCTTCTGTCTTGCCCAAGGTCTATGTCTGAACTGACAAAGGATAATTTTCGCTGGTGGCTTCACTGGTCCCATTTTACACTGGGATGTCCATTTGTCATCCTGGAATGGGTAGTGACCTTGATGGCACAGGGTCTCTGGACCGTTCAGGAGAGTCTTCTTTCAATCAACATTCTGGAGATACAGGCCATATACTGACAGGGACATCAGTCAGTATCCAATTGGACAACTCAACAGCAATTGCATACTTCAACTCTCAATGAGGAACCAGAAGGGAGCGCCTTCAGTAGGCTGAAACTCATGCTTCAGCCATCTCAGAGTTTCACATCCCAGACATGGAAATCTTGATCACAGACTTTCTAAGTCTTTTATGACTGGATCCCCGGAATTGGGAACTCAACCAGAGTGTGTTTGACGTGATTGTCCATCTGGATTATCATCAGTAGATCTCATGGCTTCCCACAAGAACTGAAAAGTTCTTCTGTTATCTGTCAAATTAAAGGACCCTCTAGCATTTGGGATGGATTGTACATACCATAAAATAAACCAAACAAGGAGGTGCTCATAGTGCTTTATAACTAGATAAAAAAGGAAGGTAAATGATTTCCTACTCATATATTGATGTTGCACATGAAGTAATCAATAGTGTCTATCAGCACATGGGCACTGCCCACCACACAGATAATTTTCAAGTCAGCTGCTCCCCAAAAAGTTATACATGATCCTTTCAACAGAAATTCAGAATTATAGTGATATAGAGCAGAAAGAGGCAGTGACCGGAATAAAACCTTGTCTAAAGAATCAGAAAATTCATCCTGAAAATGTTATTAATGCAATTGCAAATTAATAAGTATTTGTATTCATAGCTGATCATATACTGGTGGAAGACAATGAAAATTATTTCAAATGGAATATATCTCATTTATATAAATTTTGGCTGGTAAATTACTTAACCTGAAAAACCAATTAGGCTATAATATAAGAAAGTCATATTCTAAATGAAAAATTAATACCATTGAAAAGTGGATCATAAAATATAATAGTATATCCTAAACGGGATGACATCATTTATATATATAAGACTTTCATATTATCATTTTACCGAATTGATTGCATGAGAATATACTACATTAAAAAATACTAATTAAAATTAGTCTACAAAGGTGCACATATATTAACCCATTGAGTGCCAGAGGAATACACAGCAAGCTGCAAAGCAATGTGTTGCGTACCCTTCAAAAAGTTAACAGAAAAAAAGTGACCAGAATACCAGTCTTAACCCTCTCAATCCTGGTGGTTTATTCTCCACATTGTTAACAACAAACTATGAGGTAGATTTCTCTACCTTAATCTGACTATATTAAAAATATACTAGAGCTACTTAACCACTTCATACACAGACCCAGGGAGCCCGACACTGTCAGTTATCCCACTGGCGTCTGCATGATCCAATGAATAAAAAAATGTATAAATAATAGACAAAAGTATGTTATATATTAAGGAGAAAAATCAGTGAGTAAAATAAAGTGCAACAGAGTACGTAAGACATTCACTATGTACTAGCCCCTCAAATCTAATAAATATAAAAACAATTTAATATAATATAGTCGATAAAAAAAGTTAAAAGAAAATATTGAAAATACAGAAATAATTCTAAAAAATTAATGATCATATTGGATATATATAACTCAGAATAAAAAAGTAACAAAAATTATAAAATGTTAAAGATAAAGTAATATGAAATGAAAAATAAAAAAGTAAGTTGTGTATATGAAGTAAAAAATGCTAAATCATGAAATAAAATCTAGTTAATAATTCTAGATTGCTAGAAATATGAGTGTGATAAATACAAAATAATAAAAAACTGTAAATAGAATTAAAAGAATTATTGGATCTTCTCAATCTGTCCATTGTAGACTTGTTCTCCTTCCCCTGAGGCTGGATCTTTTGACCCAAGGTTCAGTTTGTCATTCTCAGGTGGAGAGTTTGTCTTTGACGGCATAGTTCTTGAAGCTAATATATTAAAGTATAAGGGTTTTTTGGAAGCTGTCATGATTACCATGCTCCAACCTAGGAAGCCTGTTTTGTCCAAGGCCTACCTTAGGATTTGGTCCTTATACCATCAGTGGTATGCCGATTGTGATGCTCCTCTGTTTCTCTTCAACTTTCCTAGGATTCTGACTTGTCTTCAAGATGGCATAAACAAAGGTCTCAGCTTAATCCCCTGATCTCAAGACCTTTGTTCAGGGTTGGCCCTTGCCTATTCTTGCCTATCCTACATTTAAGGATCTCACTCCTCTGTGGGATTTGAATTTGGTGTTAGGAGTTCTCCAGAAGCCTTCCTTTGAACCTCTTTTAGCTGCTTCTTTGCACCTTCTGATGCTTATGATGGCCTTTCCTCTGGCCATTGTATCTATTTGCCGAGTTGCTGAACTACCTGCATTGTCTGATAAACCCTCCTTTCCTGGTAATTCACCAGGACAAGGGGGGTTATGTGTACTTCCACAGGTTTTCTGCCCAAGGTACTCTTGGATTTTCACATCAACCAGGAAATTGATCTTCTTTCTTTCTGCCCTGATCCTTCTAGCAAGCAGGACCTTCAACTCCTGAATGGGGTACACTGTCTGAAGTACTACTATTGTAAGCAGCCTTTTCGGAAACTGACTCCTGTTTCTTCATTCCTGAAGGCCCCCCTGTGGGCAAGGCTTTGACCAAGGTGACTATCACTTTCTGACAAGTGGATGTGCTCAGAAAGAATCCTGTTATTTTCCGAGTTGGGGTGCATCCCTCCAGATCAGGGGCCTATAAGAATCAGGCCAGTACTTAGCAGCTGCGAAAGGCTGCTATGTGGTAATCTCTACACATCTTCACCAAACACTACAGTTTGAGTGTCTTGGCCTCAGCTATGGCCAGCCCTTACCAAAAGATCCTCCAGATGGTGGTGCCTGTTTAAGGATTCTTCCACTCCTTTTTTCTGAGATCTGAACAATGTTGGTTCTTGTTCTCTGTTGAGTTTTTTTGGTGTGTTGGTGTTCATCAACAAATGAGGTTTATATGGTAACAGTTGGTCCTGGTGGAGATTCTTTTTTCTCTTTTTCCCTCACAGGAATCTTGGTGAATGCATTGGTATATCACCATGGTTCCTGTGTTCCACATTGGATGTAGAAGAAAATAATATTTTAGTATACTTACTGTTAAATCCTTTTCTCTTAGTCCATGTGGAACACAGGACTCCCACATGGAGAAAAAAACATGTTGTTTAAGTCCCTGGGCAAAGGGGTCCACTTGTTGTCTCTGTTCCTTCTTTTCTCACCAGTAACATGCCAGGTCCGTCATGACGGTTTGTGCATTAAGGACCGGTGATGGTCCTGTAGGAGCACTGTGATCACAGTGGGGGGAGTCTAAAACTGACTGCTCCAAGACTAGAGCAGTTGGTTTCAGCTTCTCCCACGTCGAACGATCACAAGGACCGGCTCTCCAACCACACACAAAAAAATGGTACACAACCCGTGGACCACCGGTTCTTAAGGGGTTAGGTTCTTGTTAAAATTAACTAAGCTTCTTTAACAGGTGACAGGACCACTTTAAGGATTTCCCTGCTAGACCACATTGAGACATAAGAATTTTTAGAAAAAACTCTGTGTAACAGCAAACCAGTTGTTACAGTTTAGATAAATTATAAGTGGAGAATACAGAAATAAATAAAACAATTATGTGGTACAGCAGAATCTCAACTTTAACCCTTTGAGTACCATGCTCTAATGCACTGAATACACATTAGGTAAAATAATAAATAGGCAGGTGGTGACTAGCTTAATAATATATATTATGTATAATATATATATTACCTTTCAAAAGTAGCCGCTTGTAAAGTAATCCTTAAACTTCTGAGACTGGAAGCCAGGCATCAGCATAGACATCTTGTATGCGCGCCAGCGCTGTTAGTCCCGGTCTCCCTTCAGCAGAATTGCACTGGCCCGAACAGCACTGGAAGGGACTGACAGCGCAGGCACACAGACTGCACTAACCTGGCCGTCAGTCTCAGAAGATTAATGATTACTTTGCAAGCGGCTACTTTTGAGAGGTAAAATAACTATTTTTAAGCTAGTCACTACCTGCCTAAGTATTGCAGAGCGACTTTACCTAACATGGTAGTTCCACTTTAAATGGAAACTATGCCAAAAGGAAAATATTTTTTCTAAGGCCCTATTCATACAAATGGTTTTAGCACATTGTTATTAACTAAACTCACCTGTGTGAAACAAATTGTCTCCTATTTTGTTATTCTGGTGAATTATTTTCACCTTATATAATGTACCATAATTCAGCATTCTGAAACTTGGATGCATTAACCTTATCTAGGTTTAAATATGCTTGATCTGCAGGGTGGCCTATGGGTTCTCAGGGCAGATTGTGAACGGGGTTGACGTTGGTGGCTGCAATTGTGTTCACAACTTATAATGACTGGCTGACACATATGGGTATCAGCTAATAATACATGGTTGACACCCCATGTGAGTTGGCCTTCTGACGCACCTTTGCCACTCTCACAATGAGAAAATCCCCAGGAGAATGCAGGGCTCAGAAGTTAAATAAGCATTGTTGTCTTGATTGCAATGTGCAAAAAGATTGAATATACTTGCTTTGGTGTGAGTCCTGCATAAATCAGTACTTTGCATTTTGCAGGGCAGAATCATCAAGCCTACAAAAAGTAAAAACACAACACAAAAAACAACAAACAAACAGAAACATTGTAGATACTGTAAGTAGATATTTTGGATTAATCACTCCTGGCAAGGAAATGTCTCTGCAAAAGAAATTAAGATAAAGGTTGGTACTGTATTAGCTGCTGAGTTAGCAAAGAAATTAAGGGCTACTTATTCCTAAAGGTATAGTTTCCTTTTAATGGACCAGTCATATGTACAAGGCAAGCAAAATACATTTAAACAATTTCTACACAGTTTTTTTCAGTCTAACAGTCAGTCTGTCCATCTGTAGAATAAGAAGTACATACACAATATAAAGTCTCATATAATGACATGGTCCCACTTGAAAAAAATGAATATTTTTTTAGATCATGTGAAATTCATTTTTTCAAAGGAACTTATTGCACTTGTCTTAATGTCATTATTCAATATTTACTTTAAACAAAGAACAAATGAATACGTAGACATATAGAGCAGAGTGTGGCGGCATGCAGCTCTACAGCTGTGGTTGGACTATAATGACCATCATCCTTAGTGTACACAACAGCTGGGAGATCACAGGTCTTGCACCCCTGTAGTAAAATCAACACAATCTTAGAAATTTTAACTATCAGCAGAAAAAAATAACAAAAGCATCACAGAACTTTTTTTTAGTAGCCTGGGAAACATGCCTGGGAGGAGAATGGGGTGGAGTAATGCATGCTGTAAATCTGCTTTACTAGACAGTGCTATATTTCTTGGCATAAATCCTGCACTTGACTAAAAGACCCAGCACAATTAAAAGAGAATGTGTCACTTGTCATTATGACCAGAACAATTATACAGTGTCAATAAAAACAACATATTTGATCCCTTCAGTGCCAGGGGCTTGGGGATTTTTTGTACCCTGCTGGCCAGACACATTTTCAGAAGTTTTGCTATCCATCTGCTTAGGTAAGGTTCCTGTTGGTAACTTTCTAGTTACATATAGAAAAACAATATATCTTGTTTTCATAACAAAGTCAGCTTTTCACGGCACCTCGCAAAAAATAAAGTTTGCATCATGTGACAAACTATGATCTCATAAATACAAATATTGTAAAAAAATTATTAATTTTGGCACTATAATAAAATATATGAAGTTGTGTGAAAAATTAAGTATACCCTCTTTGTATTCTATGGTTTTACAAATCAGGACATAATAACAATCGTCTGTTCCTTAGCAGGTCTAAAAATTAGGCAAATACAACCTCAGATGAACAGCACATAACATATTATACCATGTCATGAATTAGTTAACAAAAATGAAGCCAAAATGGAGAAGCCATGTGTGAAAAACTAAGTACACCTTATGATTCAGTAGCTTGTAGAACCATCTTTAGCAGCCATTACTTGAAGTAATTGTTTTCTGTATGACTTTATCTCTCACATTGTTGTGGAGGAATTTTGGCCCACTCTTCTTTATAACGTTGCTTCAGTTCATTGAGGTTTGCGAGCATTTGTTTATGCACAGCTCTCTTAAGGTCCTGCCACAGCATTTCAGCATTGTTGAGTCATACACCTAGTGCCTACAAAATCCCTGACTTTTTTTGCAAGTGTACCTATAAGAGTTGATGCTGTTTTGAAGGCAAAGGGTGGTCACACACCAAATATTGATTTGATTTAGATTTTTCTTCTGTTCACTTACTATGCATTTTGTTAATTGATAAAAATGAACTATTAACATGTCTATTTTTTTAAAGCATTCTTACTGTACAGCATTTTTTTCACACCTGCCTAAAACTTCTGTACATTACTGTAAGTGCAATTCCATAAGTACTAGCAGAACAAGGCTGGGGTGGGGGTAAAAGTGTTTATACAGGGATTTGAGACTAACAGTGGGCAGTGAAACCAGGCTTGGGGGAAGGTCAGACTGTTTATGTGGGGATCTGTGACTTCCAGTAGGCAGTAGAACCAGGCTTTTGAGGTCAGACAGCGTATGTGGCTGGGTTCTGTAGTGGGACCAGGTGGGGGTCAGATAGTGTATCTGGAGGAATGGACAGTGGATCAGAGGTAGGGATGGGCGAAAATGTTTGCCTCAAACTGAAATCAGCAGAAAATGGCACTTTCCGCTTGGCAAATAATTTCTTGCGAAAAAAGTGCCGATTTTCTACTTTTTTGAAATCAATGGGAAATTTTAATTTACACACAACACATAATAAATATTATTTTATTTCCCAAAGGCATAGTATGAAAAGGGCATGTGGGTGCCTGTGTTGGTGGGGTGTGGAGAAAGAATCAGTTGAACAGGGAATTTTTTGGGGGGGTTGTTTACTGGGATTGGGAGCAATTAATAAAAAAAATAAATCCTAAACACAAATAACCCCCCCATAAGACATGGTATAAAAGGGGTCTGAGGAGGGTGCCTGTGTTGGTGGGTAGAGTCTGGGGTATGAATCAGTTGAACAGGGAATTTGTTTTGGGGGTTTCCTGACTGGTATTGGGGGGACAGTTAATAAAAAATAAATCAATAAAATAAAATCAGAAATTTCTATGTAAAATGATAGAGACAGGAACCCCTGACAGAAGCTGCCACGGGTGGACTGATACTTGACTTGATAGAGTATTTTGTAGAGGATGATTTGTTAGATTTGTTGTTAGAGGCCCAAGCCCTGAGGAAACATTTGTAGGACTTAGGCTTGTTAGAAACAAACCCCCCAAATTGTTTTTTTTTTTTTTGTAGTACTGTGATTTTTATTTATTTTTTTATTTATCTGAAAGCATAAACCCTGAAAAAAAAATAAATTCCCTACTGGCCTAGTGCCAGCAGGTGATGTCCTGTTGCCAGTGGCCACTGGCCATTGTCAAGTGCCCTGATGTAGATGGGGAATTTGCAGCTGCTGTTCTTGCTGCTGCTGCTGAGTTGTTTAAACAGCAGGATGATTAGGCAGCTCTATGGGAATGGGATCTACAACACCAGTAACATGGTTGATGGATGATGAAGGTTCCGCTTGCCACGACTAGTTCCAGTGATGCACCTGACAAAGTAGCAGCACCCCAACTAGACCCCGCCACCTCTGGTTTATGTGTTGCTGCTGGCAAGTGGAACCTTTCCTAGTCCGAGATCACTTGTTGACCCCATTCCCACTGTGTCCAAGGTGGTCTGTGGCACACTAGCCAGCTCCTCAGCATCCTGCTGCCCTTGCAACTCAGCAGAAGCAGGAATTAGAGCAGTTGCAAATTCTGCAAATTTCCAAATGCTCATTGCTGGTTGGAGGAAGTGATGAGCAATGTGACAGAGGGTCCCTTAATGTCACACTTGTCATTTCTTGCCAACGATTATCATTATCGATTAGTTGTGCAGGGGGGAGCTGGTTGGCTGTAGTCAGGGCCGGCGCTAGCGGTATCCATTTAAATGGGTGCATTTGAAATATCACATGGCTGCACGCCGCATTAAACGTGTCGCCTGGAGTAAAAGGGCGGCATGAGAATGTTGCTCTGCATATAAGCGCAACATTCTCATGTCGCCTCATTAAATGGCGCATACATCTCTCTCTTCTCTTCCCCCCATGGCTGTCTGTTTGTCTGCCCCCTGGTTGTCACACAAGGCGTGCTCCAGGGTGGTGCAGGGGGCTCTGTCCGCTGACTCACTACAAGACGATGGATCTTGTTGTTGGCACAACCCAGCTGGGGAATGTTTACTGGGCACAAGGGGTCGCTGCCAGCTCCACAGGAGGAGGGTATGATGCCATGATCCTGGTCACCGTGGAGGACTATGAAGATTGTTCTGGCCAGTCATTTGGATGTTCAGCCCTGCACCACACCACTATTTACTCCAACATCATCAACAAGGTGCCTCTCCAGCAACAGACTCTGGACGTGGTGAGAGATGCACCAGTGGCCCACCAGAGCAAGACCATCTCATGGGGCGGGAGCTGCTGTAGACTACAACTCCCGTCATCCCCAACAAGCCAACAGCTGTTTGGGGTACTTTTGAGTTGTAACCTCAATGCAGTGCTAAACGGTGCCTTCTCCCGGTGTACATCTTGTGACTTCTATGATTTATACAAGTTGTTTAACTGGTTTCTTAATTTTGATTTTTCTTGTTTAGTTTTCCTGGTTATCTTGTGTTTTACCTTTATACTAGTTTAGTTCACTTTTCATTATTATTCAATAGATGGTGTAAATATGTAGCTGAGCGCGAACACCTAAGAATGAACTCTGGTTTTATACACTTAAATATTTACGTATGATGCAGTGACCCTGGTCAGCTGATCACTGGGTGAGATCGGGATTTCCACGTATATCAGCTCTGGCAGTGCCCTCTCTTTGGGCTGCCAGGCTGGAGTGTTCCTGTGAGCCAAGGTTGCCTGTTGCATCGCTGCTGCTTCTCTTTGTGGTGGCTGCTGCCAGGCACCGATCTGTCCGTCTGACTGGCTGAAGAAGGGGGTCTGATTTCCAAATGTTCCGGGTTACTCATGCAGCCCCCACTCTGGTCCCAGTGTCACTGGCAGCTTGTGTCTCTCTTCTGTGCTCTCTGAAGCAGGGCTTGTGAATGAGACAGGAGCTGCCAGTGACACTCTAACCAGAGCGACAGCTGCTGTCCTGCGCAGGGAAAGACAGCCAGTACAAATCAGGTATGCACCGTTTAATGAGGCAACATGAGAATCTTGCGCTTATATGCAGTGCGGCATTCTCATGTTGCCCTTTTTTCTCCAGCTGACATGTTTAATGCGGCATGTTGCCGCACGATATTTCAAGTGCTCCCATTTAACAGTGAAACGGCACTAGCATAAGGCGGCTTAGGCAGACACCTTAGGGCGCCACAGCGGAGGGATGCCCAAACAGGGGAGCTGTGAATTTTTTTATTTTTATTTATTTTTATATATCTGCCGCAAGGGAGTGCTGGTTTACACTACAAGTACTCCCTCGTGGCATCTATTCCTGGAGGCTTCGTTCTCATCATGAGATGAGGGAGCAATCCAGACTCTAGGAAGTCAGAGACACTTTGAGTGGATGCAGTTATGTGGCCACTAACATCAGATGCACGCACTGCATCCGCGCACATACAACAGCCCCAGACGCCAGCCAGTGCCAGACAGCACAGCCCTTGGGACATGAGAGCGGACAGGCTGGAAGGTGGGCATGATTTTAGGGCTCTGTATTTGAAGCTTGAGAGCAGGCTTCACCGTAGCGAATATGCATTAATCTAATCTGTCCCTGTAGCCTAGGTGTAAATGTATACTGATTTCTTTATGTAAAATGCCATTCAAGGACAGTGACCTGGGGCTACAGTGAGAGTTCATTGCGGTGCTTGAGCACTAAAGCCTAAATCATTGTGACCTGGAGGGGTACGCATCGCATTGCTTTGTAATGCGTTGTCTACCCCTGTCACTCAAAGGGTTAAAGCCCTTGTATATGTATTCGCTTTTATCCTTCTCTGTAATGCCTAGCATTCAGTACGTCCCTCTCCCCTTCTCGGCTTTCTCTCACCCTCTCTCTCTTTATCTCCACTGCTATTCTGCCATTCCAGATCCCAGTGGTGCGTCTGGGAGCACGTTGTTTGTACTGACATGCATTGGTTCCATCTGCTACTAAAGATTGTCATCCCCTGCACGTTACAAATACTTATACATGGGCAACGTTGTGTTTTTTTTTGCTTGTAAAACATAAATTGCTGGGTAAGACTAGAAGCTTAATTTCTCCCCCGCTTTGGAAGAGTCTTAGCCATTTGAGAGGGGGCTGAGTAATGCCAAAGATCACTGGCCTTTGTGTTGTTCCTGCCACAGGCTCAATCCAGACAGCCACAGGGATTCTTTAACTGGTACAAAACTAATACAGCATTCTTCCTCTGTGTACTAATGCAGAAATGGTGGAGTTTACTCTGTGTGACCCAAAATGGAGTGCAATGCTATTGTACTCCCCTCTGGTACACACATGGTTAAACTAAGCATGAAAGTGGTCTGCTATGACTCCCAGTGCAAATGCCTGATGAAGTCAGAAACGTGGTGACATTCTGGAGCAATCAAACTACAGTACATGGAACAAATAACATTTGCATGGAGGTCAACGTGGTTTTTAACCCACTGACTGCTACAAAGCAATCTGTAGGGATGTCTATTTGTTCCATGTGGTGAGGTTGGTTTGCCCCAGAACTGAACATCTGTATTGTACTACATGGCATACAGCATTATGTATAAAAGTGGAGCAGTGCAATTGTGAATCAAACAAACTGTATTGCAGAGGGCATATAAAAATTCCACATTGATTGATTTAAATGGGGCTTTTAATGCCTCTCTGTCATACAAGGAGTTAAACGTTCCATTTGAATGAATATAAATTTTTAGGTATCCCATATGATGAGATTGGTTGGCTCCAGAATTGTACTAATCCGCTGCTATGACCCATGGCAATTAACAAACTTATATACAGATAGATATATAGATATATATATATACACATAATAGCAGTGTGGGATGGCTTTGCCCATCTGTTTGTTTATTTTTAAGCAATGCTTAAGCCTTTGAGTGGCAGAGGGGTCCACAGTGTATTGGAATGCATTGCATACTCCTCTAACATTCAAAGGGTTAATGTGAATTCTGCTATTTGTTTTTAACACTCAGTTTGTTCATAAAATCATTTTAAATAATGAAAAATTAGCATATTGTTTTTTTATCTGCTTAATTGATTAAATGAAAAAATAATC
The DNA here is from genome assembly GCA_037306005.1 of Rhinophrynus dorsalis. Lineage (NCBI taxonomy): Eukaryota > Metazoa > Chordata > Amphibia > Anura > Rhinophrynidae > Rhinophrynus > Rhinophrynus dorsalis. The sequence continues at coordinate 116,572,702 of CM074724.1, forward strand.
AGCCAACTAATCGATTATCAAAATAATCGTTAGTTGCAGTCCTATTTTTGATAATGCACTTTTTAATCTTTGGAAAAAAGGCGCCCTTACTGAGTTCACTGTAAGAAAAGTCCTGATTATAGGACGCAAATTTCTTATTTATTGAATTCTAGAAAGGTCTCCAATGTACCTCTCTAGAATTCAAATGGCTATTTTTTGTTGTTTTTATCTATTTTAGGCTAAGGCCAATACATACAATGGTAAGGTATAACAATTATGTAGCAAAGCAATGGCATCATAAAGAACGAATAATAAATTCTCAAAATTCCCATTGATGTAAAAAGGAATTTTAACCCCTTGTATGCTAAAGTAGTTTCCAGTGTACTGGGAAATATTCAATAATATAAAAGGCTTTTAACCCCTTTGCATCCAATGACGTACCCGGACCGTCACTCTGGTCCGGCACTTAAGGACCAGTGATGGTCCTGGCACGTCATGGAGTTCAGGGCTCCGGCACGGCTGTACGCCGCTCCGGAAGCTCTGAACTGGAAGTGATGATAAAAAAAGCCCCGTGGTCACAAAGTGCCGGCCGCGCGTGCGCGCGCCGGTTGTTAAGGGGTTAAAATTAATGTGACATTTAATTTTTCCCAATAGGTGCTGTTGCTTTGTCCTATAATTGTTCCACTCTGTTTGTACATGTGGCCATATCCATGCATGTGTCTGTAACTAAGCAGTCCCCAACCCTCTGCTCAGGGACCCCTAACAGGCCATGTTTTTAGGATTCCTCTCCTGCACTGGTGAGTTAACTAAATGACTGAGCCTCTGATTAACTCACCTGTACACAGGCAGGGACGTCTGGTGATTTTGGAGGGGGGGCAGCATTACTTCCTTGGACCCAGGCATCACAATGCCTTGGGCCAGCCCTGCACCAACCACATCAGTTTAGCCCCTGAGTCTTCCTCCTCACAGTCGCTGTTAATAGGAGGATATTGATTACCCCTCCTTCTCTCCTAACGCTAACAAGCTGGTGGACCTTGGTAGTAGTACTAGCACTTGGGGATGGCAACTGTGACGTAGGGTCCTCTGCTGTCACACTTGGTATCATCTTCTCCTCCTCCACTCCGAGAATATTACAAGACACACTAACAGCAACTTCAGCACTGGTGGCAACAGGTTCAGCACTGGCAAAAGGAACAGCACTGGTGGAAGCAAGGGCAGTACTGGCAGCAGGCACAGCACTGGTGGAAGCAAGGCCAGTATTGGCAGCAGGCACAACACTGGTGGAAGCAAGGGCAGTACTGGCAGCAGGCACAGCACTGGTGGTGGCACTGGCAGCAGGGGCAGAACGTCTGACAGCAGGCACAGCACATCTTACAGCAGGCACAGCACATCTTGCAGCAGGCACAGGCAGCTGACCGGTCCTGCTCTCTCTACTAGTACTACCCTTTTCTTCCTCCCTTCCCATTCAATTCCCCAAGATCCCTAGGGGGGATTTAGGGAGGCTGGCCAACATTGCTTCTGTAGTGCTCACTTCCTCCTCAGACTCAGACTCAGTGGACACCTAATGGTCCTTCTAGTTCCTCCTCTTATTATTTTTAATCCTGCTCATAGTGATAACAGCCATTATGAGCTTCTCCTGCCTCAATTTTGCCTCTGAATCACAGCAGAACAGCACAGCATGTCTACCTCACTTTGTAGCTGCTTCTATTGTGTTTGATTACTGCAAAAGCGAAAACAAAGTAAATCAATGTGCGAAAAATTTCTAGCCATTGAAAAATGGCAAAATATTTTGGCCAATGGGAGAAAACTGCGAAAATTTTAAAGCGGATTCTTTTGTGAAAAAGTGGACAACAATGGGGTCTTTGCGGAATTTCCCATGGGAGCATGGCAAGAGATTTTGTCCACCCCTAATCAGAAGGCTGGGATGTGGGGGTGCTTGTGTGAGTTCCAAAAGAGTATCTAGCACTTTGCAAAGCAATGCACTGGACACCAGTCCAATACAGGTTACTGGTAACTCTGGGTAGGCGATCCGCCCCTTTAAGTAGGCAGGAACAATTCTAGAATTGTATGCAGGGGGTGGAGCCTACCTTCCCTCCTAGCCAACCATCTCCAGAAAGATTTGTTCCGTGGTGAAGACACAGGCAAGAGAACAGTTCTGCTATAGCTTTAGAAGTTTTTTATTTTTCTGTTAGAAATGGAATACCACCAATTAGGTGGATTACCATAACTGACAATGCCCTTAGATGTGGCTAGCTCAGTATCCAGGTGCTTTTTGAGGACCTTAAGCCCTGGGGGGAAAATCTTGGGTTCAAGTTCTTTCCTCAGGAGTTGCCCACTGAGGCTTCTTCTTAATACATAATAATCTGAAGACAGAAGATCTGCAGGAAAGGTGAGCAACCCGTTGAGTGCTGCAGGTCCACATGTCCCACAGTGCCCCTCCGCACAGGGGTTTCTTTCCTTTGGAGTTCCTATTGCACATTCCTGCACTCATTGGGTCTATCTGTATATCTGTTGGGTGTTTGGAGCAGGTTTATATGGTAATTAACCCTTTAACTGCTGGTTTTGCATCTTTGGGGGGTTATACACTTTGACTACTGGTTCAGTGTTTTTTGGGTCTTCTAACATGTTCTAGTTATGTTTCATGTATTTTTATTTCACTGTTTCAACTTTGTAAAATTTGAGTTCCGCGCCTTTAAGGCATAGGCGCCATTGCTCCATTCACTCCTATGGGACTGTACAGTTTGGGACATATCTCTCCAAATGCTTCACCTAGCGACTTCAGAAATGGCTCATTTTTATTGGCTGCCCTTGAGCTATCATCCGGTTCATGTTTCTAGTGTGTTGGGGGGCTCAGGGGGCTTCGGGCACTGTTGTTTTCTGGGAAAACTACATTTCTCATAAGCGCTTGCTTCACACGCTCATTTCTGATTGCCTTCTGCCGCAGCAGCCATTTTGTGTCATTTCCAGAACTACTATCCTACGCAGGGCTTGGAATCTCATTCTCTCCTCTGCTGATTAACCCTTCACCTGCCAGATAAGTGTGTTTTAATGATTTCTGGGGTGAAACTTTAATCCTACACACTGTAATTGGGTGATTTCTTATACTGTAACTTTTTGAAACTGTGAGAATGTCTAATCCATTGCAGCCTGGGGCCAGACCTAAAACTAAGGATGCTGGGGTCTCTGTATCCCCCATTGCATATTGCTCTTCTTGTCATTCAGGGTTACCTAGAGAATTCTCAGGTCATTTATGCCCAGCATGTTCTGATGTCCCTGAGAGTCTTCCAGGGACCTCTAGCCATGCATTAGAGCCAGTGTGGGTGCAAGAGTTCAAGGCTGCTACTAGGGACCTTAGGTCTACATTGCAGCTCTTTCCATCTCATTTACAGGGGGTCTTCCATTCTTGGCAGACCCCCTCTTCCATCAAGTCTTCCCTGCCAAAACCACAGGGAGTACCTGACGTATCAAATTCCTCTGAGGAGGAACTGCTGGTGGATTCAGATGTTGAGGATTGTTCTGCTGTGGGCTCCTCTCAGTTTTTTGGGGACCCCTTTGAGGCCGATCCTGAGCCCTTGGCTGAGGGCCTGATCAGGTCTGCTTTGACTACCCTAAATATTCCCTTAGATCAAGAGGTTCCTTCTGCTCCCTCCGATGTATTTCAGGAGCCTAAAAAGCCCCTTACTTGTTTTCCACCTAACCCCTCTCTTGACCGCCTTGTGTCTGTAGAGTGGAAATCCCCAGGCAGAAAACCTTCTGTCTCCAAGAAATTTGCCAAGCTTTAACCCTTTTCTGAGGCGGCGCTTGCTCAGTGGGTTCATCCCCCCAAAGTGGATGCTCCTATTTCCAGGCTATCTAAGTCTACTGCCTTGCCAATTTCTGACGCCTCCGCTCTGAAAGACTGGACTGACAAGAAACTTGAGGTTTCCCTCAAGTCTGTTTTTGCCACTGCTGGAACTTCCATGCATCCCGTGTTCGCTGTGGCACGGGTTAACCAGCCCATTGTGGTCTGGACTGAACAACTCACCCTGGCTGTCCGTCAGGGTACTCCTACTTAGGATATGTTGCGACTTCTGGCCAACATTTCTGAGGCCCAGCATTATGTTTCTGCTGCCTTATTTGATGCCATCCGTTTGGTGGATAGGGTTTCCACCATGTCTGTCGTTGCCAGACGAGCTCTTTGGCTCAAGATCTGGTCTGCTGACACTGCTTCCAAGAAAGCCTTGCTCTCCTTGCCTTTTCAAGGCACTTCTTAAGGATCTGATTAGTGAGGCCACAGGGGGTGAAAGTACATTTTGCCTTTGGCCCTCAGAAAAAAAACGCCTCTCAAACGTAACTGGTTTTTTCATTCCTTTCAGACTGAGACACATCCGGCAAACCAGGTGGTTCCCTCAGCTCCAAGTGCCTCCTCCAAGCCCAAACAGCACTGGAAGCCCAAGGTCTCCTCCAAGCCTAAGGCTTCCAAGCCTTCTTCGGCATGACTCACTGAACCCAGGTCCCCACTCTGCTGTGGGTGGCCATCTGCATCACTACCACAACATCTGGGAGGATTCAGTGGCAGACCCATGTGTTTTATAGGTGGTGACGGAAGGGTACAGGATCCCTTTTGTCTCTCTTCATCCTTTTCGCTTCTTTCCTTCTCATATGTCTCACAGCGCTGAGAAACGCTGTCTGTTCAATAGAACTATCCAGGCTCTTCTGGACAAGGATGTCCTAGAGCCGGTTCCAGTTGAGGACAGAGGTATGGGTTTTTACTCAAACCACTTTGTGCTCTCCAAGAAGGAAGGCGGTTATCGTCCCATTTCGGACTTGAAGGATCTCAATTCCTTTGTGATCCTGACTCATTATCACCAGGAGTCTCTAAGGACGGTGACTGCTGCTATATCCCCAGTGGAAATCCTTGCCTCTCTGGATCTTCAGGACGCATACCTTCATATTGCCATTCATCCAGAGAGCAGGCAGTATCTCAGATTTGCCTGCGATCAAGGGCACTTTCAGTTTTCAGCTCTACCCTTTGGTCTGACTACAGCTCCTCAAGTCTTCAACCGTGTCCTGGGAGCCTTAGTGTCCATCCTCCACCGGGACAGCATCAGAGTTACCCCATACATGGACGACCTGCTTCTAAAAGCCCCTTCTGCGGAACTTCTTCATCAGCAGGTTCAGAACTGCATTCATGCTGTCACTCATCAAGGGTGGATCACACAGACGAGGTGGCTCACCAGATTTCCCACAGGGTTTTTCGATGTTCTGGCTTAAGATACAGTTCCAGCCAAGAAGCTTTCCTCTCTAGTGGGGAAGTTCATTTCCACCATAGAAGATGCCATGGCTCACACCAGGGAACTCCAGAGGTTTGTGATCCAGGTGTGCAGGGGTCAGCCGGACCTTCTGAAGACGTCAGCATCTGAAGGGCAAGTCCCTCCTGGTATCCTTCTGGTCCACGGTAACAACAGATGCCAGCCTCTCCGGCTGGGGAGCGGTCCTGGGTCGCCTAAGTGCTCAGGGTTGGTGGTCTCCAGAGGAATCTCTCCTTTCCATCAACGTGTTGGAGCTTCGAGTGATATTTCATGCTCTTCGTCATTAGACATCTCAGCTGGAAAACTATCCAGTCCGGGTACAGTCCAACAACACCACAGCGGTGGCTTACATCAACAAGCAGGGCGGAACAAGAAGTCTCGCCTCTTAGTTAGAGGTCAAGGCTATTTTGTCCTGGGCAGAAGAACATGTTCCTGCCAAATCCGCAGTGCACATTCCTGGCGTAGACAACGTCATGGTGGACTTCCTCAGTCGACACACAGTGGACAGCGGAAAGTGGGAGCTGCACCCAGAGGTGTTCACCCTCATTGTGAAGAAGTGGGGTCTTCCTTACATCGACCTGATGGGGACGACACAACAGGAAGGTTCCGAGGTTCTGCTCTCGATGGAGGGACCCTCTAGCTCTTGCGGTGGATGCTATGTCCATTCCTTGGTTATTTCCTCTGGCCTACATCTTTCCTCCCCTACCAATGTTGCACAGGGTGTTATGGAAATTACGACTGGAGCGCTGTCCAGTCATTCTGATTGCTCAGTACTGGCCTCGCCAAACGTGGTTTCCGGAGCTTCTGGATCTGTCAGTGGCGGAGCCATTCCGGCTCCCTTGCCGTCTGGATCTTCTTCTACAAGGTTACCTGTGGAAGGAGGATGTTCATCGGCTAGCCTTGACAGCTTGGAAATTGAATCCTCAATATTGAAGAAGAAAGGTTTTTCTTCTGGTGTGGTGGCTACTATGCTCCATGCTCGCAAGCCTGTTTCTTCAAAGATCTACCATCGCGTCTGGTCGACCTTTCTGTCTTGGTGTGCTGATAAGGACCTGTCTCAGGAATTTGATCTGCCTACGGTCCTGGCATTTTTGCAGGACAGTGTAGATAAGGTCCTCAGTTTGAGTTCCCTTAAGGTTCAGACTTCTGCTCTCTCTGTTTTCTTTCAGAGGCGCATTGCCATTCTTCCTGATGTCAAGGTTTTCTTCCAGGGCGTTGCTCATACTCGTCCTGCCTTCAAGACTCCTGCTCCTCCGTGGGATCTTAACTTGGTTTTGGGCGTTCTTCAGCTCCCTCCCTTTGAGTTCTTGGCTACTATTCCTTTACGCCTGTTGACATGGAAAATGGCTTTTCTGCTGGTGATTGTTTCGGTTCGCTGTGTTGCAGAGTTACATGCTTTGTCCTGTAAACCACCCTATTTGGTGTTTCACAAGGACAAGGTGGTGCTTCAAACTTCTCAGGAGTTTCTTCCGAAGGTGGTTTTAGAGCTCCTGACCCCAACTCTGACAAGGAGAGAGATCTCCACTTGTTAGACGTGGTATGTTTTCTCAAGTTTTATGTACATCGCATTGAGTCAATCAGGCAATCTGACATGCTGTTCCTCATTCCCAGGGCACAAAGACCTGCATCCGAAGTGACTATTGCGTCCTGGATCAAGTCCACTATTCGTGAGGCTTATGAGCTGCGGAAGAAGCCTGTTCCCTTTTGGGTCACGGCTTATTCTACTAGATCTATTGGGGCCTTTTGGGCTTACAAGAATCAGGCCTCCGCTGATCAGTTGTGCAAGGATGCCACTTGGTCGTCTGTGCGCACCTTTTCGAAGCACTACCGTGTTGATGTGCTGGCATCGGCTGACGCCAGCGTTGGGAGGCAAATCCTGGAGAGAGTCTTGCCTGTCTAGGATTTTCTTTGGTTCTTGGTGCTTCCTTCACTTTTGAGCCCTGCTGGCTCTAGTTCAGTCTGCTGTGTAACAGTTTTGGGGTGTTGTTTCCCCTGTTCAGTGTCCGTTGACACTTAATTGTTGTTGGGCTATCTCTGATCTGATGGTTCATATCTGCTCTGGTGACTTTGGGGGCCTGGCGCCTGGTCCTTGCCTTACTTCCCGCCTCTGGGAAACTCAATGATTGGACATCCCAAAGTTACCAGTAACCTGTATTGGATGACAGAGAAAAGAGGATTTTAGTCTTACCCGTTAAATTCTCTTCTCTTAGTCCATACAGGTTACTGGTCTCCCACCCTGTCAAGGGACCATGCTTGGCTCTCCTGTGGCAGATTGTGGGGGTCCTTCGGGGTCATGCTCACAGGAGTCGTCTTTCCCTTCCACTATCTAGTCAATAGTTAGTGTCTCAAATCTTTCTGGAGCTCGTTGGCTAGCTGCAGCCAAGGAGGGAAGGTAGGCTCCACCATCCGCAATCAATTCTAGAATTGTTCCTGCCTACTTAAAGGGGCAGATTGCCTACCCAAAGTTACCAGTAACCTGTATGAACTAAGAGAAAAGGATTTAACAGGTAAGACTAAAATCCTCTTTTTTTAATTTTTTTTTCATTATTTTAAAAATCAATTTTTTTTTAACCCTGCAAGTACCAGAGAGGCATAAAATGCATTGGATATCACTCTGGCACTCAAGCAGTTGAATTCAGACCTCATGAGGCACATCAGAACCTCTCCTGATGGGTATCCTTTTAAAAAGTAGCATTTTAAATATCATGCGGCTGCACACCGCAATAAACATGGCACATAGGTGAAAAGGGCGACATCAGTGAGTATGTGTGCAATGTGACTTTTAAAGAGGGGACATGAGAATCTTGCGCTTATATGCAGGGCGAGATTCTCATGTCACCCTTTTCATCCATGTGCCATGTTTAATGAGGTGTGCAGCCGCACAATATTTAAAATATGACCTTTTAAAAGTGAACCCTCCTGATGTCTCCCTAGCTACTGATCTCCCAGGCAATTTGACTGATAGGTCAATAGTGGTGATGCAGGGGAGCAGCATAGCTCCCCTGCTTCCATCCCACCCAATGTACTGGGTAGGAGTTGGGAGCACCGGTGGCATGACACGGAAGCCTTTCTCAGATCCCTCACACGCCTACCCAGAAAGTTCGGGTAGGATGGTAACAGGTGAACTATACTGCTCATCTGCACCTGCCTACTGGAAGTCACAGATCCCCAAATTGGGTGGGAGATCAATAACTGGGGGAACATCAGGAGGGGTCCTGATGCTGCCCACAGGGACTACTTTTTTATGCGGACACTACATGCTGAGTTATACCGGATCATGCAATGGCCTCATTTCAACCATACAATGCACAGGCTTGGCACATCGGAAACAGCTGGCTAAGCCTGTACATTGTACCATTGTATCACTCTAAGGGTTAAATATGTCAGGCTGTTAGTAGAACATCTGCACCTAGTGGGGAGGAGACCTATTGTTCTCTATCTGAACTTGGACTTCAGCTACTGTCATCCTCAGTCAGTCAGTGACTGCTTCTGGATGATGGGATTTGTAGTATTACAACAACAGAATGAGAATCACATATTATCCATCCTATAGCACACAGACATTCACATATCATAGATAACAATGAGTGAGGAACAAGAATGCAAGGGCCCGGGAGAGGCAGGAGAAAGTAACAAATTAGTTGGGATTGGAGCACAATGCACATGAATGGATCTGGAAGGATGGGGAACATGTCTGGGAGAAGGATATAGATTGATGCCATGGCACTGAGTGAAAAAAGAAGAGGGTTGTAGGCAGGGGAGTTACTAGGTACTGCCTGGGGGGGGTAAAGCTCTAGGTGTTATGTCTACTGCCCTGAGTCTTTTGCCAGCTTGGGGCATTTAATTTACCTACTGATAATGTTGCAATTGGACAACACTACTAATGCATTAGACTGGCCCAACTCCTGTATCTTATGAGAACATTACGTTGCTCCTATCTGTACGGACACAATATATAGACTGGGGAGACATGGAGAATGATGTACTTAGAATAACTGAAGATTCTGGAATAAACTAACTGTACCACAGGGAACAAAGACATATTTAGGGTGGAAGAGGAACTTAGAAAAGATATTTGGGGGTATTTTACGGAAGGAAGATGGGTGGCAACAATAACATCTCTGTAGTATAAACATGGTGTCGTACTTAAGGGAGAACTGAGAGTAGATTTCCAGTTACCCAGAACACCCCACTTCATTCTTTGCTACTATCAGATCAGGGGGATATAGCATCCAACAATGAGAAATCATGTGTCCTGTTGTTGTTGGACTTCAATTCCCATCTTCCTTAGTATAGTGGGAATTGCAGTCCAGCAACAGCTCAATGGATGGAGGTTTCCTCCCCTTGGGCTATGTACTTGACATTTCAGTGAATTTTGGATGCTCGCAAAATCAATTTACACAAAAACTAATTCTAGTTATTATTATTACATATTTATTATTTTTTTTGGATTGCCTTTCTGGTATAAATTGGGTTTGCCTCTGCCCTACTCAAGTTCAAATAATTTACTGCTCTTCATTTACCCCCATGAATATACCGTTATTTTTACAGAGTGTTACTTTATGCTTAAAGATGAAGGAGCAGTTGAACACACAAGGTGGTTGTTTTACAGTCTGATACAAGCTGTCCAGGAAGAAATTCAGGCAGACTTTGAAAAACAATGCCTCAATTCATGCGTGTGGCACACAACCACTTCACTGTGTTCTGCTGCCAGCCATTATCTGCTGGAAGAAAGACTGTGAGCTGAAGGATCTATGCAGAGAAACACTGCAAAGTTTCCATTCATTGGGTGGAAAGTATGGCTTTGTGGACTCAGCTGTGCAGTATTGCATGCAGACCCTTAATCCTTCTTTGTGTAAAAAAGTCAAGGAAATGAGAAAAACATACCAATAAAAAATACGTTTCTAGGACATGCAGTCAAATAAATATTTTACAAATCACAAAAGTATGGAAAATGCATTGGACCATTTTATGTTTTTTTAACATTACAAAAATAATGACATTGCACACTTATTTACTTATTGTACTAAGGACACTAAGCGGAAAAGAAAATCTGTGCAATTCTGGGGCAATCCAAGTGCACAGATACAAGTTCTCCAAATTACTTTTCATTTAAAAGGGAACTTTAACCCCTTGAATGACAGAAAGAGCTTATTGGAGACTTATCAAAGATTTAAAGGGATAAAAGACTCTTTTAAAACAACAGAAATCTGACATGTTTACCCCCTACGGGTGCAGTTCATGCTCCAAAAATGTTCCAGTTCTTAGTACATTACATTCACTCTTTATCTCCCACCTCCAGTCTCTCAATTCACCACTAGGGGAGATTGAGGTACATGTGCTACCTCTTGAGCATTCAAGGGGTTAAACCCCCATTTTCATCAGTGTGAATGTGTATTTGAGTCCTGTGGTGCAGTTCGTTTGCTCCAGAATTGCTTATCTTTTTCTTTTTAAGAAAGGAGAGTAAATCAGGACTGAAAGTGTTAAAAGCATATAGAAAACTGGGCAGGGCATATATTATTCCAATGGCCTACGTAAACAGCCATACTTAATTCTTTCTGTCCTGGGTTGCAGGACTTTGGCTCTCCAGTCATTGGAGACAGCAACCCCCATCCTCCCCAACCAGACAACAGCTGGGGATCATGGAATTTGTAGTCTCCCACAGATGAGCGTATTGGGAGCACTGATTGTTCATATGGGCAACATTGTCATAATGATAATAGTGCAGCGAAGAAATGCACACAGTAGATAATCTGTGGAATGGGTCTGTTCACATTTACCATTTATCATATGTCTCTACTTCATAGATTGCCGTGTACTCACGCCTAGGTTCTAACAATGCAAAGTGCTAACACCTACAAAAATACAGAGTTTTTACATTCACTATCGCACAATGCTGAGTTCTCACACCTGGCTTCACCTATTGAGCAGAATGTGGCCTAAATTAGACTGCAGTTGATGATCAATGTTATCGATGGTTTTCCTATAGAAACATCTGGAAAAATCTAAAGATAAGACCCATGATAATAGTATGTATCAACTGCAATGTAATCAAGACCTGTATTGTGTGCTCCAGGTTATCATGGAGAAGAAGTTCCATAGGGTTCCAAACTATGTCATATGACAGACAGTTTCTCCTTGGCAGAAGTGGACCCCTTCCAACAGAGGGCCCTGGTCAGCTGCCCCTTTACCCTACTGATAAAATGGCCCTTGACTATATCAGCACATGTGGAACTCAAACACAGCTTTCTGTGACTTCTGTCTGCACAAATATCTCAAGTAGTTGAGTTCCAATGCAATTTCTGGTGATTGTTTATATTGAGAAAAAGGGATCCTGTTAAATAAATCCTCTGCTACACAATCTCATGTAAAAATCTTGATGGAATATATAGTTAAATATTTATAAAAACAAAACAAAAAACAGCAATGGTTTTATTTTATGCTTTTGAATGGCTGTTTTATTATCCATAATCTGATCATAAGCCCCTTGATTGTTAGAGACATCTCCAGTGGATTTCTTTTCATGTGTGATTAATGTAAGGATTAAAATACACAATCGGGGGCATATACTATGGTGCACCTATATTGTGCCAGTACTCAAGCCACCTGTTCCACGTTCCTTGCTCTGCTGTGCACATCTATATATACATAAAAGAAGAAGCCTGCGTGCCTGGCATATACACAACTAGGGACATCAGTAAGGAGAAGATATTTTCTCTGCAAGGAGTGGGCCCTCCCCCACTATCTCCTCTTCTAAAAAACGAACAGGCCCTTTCCACCCCCTGCCACTCCTGTGATAATCTCTGTAAGGAATTGCAGGGGCCTTCAATACACACACATCACAACATATACAGCACGTACACAATACATACACACACGCAATACACACACCACGATGCATACACATGCACAACACACATGCAATACATATGCACAACACACACATGCACCAGACACACATAATGCATACATGCAATAGACATGCAAAACACAAAGACAATATATACACACACACAGTAAAAACCCACACATCACAAAATATACAATACACACACACAATACACATGCCCACAATACACACACGCAATACACACACACAAAAAACACATGCAATACACACATGCACAAAAAACAAATACACAACACACATACGCAATACATAGACACATACAAGCAATACACACAGATACACAATACACCACAACACACATGCCCACAATACACATGCTACATACACATGCAATAACCACACACAAAACACACACATTACACACATGCACAAAAAACATACACACAGATACACAATACAGCACAATACACACACATGTGCAAAACACACACAAACAATATACACATGCACAATACACACACAACACAATATATACAACACAAAGATACACAATACACACATGAAATACATACGCACAGCACAAACAGATACACATACATAAACAACACACATGCACAGACAATACACATGCACAATGCAAACAGAAAAAACTCACACAAACAACACACATGCCCACAACACGCATGCCCACAACTCACACTTAACACACACACACAACACACACAAAAAAACACACACACCACAAGATGCACAACACACAGACAATATACACACACGTGCACAACACATATGCCCACAATACACACACACAAAAAACACAAACAAACACATGCACAACACACACAATACACAGCACACACAATACACCACAACACACATGCACAAAACACACACAAACAATACACAATGCAATGCACAATGCACACTCACATGCAATGCACACACGTTCAACACAAATACACATGCAATACACACACACACAACACACACACAATAATACAAACACACATTCACACAAAAAACACACACATCTCACACAAACACACTTGCAATACACAAAGACACGCACAACACACACATGTAAAACACACACCATACACACACGAACAATACAACATAATACACACACACAAAACACACACATGCACAACACACACATATGCAATACACACACATGTAACACACACACACAATATACACATGCACAACAGAGACACACACATGCACAACACACACACATACATACAATACAGACATGCGCACAATACACACACAGGTGCACAACAAACACACGCAAATTCAACAATCCAGTCATTAACAACATTTTCTTCTTTCATGGATGTTAGGGGAAAAATAGTCCTATACGTAAATTCACTTAACTAGAGCCTTAGTACATAGTCCTATATCCCGCTCAAGGCAAGCTGCAACCCCTGCATGAGGTGTAGCCAGTCCTGCTCTCATGAATAGAGTGCAAAGGAAGCAACTGAAACATAAGCCTGTTCCCTTGCCACTGAATCAAGCAACAATGTGGGGAAGAGCCTTCTGAGCCCCTGTCTTACCCTGCGGTGATCCCCTTATCCCAAAATACCCTCCACAAACATACATGTTCCTGAGTCCCATCTGTTGCTGGAGGATATTGCACATCAATGCTTTTCAATGTTGCCAGCAGCAAGTTAAGTCAAGCTAAAAACACTGCACTATCACTCTGCCACCCAACCAATCTTAACCTGATCACAAATTAACCCCTCCATTGCTGTATCAGATTGTATTAGTCAATCTGGCAATGCAAGTGTTACTTAAAAAAAAAACCAAAGAAAAATAAAAAAAATTCAATTTTATTTAAGGCAAAAATGGCCTTAAATAAAATGTGGTGGGATAACATTATTCCCCCCCTTCTCCCATCCTCAAAATCAAGATGAAGAGTGTTTTCCAAATAATATGGGGTCCTGGGGACTTTAATGAAAAATTATACCAAAAAAAGAAAAATGGGATACATTCACCCCATATATTTTAATGCACATCTAAACAATATAAATTAATATGGGACCTATGCACCTCAAATTAATTAAATCGAAGAGCAGAGCAAAATAAAATTAATAGGGGGAAAAGCTCGCATAATAGGTCTGAATGCATACCTCATTTAGTAATTATATGTTTACATGTTATGTTTACCTGTATGTCTTTGCCTGATTTAATGTATAGATCCAGTACTACCAGTATGTTGTGACCTGCGCTCCGGTTCGTCTCCCAGCCGCTCCGTCCGTCTCTCGGCTCATCACGGCTGCCGTCACCTCGCGCATGCGCAAGGAGTTGTGCGGCCGACTTCCGGATTCTTGTGACGTCGGTTATCGTGACGTCAGTCTCCTGAACGTATAAAGCCTCTGCTCACGCTGCTCTCAGCGCTCACTCGTCGGATAACCTCCTACCTGTTAGCTCCTTGCGTTTTTGTTCTCTGTCTAATTGACTCATCGTTCTGTCTGCCCGGTTTGACCCTTTGCTAGTCCTCGGCTCTCCTTTTTTTCTCTTGCCCGTTTTCGGTACCGCGTTTTTTCCCTCATCTGCCTTGGTACATTATTTTATCCTGGCCTAGTCCCGGTTCTTTAGTGGCTCAGGTTCGCCTCATCTTCCTTCTTATATATATTATATTTAGCTATTTGCTATTCTCTGTGCTTCCTCTTGCCCAGAGAAAGTATCCAAATAGCTTACATCATAACAGTACGAGTGAGCCCAAGCAGAAGATGGAACCGGCCAGTCTGATTGACGCCTTAAATTCCTTGGGGTCTCGTCTGTCAGCCCTTACTCACTCAGTTCAGGAACTCCAAGCTAATCAGACACTACTCCAACAACAGTTGCAGGACCTACAACCCAACGTCTCTCCCCCTCCTGCCGCACCTGCGCCTAGTGGACCTGTGGCTCCTGCTGGTGAGGGTTACCACCCTGTTGAGCCACGGATCCCCCTGCCAGACCGGTTCGATGGGGACCGCTCCAAATTCAGGACCTTTGTGACATCATGTGATTTATTGTTTACTCTAAAACCCTATACTTACGCCACGGAGTTCGTTAGGGTACGTACTGCCATTTCCTTGCTTTCTGGTGAACCTCAAGTTTGGGCTCATCATTTACTACATATTGATAGCCCCTTGTTGGAGTCCTGGTCTTCTTTTCAACATGCCATGGAGGCTTTGTATGATGACCCTTTCCGAGCCACTACTGCTCAGAGTGCCCTGCGATCCCTGACCCAGGGTAGAAGGCAGGTAGAGGATTATATAACGGACTTTCGTCGGTTGTCCAGTGACACACGCTGGAATGAAGCAGCCTTGTTTGACCAGTTTCGCTATGGGCTGTCAGACGCGCTCAAGGACGAATTAGCCAGAGTGAGTCTCCCCTCTGGCTTGGAAGATCTCATCCGCCTATCTATTCAGATCGATCGCCGTCTGAGAGAGAGACGTCGGGAACGCCAGGCTGCCTGCCCAGTCACCGTCAGATGCCCTACTACGGTCCCTGCCCAAGCTCAGGACCTAAAGCCGTAGAAATCTCAATCTATGCTTATACTGCGGCGGGGCTGGGCATTTGTTGAGATCCTGTCCTGTGAGGCCACCGCTTTCCTCAGGTAACAAAAACTCTTCTCTTCTACCACATACTTGCTCCACCATTGCTCCTTCTTATCTGTCCATCTCCGTCTCCTTACAGTGGAAGGAACAGCGGAACAACGTGGCCGCTATGATTGACTCTGGAGCCAGTGGCTGTTTTATCAGCCAGGAGTATGCCCATACACTGGGAATCCCCACACGACCAAGGAGTCATCCTCTTGCTGTCCTTATGGCTGACCAGACCCCTCTCCAGTCGGATCCTATCAACACAGAAACTATACCTATTCTTCTCACTTCCTCTGAATTCCATGAAGAAGAGATATGCCTCAATGTGATGCCTTCCTTGCTCTTCCCGGTAATCCTTGGACTTCCGTGGCTCCGCAAGCACGACCCATCCATCTCTTGGTCTTCCGCCACCGTCACTTTTCGATCCAAGTACTGCAAGGAGCATTGTTTTCCATTAAAGGAGCTCCCTTTGTTATCACTCCCTTGTTCTCCTCTCTTACCCGATCCATATAAAGACTATGCTGATGTATTTGACAAGGAGAGAGCGACTACGCTGCCCCCCCATAGATCCTATGATTGCCCGATTGATCTACTCCCTGGAGCTGCTATACCCTATGGCCGCATATACCCCCTGTCCGGTCCTGAGGCTCAACATTTAAAAGAATACATTGTGGAGAGCTTGAAACAAGGCTTCATACGCCCCTCTACATCACCTGCCGGAGCCGGGATCTTCTTTGTCCCTAAAAAAGACGGAGGTCTCCGTCCTTGCATCGATTATCGGGATCTGAATAAAATCACCGTTAAAAATCGTTATCCACTTCCGCTTATACCAGATTTATTAGAACAGGTCTCTGCAGCTCAAGTCTTCACTAAGATAGATCTGAGAGGCGCTTACAATCTGGTGCGTGTCAGAGAGGGGGATGAATGGAAAACGGCTTTCCGTACTCGAAATGGACATTACGAGTATACGGTCATGCCTTTTGGGCTATGTAACGCCCCGGCCACTTTTCAATATTTCATCAATGATGTCTTCCATGACCTTCTCGACCAATTCCTTATCATTTATCTGGATGACATTCTGGTATATTCACCCACTCTGCACCATCATCGAGATCATGTAAGAACAGTCCTACAACGTCTCCGTGAGCATAATCTCTTTGCCAAACTGGAGAAATGCGTCTTCGAGTCCAGGGAGATCGAATTCCTAGGGTTCCTGATTGCTCCTGGGCAGGTACGGATGAATCCCCGCAAGATATCAGCTGTTCTGGACTGGCCTACCCCGAAGGACAAGAAGGCAGTACAACGATTCCTTGGGTTTGCCAACTTTTACCGGAGGTTTATTCAGAACTTCTCACGGCTTGTGGCGCCTCTGACCGCTCTAACAAAGATGAACTCCAAGTTTACCTGGTCATTGAAGGCTCAAGAGGCATTTGATACACTTAAGAAGGCTTTTACACAGGCCCCTGTTTTGCACCAACCTGATACTACTGCTCCGTTCTTTCTTGAGGTAGACTCCTCTAATATCGCCACGGGTGCGATCTTATCACAACGGGGGGGGTCCCAGAGGACTATACCACCCTGTCGCTTATTTTTCCAGGCGCCTTTCCCCAGCTGAAATGAATTATGACATTGGGGATAGGGAATTATTGGCTATCAAGCTAGCATTAGAGGAGTGGAGACATCTCTTAGAGGGCGTTTCCGTTACTGTCACGGTTTTCACAGACCATCGAAATCTGGAGTATCTACGGTCTGCCAAGAGGCTTTGTCCCAGACAGGCTAGATGGTCCTTATTCTTTTCCAGATTCTCACTCCACATCACCTATCGACCAGGATCCAAGAACGGAAAGGCGGACGCCCTATCCAGAATGTACAGTCCTACTTCTTCCACTTCCGGCCCACCTGATACCATATTACAAGCCCACCACTTTCTAGCCATCTCTAGTGACTTACTAACTAAGCTACGTCTGGCATCTCACCCTTTACCGAGACTCATACAACAGTATGCCTTGACCTACAGTAATGGACTCCTGTATAGACAGAAACTTATATTCGTCCCCGACTCTATTCGTCAGGACGTGATGTACCATTTCCATGACCTTCCAACAGCCGGACACGGGGGTATGACTCAGACACTTAAGGGATTACAAAGATATTTTTGGTGGCCCACCATGAACTCCGATGTAACCCGCTATGTGTCAACCTGCGACGTGTGCTGTTGCTCCAAGAGTCGCCGCACCAAACCACCGGGCCTTTTGCATCCCTTACAGGTTCCTTCCGGCCCATGGAGGGAGGTGTCCTTGGACTTTATCGTTGACCTACCCAAATCTGCCTCCCACGACACCATCCTGGTGGTGGTGGACCGTTTTACTAAGATGGCACATTTTCTACCTGCCAGAGGCCTGCCTACTGCGGCTCACACTGCCGACTTGTACCTCAATGGGGTGTTTCGTTTGCATGGCCTTCCATATTCTATCACTTCTGATCGTGGATCACAGTTTACCTCCAAGTTCTGGAAGGCTCTTTGTTCCAATCTCCAGATTAAGACCAACTTTTCATCTGGATACCACCCACAGACCAACGGGCAGACGGAGAGAACCAATCAAACACTAGAACAATATCTCAGATGCTTCTCCACCCATTTACAAGACAACTGGCTTCAGTTACTTCCACAGGCGGAATTTGCTTATAATAATCACCATCATCAAGCCATACGCACCTCTCCTTTCTATGCCTCCTACGGTTTTCACCCAGCAACCATTCCTGATGTTCCCCCTATGTCATCTGTCCCTGATGCTGATCAACATGTTGTGGCTTTACAGCAGTTACATCATGAGCTGAGTGATCTCCTCCACCAAGCCCAAGCTTCGTCCAAGTCGCAGGCAGATAGACATCGCCTCGCTTGTCCGCCTTACCGAGTTGGTGACAAGGTATGGCTGTCTTCTTCCCATATACACCTGTCTTGCCCATCCAGGAAATTGGGTCCACGTTTTCTCGGCCCTTTCCCCATCTCCAAGGTGATCAATCCGGTTGCCTTTCGCCTAACCTTGCCAGAGACCTACAGGATACACCCTACATTCCACGCTTCCCATCTGAAACCATGGAGGGCCAGTCCCTTTCCAGATCGTCAACCTGCTCGTCCTCCTCCGCTTCTTGTTGATGGATCTGCAGAGTATGAGGTTCAACAGATTCTGGATTCTAGGTTCCGAAGGGGACGACTGGAGTATCTGGTCCATTGGAAAGGCTATGGTCCTGAGGACCGCTCCTGGGAGCCATGCTCCAACATCCATGCTCCCTCTTGCATCAAGGACTTCCATGACGCTCACCCTGATCGACCTAGGCCTGTGTCCACCCGGAGGGCGTCCGTTCGGGGGGGGGTTAGCTGTTGTGACCTGCGCTCCGGTTCGTCTCCCAGCCGCTCCGTCCGTCTCTCGGCTCATCACGGCTGCCGTCACCTTGCGCATGCGCAAGGAGTTGTGCGGCCGACTTCCGGATTCTTGTGACGTCGGTTATCGTGACGTCAGTCTCCTGAACGTATAAAGCCTCTGCTCACGCTGCTCTCAGCGCTCACTCGTCGGATAACCTCCTACCTGTTAGCTCCTTGCGTTTTTGTTCTCTGTCTAATTGACTCATCGTTCTGTCTGCCCGGTTTGACCCTTTGCTAGTCCTCGGCTCTCCTTTTTTTCTCTTGCCCGTTTTCGGTACCGCGTTTTTTCCCTCATCTGCCTTGGTACATTATTTTATCCTGGCCTAGTCCCAGTTCTTTAGTGGCTCAGGTTCGCCTCATCTTCCTTCTTATATATATTATATTTAGCTATTTGCTATTCTCTGTGCTTCCTCTTGCCCAGAGAAAGTATCCAAATAGCTTACATCATAACACAGTAACACTATTCTGTGACATTGGACCTTGCATATTTCCTCCTGGACCCGGACAACTTTCCATAGATCTGTGGATACCGAGTCCTCTTTCAATCTACTCTAACTCTCTCCTGTAACTCATTGCACATAATTATCTAGTTTCATCAATTTAAAGCATATTAACTAAACTACCCCAGCTTGTTCTACATTGTTCATAGCACTGTATTTTCAAGACATTGACCTCTGAACTTCGTGTTCTTTCATGCCATTCTTATGGCATATGGGATGTTTAAGACCCAAAACTCTTATTACTGTTCAATGCATGTGTTTAGTGATTCACCTCGTAGTGCCCTCTTATATGTATTTCAACTAACCGTTGCCCTCTTTTCCAACCTATTTGGTCTGATACCTTTGGTGAAGTTATGAGTTTGTGGGCATTCTATGACAACGGGCTTCCTGATTCTTTCCCAGGGTTCCGATTACATAGGAGTATAACTCTTTCTCCATTCTTTTCTTTATGATATTACCCTACCAAGGATTCTTTATTCGGCATGTGTATTCTTTTAGTCATTTCACACAATAGCTCAGTTTTGATGCCAGCAGTGTGTGGGTTTGGTATCGGCTTTGTGAAGCATACCAACCACTGGTCATCAGGACATTTATGCCTACACTTACTATTTTATTATTTCTCATCCAGACATTGCATTTACGTTTTTTTTCCTTCCACTAATGGAGCGATCATCAAATATCATCCTAGGTTAAATTATCCTGATATGACCAGATACATTGTCAAATTTAAATATTTAGACACTGTATATCACACTTCTGACATGTGACTGTTGGGTTCATTGGCTCTAATATGCTGACAGCGTATGCTCTGCAATGCACTGGAGACTCACACTTTGGAGCGCTTGTTTTAGCTGCCACTGTTGATGTATGGTTCAGAGTTACCCATCAGTCACAATAAATGCATGCTCTGATCTAACGTGTCACTTATTCATTTATTGTTGTTTAGTATGCATAGTGTAGCTGAATAATTTGTATTTCACTGTATGCACTTAATTTGTTAATATCATGGTTTGATGCTGAGCTGACATCATATTCTGCAGACATCATGGAGACATCACCATTGAATCAGGGACCACGTGGACTTTCCTACTCCAGCCTTTATAAACTTGTCTGTATCCTCATCACATTGTCTTGATAAAGGTCCTTTGTAGGACTGAAATGTTGGTCATAATTTTACTTATTTTTGCATAATAAAAATTTCTTAAACAGTCCCACTGGTGCTGCCTCTCTTGATTTCTGCATATATATGTGTGTGTGTGTGTGTGTGTGTGTGTGTGTGTGTGTGTGTAAATTTATATGAGGACTGTAGCCCTATTATTATTTACAAAAAATTCCAAAGAAGTGGTCCCCAGGTCCCCTCCCCCACATCTGTTTCCACTTAACAGGTTGTCAGAGGTCCAGCAATGTCTGCACATCCCTAATTCTTCACTGTCATGCCTTGTCTATCACCAATTAGAGGAAGGGTCACATTTTGTACATACATGACCCCTTCTTTTACAATGTGATTGGCTGGGGGGTGATTTTGCTCCTGGGCACCTTCTGTGCCCTGTGTAACCCCACCTCCTAGCCAATGGGAGCATGGGAACAACTTTGAATCAGTATTGGCCGTATAAAAGAGAATCTTGGTTATTTTGTTCCAAAAATGGCATGTGCAATGGCCCAAGTAGGACTAGGGAGAGCTATATATTTTTTTCTTTTTTTATTCTTTTTTAGTAGCAGCAACAACAATAGCAGAGACTTTTAGGGACTTTATTTCATTTTTTTATTTTTGATATGGAACTGAAATGGAGAACCAGTGTGTCACTGATACCAATGGACCTCCAATGTCCAGGTAAATGAAAATGGACAGGGGAAGAGTTTCTGGGGACCGTTTCCTTGGAATTTTTTTTAAATTAATACGGGGTCTATGGTCCCAATATCAATTCATATTATATCAGTAGGTGTATTTTTTTTGGATAACAGTAGGACAAGGTGGGGGGTTTTAATGGGCCATTGGGCTTTGGCCCCCATATTAATTTTATTGTTGGTTCTGTTATTACGATTAATTAATATGTGCTGTATACAGCCCTTATTAATTTAGATGTGTATTAAAAATATAGGACTAATGTAAGCAATTTTTTTTGTTTAATTAATTAAAGGAGGAAATGAAAATTAGACTCCATTTTCTAGCAGACCATTTTGGTAGTAGGCACACTTTGCACTTAGGTGCAGGCAAATCCATCTGCATGCCACAGAAATATCTTAGTACTTGAACCAGCTGTTTTTTTTACTAAACTCTTGTTAGTACATATCAAAATAATATGGAGAAAAACCCTACTGATTTCCAGGTCACCTTTTAATAAACAAATCCCACTGCTTTATCTCTCTTTGAAAAAACATGAACAGAAGTTTTTGGGCTCTTTCACAAGAGCAACAGTAATGTAGCAGCCACTTGCTTCAGCCAAGTATTCTTTGTTGTATACTCACTTTTCTCCTGCATCCAACCATTGATCCAGATGCAGTAGGAGTTTGACAACTGGCCTACATGAAGTCCAGCCAGATTTTATTATCTGAAGGCAATGTATGTTGGCCATTCATTGAAGATTGTGATGAGAATTGAACCTCCAACTTTGCTCATGTGAAAGATTTGCCAGCTGCCCCATAGGCCTCCATGTAGATCTGCCTTGAGGCATATTTTCTGTATTTCTGTGTGAGCACAGTAAAGATGCAACTTGCAGTGTTAGGCAATAGTCTCCCATGTGAAAGGCACCATAGTCCAGCACTGTACCTTTCACATTGAGCAACATCAATAAATTATCACAGTGTGAAAGGGGCTTTAGATATTAGATATGCAAGTGGAGGAGGAAAGACATTGAACATTAGAATATGATGTTGGCATAAAGCTGCAGATGAGTTGTAATGGTATGTCTGAATACAGTCTGATCTGCCCCAGCACATTGTAATCTGAACTCTGCACTGCACACCGAATATCCCCACACCGCACAGACACTGATCTGCTCCCTGCACTGGCTCTGACCCTAAACAGCACAGACCACATAATACCACAGACGAAAGGAGAGAAATAATGGGGAAGAAAAATATTCTTGTGGGTGGGGAGAACAGGGAACGGGTGAGGAAAGAGAAACAATGGGGAGCAAAAATACATAGTAATGAAGAAAACATGCTAGGGGTGCAAGGAAGAAGGGACTAATGGTGAAAAGAGGCAAGGGGGGGTGGAGGAATGCAACTGGGGGAAAGCAAAGAGAGGCTTGGAGATAAAATACTTTATTTACCATATGAGTGCCATAGAAGGGCCCAATGCATTAACTATAGTACCAAAGAGTTACAGAATTGAGTCCACAAAAAAAGTTAACTTCTCACTCCTGATATGAAAAGTGTTTGAAGGGATCAGAGCTGGGCTACACTATGTAATAAAGAAGGACCGAAGTGTATATTCACTAGGAATAAACAAAAGCATGACTTTTTCTTGTTCTACAGCTAGTAACTGTTCAGAAATGTCACTATTTAGCTCTCTGGTGCAACTACAAAAGAGAAATATCCTATTACAAAGAAACCTGATTCTGACCATAAGAGCAGTCTAATCTTAAAATGCAGTGCAACACCACTCCACATAAGAAACCCTGCACACGTTGCACTTATGTGTACTGTATGTCTTCTTAAGCTTGACCAGTGAGGTACAGCTGGTGTAACGGTTTGTTTGACACACAGACACAGTGGTTGAGGATAAAACACAGTTTTATTGAAATCACAGTAATAAAATAACCTTCACAGGTCCTGTAGTATATCAGCAGAATAATACAGACAAACGACAGGTTATAGATACATATGCCTACACAGGTCCCGCATAAACATAAAGTCCACAACAGTCTATACTGACACAGGTCAGGCAGATTATAATGGATTCCCAGGAGCAAGGTCTTGCATGGGTTAATGATCTTCTAGAGTGTAAACAGTCCCATGTGCAGAGAGGTCTGTGATGGGGCTCTCTCCATATAGACAGCTGAAGGATTCGTAGCAGTAACGGAGACACTTGCACTCTGCAGAAGTATAAACGGAGGCAAACCGGTGGCTCACTGCCGGAACAGTAACGGAGGAAGACACTTGCACTTAGCAGAGGCAGTAATGGAGACTAGGCCCAAGGTAAACTGCCGTAGCAGTAACGGAGGCGGACACTTGCACTCTGCAGAGGCAGTAACGGAAGCAAACCGGTGGCTCACTGCCGGAGCAGTAACGGAGGCAGACACTTGCACTCTACAGAGGCAGTAATGGAAACTAGGCCCAAGGCAACTGCCGTAGCAGTAACGGAACTGGCCGCTGGTACTCTGCAGGAGGAAATGAACCCAGTTGCCAGACAGTCAGAATGTCGCCTAGGCGACACAGCACAGGAACGACAACCAAGCCGGGTCGAATCACGGAGCAGGAACGTCAGCCAAGCTGGGTCGGATCACGTAGCAGGAACGTCAGCCAAGCCGGGTCAGATTACAGAGCAGGAACGTCAGCCAAGCCGGGTCGGATCATGGAGCAGGAACGTCAGAAGAATAGTCGGGCAATCCGGGTCGGTACACAGGGACAGTAGACAATATGCAGAGTAGTCAGCAGGCCAAGTCGGTACACTGGGAATCACTGAGCAGAAACAAGCACTGGCACAGGAACACCACGAAAGGGCACCGGAGGGGTGCCAATAGCCCAGTATATAAAGGTCATACTGGGCGGGACTAACACACGGTAGCCAATGGGAGCAAAGCACAGGCTAGACTGACAGAAAAACAAAAAGAGCATGGGCACCGTGATAGTACCCCCCTCTCAAAGGCTCCCTTTCCTGGAAGAGGGACCTGGTTTCTGAGGATATTTAGAGTGAAAACTGCGCAGGTCTCGGGGCATGAAGGTCTTTCTCAGGAACGTTCCTCAGGGCCATAGCCCTTCCAATGGACCAAATACTGCAATTTTCCTCTAAATTTGTGAGAATCAATTATACTTTGGACCTCGTACTCTTCCTGGCCCTGAACCTCCACAGGACCGGGCACCACAGGAGTGGTAGTGTAGCGATTGCATACCAGAGGTTTCAGTAAGGATACATGGAACACATTGTGAATGTGCATAGATGCTGGGAGCTCCAAGACATATGACACAGGGTTAATTTACGGATCACCCTGAAAGGACCAATGAACCGGGGAGCCAGCTTATTAGATGGAACTTGCAAATTAAGATTTCTGGAGGAGAGCCATACCCTGTCCCCAACCTGAAATGAGATCGCTGGCAGCCGTCTGCGGTTAGCATGGCGCTGATGATGCTGGAACGACTGACTGAGGGCCCCCTGAACCTGTGCCCATGTGGAGCGGAGCTGCTTGATGTGCTCATCCAGAGCTGGAATCTGTTGAGACTGGAATGAGTCCGGGAGCAAGCATGGCTGGAACCCGTAGTTGATGAGAAACGGGGAGCTCCCGGACGATGAATTAACCACACAGTTCCTGGCAAACTCTGCCCACGGCAACAGGTCTGCCCAATTATCATGATGATCGGTGACAAAACAGCGCAGGAACTGTTCCATTCCCTGATTGGCACGCTCAGCGGCTCCATTGGTCTGGGGATGGTAGGCAGAAGAAAAAGACAGCTGAATGCCCATCTGGTTACAAAATGCTCTCCAAAATCTGGACACAAATTGGCTTCCACGGTCAGACACCAGAACTCTGGGTACCCCATGCAACCGGAACACCTCCTTAGCGAAGACAACAGCCAACTCCTGGGCAGAGGGAAGACCAGGAAGAGGCACGAAATGAGCCATCTTAGAGACTCTATTGACCACCATAAGAATGAACGAGTAACCCCTAGATACTGGCAGCTCTCCCAGGAAATCAATGGATACGTGGGACCAAGGATGTTCACCATTAGGCACTGGTTGGAGTAGGCCCACTGGGAGGTGTCTAGGGGTCTTGGCACGAGCACAGGTGGTACAGGCTGCGGTAAAAGCGGAGGAGTTGGCCCGTAGGGAAGGCCACCAGAAAACTTGTGAGAGAGACCATATTAATTGATCCCTCCCAATATGTCCAGCAGCCTTAGAAGAGTGGTATGTCTCGAGCAACCGGGTATGAAATGGCTCATCCACAAAACACTTACCCACTGGGGTTTCTGGGGGTGCCGTAGCCTGGGTGGCCAGAATCTCTTCCCCCAGTGGTGAAGTGATACTAGTGCATAGGGTGGCCAGGATGTGATCAGGCTGAATGATGGGTACAGGAACCTCATCCTTCTCCATCTCTGGCCCAAATTGTCTAGACAGGGCATCGGCCCTAACATTCTTGGAGCCTGGCAAATAGGATACTACAAAATTAAAATGAGATAGGAACAGGGCCCACCTGGCCTGATGAGACGACAATCTTTTAGCCTCCGAGAGATAAGTTAGGTTTTTGTGGTCAGTATGAATTAGTACAGGAGTTCTGGTACCTTCCAGCAGGTGGCGCCATTCTTTCAGAGCCAGAATGATAGCCAGGAGTTCTCTGTCGCCAATTTCATAATGACTCTGAGCACTGGACAGCTTTTTTGAGAAGAACCCACATGGTCTCAGAGCACCCCCCGCCACTGGACATTGTGATAGTACTGCCTCAACCCCTATTTCAGAAGCATCGACCTCCAACGTGAATGGAAGGGAAGGGTTAGGGTGGGACAGTACCGGGGCAGATGCAAAAGCGGATTTTAATGTCTGAAAAGCAAGCTCAGCAGCATCCGACCATTGGGAAGGATTAGTGCCCTTGTGCGTAAGGTCAGACAGAGGTTTAACAATGGTAGAGAAGTTATAGATAAACTTCCTGTAATAATTAGCGAACCCAAGAAAACGCTGAATTGCTTTTAACCCCTTGGGTCGTGGCCACTGCAAGACTGCTGCGAGTTTCTCCTGGTCCATGGCAATACCATCCTTAGATATCACGAAACCCAAAAAAGGCACTTTGGACCTGTGAAACTCGCACTTCTCCATTTTACAATATAGCTTATTCTTGCGTAAATGAAGCAAGACCTCGGACACATCCTTGATTAGAAAGAATGACATGTATTTACGGTTTGTTAGTGGTTTCATACAGTGGAAAATTGTCTTGTGCTTTTTTTTTTTTTTTTTTGTCTGTGTGTAGGGTTCACTTGTGGGTGGAAGCTGCTTTATATACCATTAGAAGAATAGCATTAGAAGAGTTAGGAAGTTATGTTTTCCCTAAGAGTGAGTAGTATACCAGATGTGTTTGCCTTGTTCTTGCCTAAAGAGTACAGCTCTTCCTCACTGGCCAATCCTAGGAAAGCAACTTAATATGCAAATTACTATTTATCTTTGCGGTGGCACTAGAGATCCAAATAGGGATCTTCCAGCACATATATTAGTCAAAGAACATGTAAATACCATGCTTTTGTTCATTCCAAGTGAATATTCACTTCTGGCTTTTCTTTAAGAAACCCTTGGGAGTCTCCTTAAAGGAGCAGTAAATCTTTTTTATGAAAACATAAATTGTATAGGACTTTGCCTGCTGAGTAAAACAAGGGTAATCCCACCACTATCAGTTGTTTTATTCAAACATTATAACAGTTCAAATAATCAGGAAGTGAATTTACTGTGTTTCCTTCCTGATAGTTCTAACTGACAGGAAGTGACTCAGCAGTTTCTATCACATTCTATGGAGAACTTTAAGTCACCAACTTAGAATGTAGCAGAATAACTAATTGGAATTTGACCACTAGAGGGCACTGCTGATGTAAAAACAGGGGTTTAGATAGTAGTAACTCTGGAAATATGCATTTCTCAGCAGTGGGAATACCCTTTTTTTATTCAACATGAAACGCCCTACAATATATTTTTTCATAAAAAAGTTTACTGCTCCTTTAAAGGTAAAAGCTATATCAGCTATGGGTACTTTGCACTTAGGTTATGTATTTAACTGTTTTGTTAATGTTTAAGAAGTCAGAAAAGTATGTCTGTGGTTTTCTGGTGTTCTAGTAGAGATAGGATGTTTCCTGTAATCTTGGGCTGGTCTCCTCTTATAGGCAGAGATGAATTTATATGCATATGAACATTTCTGTTGCGTAATGATAGAGATGTAAGCAATGATATTCTTAACTGAAGGACAAGCTTTTCTTCATTACCAATACAAGTTACTGGTAACTTTGGGTAGGCGATCTGCCCCTTTAATTTTAGGCAGGAACAATTCTAGAGTTGTATGCAAGGGTTGGAGCCTACGTTCCCTCCTTGGCTGCAGCTAGCCAACCAGCTCCAGAAAGATTTGTTCCTTGGTGAAGACACAGGCAAGAGAACAGTTCTGCTATAGTTTTAGAAATTTTTTAATTTTTCTGTTAGAAATGGAATACCACCATTAGGTGGCTTACAATAACTGACAACGCCCTTAGATGTGGCTAGCTCAGTAACCAGGTGCTTTTTGTGGACCTTAAGCCCTGGGGGGGAATCTTGGCTACAAGTTCTTTCCTCAGGAGTTGCCCACCGAGGCTTCTTCTTAATACAGGTGCTGCAGGTCCACATGTCCCACAGTGCCCCTCCACACAGGGGTTTACCTTTGGAGTTCCTATTGCACACTCCTGCACTCATTGGGTCTATCTGTATGTCTGTTGGGTGTTTTGGAGCAGGCTTATGTGGTACCTTAACCCTTTAGCTGCTTGTTTTGCATCTTTTGGGGGGGGGGGGTTCTGACACTTTTCCTACTGGTTCAGTGTTTTTTGTGTATTCTAACATGTTCTAATGATGTTTCATACTTTTTATGTTACCGTTTCAATTTTGTAAAATTTGAGTTCCAAGGCGCGCTTTACCTCATAGGCGCCATTGCTCCATTCACTCCTATGGGATTGTACAGTTTGGGACATATCTCTGCAACCTTTTAACCTAGCGACTTCAGAGATGGCTCATTTTTCTTGTCTACCCTTGCTCTATCATCCGGTTCATGTTTCTAGTGTGTTGGGGGGCTCAGGGGGCTTCGGGCACTGTTTGGGTACTTTTCTGGGAAAACTACTTTTCCTATGAGCGCTTGCTTCACATGCTTGTTTCTGATTGGCTCCCGCCACAGCAGCCATTTTATGATCTTTCCAGAGCGAGTATCCTATGCAGAGCTTAGACTCTATTTCTCTCCTCTGCTGATTAACCCTTCACCTGCCAGATAAGTTTATTTTAGCAATTTCTGGGGTGAAACTTTAATCCTACACACTATAATTGGGTGATTTCTTATACCAATGATTCTCAACCACGGTGCCGTGGCACTTTGGTGTGCCATAGACGTCAACTTAGGGTGCCCCATGTAACAAAAATGGACTTTTAAATAAAGATTTAAAGAAATTGTTATGCACATTATGTTTAATTGTGTTATTATGATTATAAGACCTAATAATAACTGCATATTTATGTATGGAACCTTCATTATGCCCTTGATAAAGTACATTAAATATGTTAGGGGTGCCCCAAATGTTCTAGATTACGTGTTTGGGGGCACCACGAACAAAAAAGCTTGAGAACCACTGTCTTATACAGTAAGGTTATTTGACACTGTGAGAATGTCTATACCGCTGGAGCTTGGGGCCAGACCTAAGACTAAGGAGGCTGGGGTCTCTGTATCCCTCATTGTGCATTGCTTTTCCTGTCACTCAGGGCTACCTAGAGAATTCTCAGATCATTTATGCCCAGCATGTTCTGATGTCCCTGACAGCATTTCAGGGACCTCCAGCCATGCATTAGAGCTAGTTTGGGTGCAAGAGTTCAAGGCTGCTACTAGGGACCTTAGGTCTACATTGCAACTCTCTCCATCCCAGTTACGGGGGGTCTTCCATTCCTGGCAGACCCCCTCCTCCTTCAAGTCTTCCCTGACAAAACCACAGGGAGTACCTGACGGATAAGATTCCTCTGAGGAGGAACTGCTGGTGGATTCAGATGTTGAGCAATGTTCTGCTGCGGGCTCCTTCAGTTTTTTGGGGATCCCTTTGAGGCCGATCCTGAGCCCTCAGCTGAGGGCCTGATCAGGGCTGTTCTGACTACCCTAAACATTCCCTTAGTTCAGGAGGTTCCTTCTGAACCCTCTGATGGAACCCTCTGATGTGTTTCAGGAGCCTGAAATGCCCCTTACTTGTTTTCCACCTAACCCCACTCTTGACCTCCTTGTGTCTGAAGCGTGGAAACCTCCTGAAAGGAAATCTTCTGTGTCCAAGAAATTTGCTAAACTTTATCCCTTCTCTGAGACAGCGCTTGCTCAGTGGGTTCATCCTCCCAAGGTGGATGCTCCTATCTCCAGGCTATCTAAGTTTACTGCCTTGCCAGTTTCTGATGCGTCCGCTCTGAAAGACTGGACTGACAAGAAACTTGAGGTCTCCCTCAAGTCCATTTTTGCCACTGCTGGTACTGCCATGCATTCGCTGCAGCATGGGTGAACTGGGCCATTGCGGTCTGGACTGAACAGCTCACCCTGGCTGTCCACCAGGGTGCTCCTACTTTGGATATGTTGCGCCTTCTTGCCAACATTTCTGAGGCACAGCACTATGTTTCTGCTGCCTTATTTGATGCCATCTGTTTGGTGGTCAGGGTTTCCACCATGTCTGTGGTTGCCAGACAAGCTCTTTGGCTCAAGATCTGGTCTGCTGACACTGCTTCCAAGAAAGCTTTGCTCTCATTGCCTTTTCAAGGCGCCTCTTTGTTTGGGCCAGATGTTAAGGATCTGATTAGTGAGGCCACAGGGGGCAAGAGTACCCTTCTGCATATGGTCCCCAGAAAGAAAGCGCCTCTCAAGCGTAATTGGTTTTTTCGTTCCTTTCAGACATATACATCCGGTGAACCAGACGGTTCCCTCAGCTCTGCGTGCCTCCTCCAAGCCCAAACAGCAATGGAAGCCCAAGGTCTTCTCCAAGCCTAAGGCTTCCAAGCCTTCTTCAGCATGACTCACCGAACCCAGGTCCCCACTCTGCTGTGGGTGGCCGTCTGTGTCGCTACCACAGCGTCTGGGAGGATTCAGTAGCGGACCCATTGGTTTTACAGGTGGTGGCAGAAGGATACAGGATCCCTTTCATCTCTCTTCCTCTCTTTCATTTCTTTCCTTCTCATACGCCTCAGGGCGCGGAGAAACTCCGGTTGTTCAATAGCGCTATTCAGGCTCTTCTGGACAAGGATGTTTTAGAGCTGGTTCCAGTTCAGGACAGAGGTATGGGTTTTTACTCAAACCTCTTCGTGGTCTCCAAAAAGGACGGCGGTTGTTGCCCTAATTTGGACTTAAAGGATCTCAATTTCTTTGTGATCCGGACTCATTATCACCAGGAGTCTCTACGAACGGTGATTGCTGCTATGTCCCAGGGGGAATTCCTTGCTTCTGTGGATATTCAGGACACGTATTTACACATCACTATTCATCCAGAGAGCCGGCAGTATCTCAGATATGCCTGCGACCAAGGGCACTTTCAGTTTTCAGCTGTTCCCTTTGGTCTGACTACAGCTCCTCAAATTTTCAACCATGTCCTGGGAGCCTTAGTATCCCTCCTCCACCGGGACAACATCAGAGTTACTCCATACATGGACGATCTGCTTCTGAAAGCCCCCTCTGCGGAACTTCTTCATCAGCAGGGTCAGCTATGCATTCACGCTCTCACCCAACACGGGTGGATCATCAACGTGGACAAGTCAGATCTTGTGCCATCCCAGCGTCTGGTCTTCGTGGGCCTTCTCTTCGACACTCAGAAGAGCATGGTGTTTCTCACGGATGAGGTAGCTCACCAGATCGCCCACAGGGTTTCTGCGGCCCTGGCTCAAGATCCAGTTCCAGCCAAGAAGCTGTCCTCTCTAGTGGGGAAATTCATCTCCACCATAGAAGCGGTCCCATTTGCCATGGAACACTCCAGGGAACTCCATAGGTTTGTGATCCAGGTGTGCAAGGGTCAGCCGGACTTTCTGAAGATGTCAGTGTCCCTCCCTCTTCATGTGGAACTGAGTTTGTCTTGGTGGCTCGACCTCTCCAATCTGCTGAAGGGCAAGTCCTTCCTGGTATCCTTCTGGACCACGGTGATGACGGACACCAGCCTCTCCGGCTGGGAAGCGGTCCTAGGTCGCCTGAGTGCTCAAGGTCGGTGGTCTCCAGAGGAATTTCTCCTTCCCATCGGCGAGATATTTCATGCCCTTCGTCATTGGACATCATGGCTGGAAGACTGTTCCAGTGCGGGTACAGTATGGCAAAGCCACGGCTGTGGCTTACATCAACAAGCAGGGCGGAACAAGAAGTCTCGCCGCTTGGTTAGAAGTCAAGGCTATTTTGTCCTGGGCAGAAAAACACGTTCCTGCCATATCTGCAGTGCACATTCCTGGCATAGACAACGTCATGGTGGACTTCCTCAGTCGACACACAGTGGAGAGTGGGAACTGCACCCAGAGGTGTTCATCCTCATTGTTCAGAAGTGGGGTCTTCCTTACATCTCTATTTTCTTTCAGAGGTGCATTGCCATTCTTCCTGATGTCAAGATTTTCTTTAAGGGCGTTTCTTTCAGAATCCTGCTCCTCCATGGGATCTTAACTTGGTTTTGGGTGTTCTTTAGTGCCCTCCCTTTGAGTCTTTGGCTACCATTCCTCTATGCATGTTGATGTGAATAATGGACTTTCTCCTGGTGATCGCGTCCGTTCTCCGTGTTGCGGAGTTACATGCTCTGTCCTGTAAACCACCCTTTTTAGTGTTTCACAAGGACAAGGCAGTGCTTTGCACTTCTCAGGAGTTTCTCCCGAAGGTGGTTTTGGAGTTCCACATCAATCAGGAGATTGTGGTGCCTTCTTTCTGCCCTGACCCCTTCTCTGACAAGGAGAGGGATCTCCACTTGTTAGATGTGGTGCATTGTCTCAAGTTTTATGTACATCACTCTGAGTCTATCAGGCAATCTGATGTGCTGTTCGTTGTTCCTGAGGGTCCCAGGGCATGAAGACCAGCATCCAGTGTGACTATTGCGTCCTGGATCAAGTCCACTATTCGTAAGGCTTACGAGCTGAGGAAGAAGCCTGTTCCCTTTCGGGTCATGGGTCATTCTACTAGATCGACCGGGGCTTCTTGGGCTTACAAGAATCAGGCATCCACTGATCGGTTGTGCAAGGCTGTCACTTGGTCGTCTGTGCACACCTTTTCGAAGCACTACCGTATTGATGTGCTGGCATCTCCAGCTTTGGGAGGAAAATCCTGGAGGCAGTCTTGCCTGTATAGGATTTTGTTCAGTTCTTGGTGCTTCCTTCACTTTTGAGTCCTGTTGGCTCTAGTTCAGTGTGCTGTGTAACCGTTTGGGGTGTTGTACCCCTGTTCAGCATCCGTTGACACTCCCTGGTTTGTTGGGCTATCTCTGATCTGATGGTTCAAATCTGCTCTGGTGACTTTGGGGGCCTTGCGCCTGGTCCTTGCCTTACTTCCCGCCTCTGAGAAACTCAGTGGTTGGACATCCCTAAGTTAACAGTAGCCTGTATTGGACGACAGAGAAAATAAGATTTTAATTTTACCTGTTAAATCCTTTTCTCTTAGTCCATACAGGTTACTGGTCTCCCACCCTGTCAAGAGACCATGCTTGGCTCTTCTGTGGCAGACCGTGGGGGTCCTTCGGGGTCATGCTCACAGGAGTCTTGTTTCCCTTCTACTATCTAGTCAATAGTTAGTGTCTCAAAGCTTACTGGAGCTGGTTGGCTAACTGCAGCCAAGGAGGGAAGGTAGGCTCCACCCCTGCATACAATTCTACAATTGTTCCTGCCTAAAATGAAAGGGGTGGATCGCCTACCCAAAGTTACCAGTAACCTGTATGGACTAAGAGAAAAAGATTTAACAGGTAAAATTAAAATCTTCTTTTCTCAATGAGCAGCTGAATCTCACTGATAAAGCCCAAAAAGGCTCAAATACATGTCTGCTGTTCTGTTGGTATTCTTGTGTAGAGGGGAATCATCCTACATTATTTTGCCTAGACTGGCTTAATTGGTGGAGTGCAAATGAGCATTTCTTCTTTATTATGGCAGTGGAGAGCTAAATGTTGATATTTCTGAGCAGCCATTATCTAAAGAACAACATTTCCTCAATTTTCAGTGAATATTCACATTTAAAACTCCAGGCAGTCTCTATATGTGTAAGAGGGATACCAGATGTAGATACCTTGTTGGATGGTGTTGCTTAACATTTATATGTGGACTATGGAGCATTGGTTCCTTAGCTCTCATGCTGCTATTTGAAGTGAATAGTAAAAGTTTAGTTGCCTAATAGCCTGTCCTATATCTGGTCCAGGGCAAGAGAAAATGCTAGGGCAACAGTCATAAACACAACCATTCTGGCTTTTATGTGGGTTAATATGGAAACACTGCACAATTTAAAGCTGAGGCAGAAAAGAGAGCGAGGCATTGGGTACATTGTAAAGGTGTTGCTGTTTGAATTATTCCAACTGGTTGTTTATGTTTTTGTTAATAAGAAATCCTTTATTGATTTTGTCCTGCAGCAACATCTAAATGATCCCCAACTTAATGAAGTTAAAGTGAGAAGGCATTATGAGGTGGAGGAGTCCAAACTGCTGGTGGTAAAAATGTACAACACAAACATATGACAAAGAGATGACACAGAGTGGCTTGAGGTGCACTGTGAAAAAAGTGTGATTTCTATATAACATCACAAACCAGTTTGAGTTGTAGACAAGTAAGAGGAAGTACCTATCTTTTTTAAAGAGATGCCCCTGGAATGAGATTTTACCATTATTAAATTCTAGCATTATATAATTTAATATTGAAGGTGCCTAAGATCATGTCACTGCTGGGGAACATGTTGCTGTTGAAGCTCCTGCTGATGGTGTTTTCATTGCTGGAGGTCCTGCTACTACTGTTCCAGATGTTTCTGCGATTACTTTTGATGGTCCCTTGGTCGCAGGTGGAGGTCCTGGTAGTGATGTAGGGGTAGTTCAATCCCTTGTTCTATTTTCATAGGGGATAGCCTTCTTGGAAGAGATGGTGAGCCCCGCTTCAGAACTATGTTAGAGGATAATCCAGAGGACGACTTGGGGGCATGAACACCTGAGTAGTCCAGTGAAAGACTCCCTTTGCAACTCTGGGTCCAATGGAGCCTAGCCAAGAAACACAAACTCAGTCACCAAATGAGACGAGGGGAGAAGGTCCTTCACAGAGGATGCAGGATCCAAAGGAGGACATCACTAGTGAGTCAACTGCCGTAGGGGACAGCCCACTAGTAGGTCCAGGATACCTTTTTGATTATAGCATCTAGCATTCCCCAAATTCTTGAGAATCAATCAGCACTTTATATCTTTATAGAGCAGTAAGAACTATTAAAGGGGAACTACCACCCCAACATGATTAAGTCTGTAGCAATGTGTCTTCCCTTTGTTATAAGCGCTGTGTAATTTATTTATTTATTTTTTTAAGCCATTTTTAAAATGAATAAACTTGAAAAGACTTTTGTACCTGGTGGTGTCTGTACGAGTGAAGCATGGAGCCAAATGGCTCCGTTGTTCCTTCCACTGCCTGCATGATCCATGCTACGTGCATGGATGGTAATGTGATGTAACTGCTCTTCATTTGCATGCGCGCCGCTGGAGCGTGCATGAAAGAAAAAAAAATTGGCTGTGGGCAGACACATCGCCAATGACAGACAGGTCAATGGAGAACGTGCGCATGCGCAGTTGAAGGAGACAGCAAAGATGGCCGTGGAGTTAACATTCTACGTGCACGGTAAACTTTAAAGATTCCAAAATAAACATATTCGGGGCGACTATAGGGGTATCTTGCTTCACACCATCGTTTAGTTAGTGATGGTAGTTCTGCTTTAAGAACTTTCCTTTTTAACTCACAATGGCTATTTTACAAGGACTTTCTTTTAATGTGCAACTAAGGCACGTGACTATTCTCAAGCTTTTTAGCAGCTTTCAATGTCAGCTTCATTTCTTTAAGTATATGCTGTACCACAATTGAAGGATTGTGGGTATTATGCCAAAGAGTGTTTATGTGGTCCTTCTGTGTTTTCAGGGTCAAACTCTGATAGAATTGCAGGAATGGATGTTACTTTTAAAGAACATTTTAAAATGCATAGTATGCAACAAATATTACTTGTGACTGCATTTATCTGTAGCCTTATGTGGAAAATATTGAGTATATATGCATCTCCACACAAGAAAGAATCTATTGAAATGTTTGAGATTTACCCCTTTTTTCATGTTTTAATCTAATGATTTTAGCTGGAGGATTTTAATTGTGTAATAAATAGTGTGAGCAGACTTGGAAATTATAGCAGGAGTATGGCCAGATCTGCTAACCTTTTCATTCACATATGTTTTTATCAACTTATATGAGGATAAAACTGTGGAAGATGAGTGAATTACATGGAAGAACAATATTACTGGTTCTCCCCTGGATTATGTTTTTATTCCTAAATTTTAACACCACTACATTGTACACGTGAAAATGTTTTATAAGATCATAAAGTTGTGAAACAGCAGCTAGTGGGGAAAAGATACTGGAAACAAAATACCATACTGCTAAAGGACAAAAAGGTTCAAAAAGATTTTACAGATGTTTTTAAAGTAAGGGAAATAGAAAAACTGAGTGGTACTGATTTGTTTTTTACCTGGTAGGATACTGTGAAAGAAATAATTAAAAAGAGAGACTATTTTATAAAAATTTGTACATTCAACTTTAAACTAAGAAAGTCTACGTCACTTGGTTGTGATGGGTTGATGACTATCTCCTGGGTGAATATCAACACGTTGTTGCTTTTCTTTTCTGGTCAGCATTGTGGTAGCCGTCACTCATGGGTTAAACCTCCTCCTCAGCTATAGGACAGTAAATGCTTCCTAAGCTTATAGATTTCTCTTCTCTTCTACTCCTGTAGAATTTGTTACTAGCTGTGTATTAAGTAAAGAAAAGTGAATAGGGTAATAACTAGGTTAAGGCTTTCATGATGATGAACAGGAAAGGAAAATAACAGTAAGCTTATATAATTTTACCTTTTCCTGGTCCATCTTTGCATCATACATCATGGGAAATACCCAAGCAATATACTCATCAGTTTTAAGAGATAAGGTTGTTTTCGTCTTTGGTTTCATTTCTAATCATGTATTTTTTAATAATGTATGCTACCGTTTGGCTGGATGGGATACTCTGGTGGAGCGATGTCTCCACTTGTGCTCAGCGCCCTCCTAGTGCTGTTTGTACCATTGAAAACGAGGCTTGAGGCACGATGGCACGGGGGTTGAGCTGGGGATGCAGGAAGTAGTTGGGGATGACGCTACACGCAAGAGTGCCGTTTACAGCAATGGGGATTGGCATGTAATATTTTATATTTTTTTTATATATATATATATATATATAAAGAATTTATTTGTGCCATTCTCTATCTCCTGATGAAGTGAGTGGTTAGCTCACAAAACATGTTGGGCTTATTTTACTAATAAATATTGTATGTTTATTACCCACGGAACGATTTATTTCGGGATCTTCCTATTTTACATGAAATGTTCAACGATCACATTTGGTGAGTGCAATATATTGATCTGGTAGGGTTGGCATTTATCCTACGGTATTACCCTTAGGGCAGTGGTTCTCAACCTGTGGGTTGGGACCCCTTCGGGTCGATTTGCCAGGGGTCGTCTAAAACCATCAGATATTTCTATTTCGATTCATAACAGTAGCAATATTACAGCGATGAAGGAGCAACGAAAATAATTTTATCAAAGGGTCATGGAACTAGAAAGGTTGAGAACCACAGGTTTTTCCCTGTGTTTCAGCTGTTTGTATAGGATATCCCGATTTCCTGGATTGTTTTATGAGGAAGATCAGATGATAAAGAACACCATTGAAGATTTCCTCCAGTTTTTGTCTATGAGCCTATTTTACCTAATTTTCCTGTGAGTAGAAGCATTTACGTTTACCTTATTAATATACAGATGCTCCTCTCAGATGCTCTTGTGCTTCTGTCTTTTTAGTTAATATACTCATCAGTGAAGGGAGAGGAAACAGGATTTAAATAAGCATAATATTTTGTTTATTTATTGAAGAACAGAGTTAGACATTGTTTGAAGTACTTTTTTTTTTAAAAAAATGTCAAAATGTGCAGTGTTAGTAGATCCGATGTCCAGCCTATAATGCTTGATGAAGGTGTAGAGAGATGACCATGCAGCCTCTTTGCAGATTTAAGACATTGATATTGCCCTGAAATATGTGTGCAAAGAAAAGGCAAGCCTGAAAGATCAGCCTCAGTTCCAGAATGTTAGAAGGTGTCTAAGTGGAATCTTGAGTAGGTAGATTCTCAGCTGTTCGGCATTGAATAAAACTCTCAGGAACAATTTTCCCTGAAGGGAGTCAAGTGGCTATTTCCCTTGTTGATGATTTAACCCAGCTGATTCAGAAAGCTGATAATAGATCTCTTTGCTAAATAACCTGTTCCCTGTGTTGGGATAGTGGCATATTCTTTACTGGACTGAAATCCAACTCCCTTTTATCTTACTGCCTGAGGATTTTTTTAATGATCTCATCCAGCTTGTCTCCAAAGAGCATTCCTTCAGAGAAGGGTAAGGAGCACAGGCTGTGTTTTGAGATGGTGTCCGCATTCCATGGCTTGAACCAATGTGCCCATCTGGTAGCAGCCACTAGGAGCATGGCTTTTGACTGAATCTGTACTAGGTCAGTGGATGAGTCAATCAGATATTCAATTGCTATCTTCAGCTTGATCAAGGAATCCATAATCAATGATCTTTATTCCCCCTGGATGATGGATTTCTCCACATTCTCCATCCAAATGTCAGTGCACTAGAGGGAGAAGTTAGGGCTACAGGCTGAAAAAAATTGTTTTCCAGATGCCTATCTAGCAGGTCTCTAAAAGACACCTCATTGTACAGAGGAAGCATTGTTTTAGTGGCCAGGTAGACAATCACTGCATCGTTTTTTTGGATGATGATCCCAGAGCTTGTTATCCTTATCAGAAAAGGGGTACATTGTTTGGAAACTGGCTGTTGGTTTTCTCTTCTCTCTATCTTCATCCACTGTGAAACCATCATCTCCTTAATAATTCATGTGGTGGAAAAAAAAGCTCCCTTATTTCTTAAGGATGAAAACATTCAGTCCGAGGACAGTTTCTCTTGGGTGTATTGAAGACTTAAAGTTGTCTTACTGCTTTAATCAGAAGTGCCATAAAGCTGGTGTCAAACCCTGACAATTCCTCTTCTTCTCCTGTAGATTCAATCATTTCTTTGGACCAGGAGGCTCCCGATCTGTTTCATCTGATGATGACACATTATCCTCTTACTCTCTAGACTGTAGTATTTTGCTAGGGTGGAGCTGGGCCGATTCTTAAAGCCCTGAACAACTGCTTGTCTGATCACAAGTGGATGAGGATGAGGAGCTTCATTGGCCAATTCCAACAAACAGTTTCTGCAAGTTTTCTTTCTTTTCATTACCTCATTGTCATAAGCAAAGCAGGCTTTGAAGATTGGGAGTGGCCTTCTGTCATCTTTTATAGGGCTGGGAAGACATTAAAAAGTCCCATCAGCCACTTCTCACTCTTTTTAATATAAAAAACAGATCTACCTGAAATCAGATGGCTTACCACAAAACTTCAGCATGTGGTGTTTTAAACACATAGTCTCTGAAGGTGAATGTAAAAGAAAAGATTGCAGCACCCAAATAAGAAAACAATCATCCCAAGGGGTTTAGGAGAGGAAAAAGGAACAATGGAAGCAAGAGGAGAGAGAAAAAGTATACCAGGGCAAACCGGAAGAGCAGATCTGGGCAGAGAAGGTAACTGGTGAACTGAATTTTTAGCCAACTCAGCACCGTGCCACAAATTAGGTCATAGACCAGCGTGTATGGTCTATTATTGGTAATAGACCAGCATGTATGTCCAAATCTAACTATATATAGTATCTGTGCACTGGTTCTTGGTACTTCCACGATCTTGGGATTAGAAAATCATGAATCTGTCATCAAGACACAGACACATGGATAAGCAGAGTGACAACCAGCAAGGAAGCCGTGGCCCAAACTTTAACCACTAAGGAGCCTCCCACCCCATCCTTCCTAGCAGGAGGAGTGAGCACGGCCATTGTGTACTATCAGGGAGCGAGAGACCTGGTGCCAGTAAAGAGACATAATGACCCTAATAAGCCACAAAAGAAAAGAGCTGTCCCCAAATTGGAAGCCTCCTTTCTATAGCTGTAGACCAGGACACTAAAAAAGAATTCAGGAGCAAAGGGGGGACGAAAACTTTCTAAGCTTGGGAAGTGTTTTCTGCCCTATAGTTCTAGAGATACATTTGAATCAGATATTTTTAATGGTAACATATAGCATACAGAAAAAAACAGAACATATGCCAGGTACAGTAAATGAATAGAAGGCACTGCTGTGCAAATTGTTTTACCAACCTTTGTGTGTATGAATCACTCAGATTAATTTCAACAAAACTCTGACTGCAGCAACACCTTCAACCACCCATTGTGGATCAAATGTGCAGTTCACTGGTTTCAAATCTTGTAGATTGCATCAAACAAAAAGAGGAACAATATAACATGGTGTGTAACTTCCTTAAAAGTGAATGGGATAAACAGAACACTAAATGGCTTCTAACATTTGGGACTATAAATCAGAGCCTTGTCATATGAAACAATACACACATCTCCAGTGGATTTTTGGATGCCCAATTATACTAGGAAAATATAAATAACAGAGAAACGTAGTAGAAGTAAATTGTCTTACATAAAACAAGTATGTAACCACTTACACATAAAATGGCTAATATCAGCACATACAAATGGAGAGAAATTGCTATCAAGGAGGGGCACATATAGAAAGATATGGCAAGATCTACAATTTGCCAGACTCATGGAGACAAATTTGTTTATGTGAGCTCCGACAGCATTGTAAGCTATCAGAGTTTAATGCACGTTTGAGCTGCAATACATTTTAAATAAAACATCTCTCAGAAAACACATATACATTTTTCAGATGCTAGCATGGAGTACACAATATCTAAAAATATTTAACCCAAATTATATTTAAGTATTAGTGATCCTTTAAGTGAGAACAGTAATCGGAGAGGATGTGCTTTCTTCCATAGTGCATCTCCTCATGAATATGTAACCTGATAGAGACATTTAGGGTGATATACTCTAAAGCAGGTGCAGGTGATTTGTTTTAGAATTACTTTTCTTTTGTGCATAAGATGAACAACTCTGGAGCAAACCATCTGCTCCATGGAGGGACGATACAAATTCCATTTGAATTAACCCTTTGAATGCCAAGCTCATGTGGGACACAGGCTTAGCCATGTGTACCCACAGCCAAGCCCATGTCCTGTAAGTGGTTGGACTCTTCCCCCAACTCCCGCCCTGTTGTATATATTTTGTTATTATTAACAGACCTTGTTGGGGGGACATCAAATGCCTTCCTGATGCCCAACAACTATTGTTTCCCAGCAGACATGACTGTGAGATCAATAGAGGCAATACAGTGAAACAGAGTGGTTCACCAGCTTCTACCCTACCCCAACTTCTAGAAGAGAGATTGGGAAAAGCCTCCAACATCACTGGTGGCACTGGTCATGTCACCGGTCACGTGGGAGAGCAAATGTCTGTAAGATATATATATAATCGACATTAGAGATATAGGGATGTATTATGGTAGTCTTTATCGTATCGGTTTATATTGCCAGTAATAAAAGAGATTAAATGATACTTTTTCACTTTGTACAGTTCCTTTTCTTCACTATGAAAACAGTAACATTAGCTGGTAACATTTTTACTGGTGCTACACCATCTTCCAGGAATGTATTGTCAAGTGAAGACATAAGCATTTTTTTATAATCTTTCTTGGTCTAGGCATTTTTCTGGCCGGTTTTGTTTTATTACTTAACATTTTTCCTCTGCCGTTTTATTAAGTCCTGGCAGACGATATTTTCTGAGTAGGCTTTTAAGTTAGAATTAATTTTCTGTTCTGCAAAATAGTGAATGGATTTCTTTATTATTTCCTTGTAACTACCAAAAGAAATAAGGACTTTATTAATTCCTGATTTATAAATAGTGCGGAGAGTGCAGATAGGGCATATTGGAGCCATTTTTCAAATGTATTGCTTTTATTGTTTAATTATATGTGTATTTTAAACTGGCAATATATAATAGCCACTATACCATATGGGGACATATTTACGAAGCTAATAATGGCAATTCTGGAACAAACAAACTGCAACATTGTGGACATATAAAAATTCCAATTGGTTTAAATGAGGCATTTTACCCCTTCACACCTGGGGTGTATGTAGGAATGTGCTAGTGCAGCCGTATAGTATTAGTCACTAAGGCCAGAGCCTGAACTGAAGGGTATACAGTACACTACAGCATATGATTTCTGTAGAGTACACTGGTGGACACATTTCACATGAGTTAGACTTAAGAGAAGTATAAATGTTATAGTGGTTTTACTGCTGAGTATAATACACTTCCACTGCTAGTAGTTGTTATATTCAAAGTTAAAATAGTTAAAAAATGTTATACAGTATGAAAAAGATATCCAGGGAGCTTACTTCCTGAAAATTCTAATTGTTTGGAAGTCCCTCAGCACTGTTGTCAGTGATTCACCTCTCCTACTGAATGCAACAGAATGACTAATTGAAATGTAATCAGTAGATGGCACTGTCAATGTAACAAATAACAGTTTAAACTGTAATAACAACTCTTGAAAGAAGCATTTAACAGCCGTGAGAGTACCCTTGTTTTACTCGGCAGGAAAAACTCTACAATATATATGGTGTTTCTATAAAAAAAAACCTTTAATACTCCCATACTCCTACCACTATAGCATTCAAGAGGCTAAATGCTAGATTGTTCTCCAATATATGGTGAAACATTGTATTGGATATTTTCTGGCATTTAAGTTACCATGGGGAGGTGACAACTCCTCCCTGTAGGCTGGAACATTTCTAGAAAAAAAAGTTGTGTGTGGAACCTCCTCTCCTCCTTATCAGGCTATCTTCTAGCCCCTCCTTCCAGTTGGACTTGATCCACAACCTGTGTGAAGGCTGATAACTTTTTTACTTAGTTTTTAGAATTCTTTATTATTTTCTATATTAGATATGGGGTGTCACAATTCCCCCATTAGGTGGATTACCATTCCTGGCTTCCCCTGGAGGACTGTCCAACTGACATGTGCTGTTGTGGAGCCCATGTGCAGCCCATGTCTCTCTCTCCTGACTGGGTCCTTCTCTGAGGCTCTCTTCTCAAAATGGTAATCTGAAGACAGAAGTCAAGTTTGGTGAGTAACCCTTTGAGTGCCTTGGTCCACTTGTCCCAGTGTCCCCCTCCATACAGGGTCTTCTTGGAGTCTTGAACTTGGATGGCTGCATTTATATTTTTAACCCCATCCCTGCTAGTTTCTCTTCAGGATTGTCCATTTTTATATATCCCCACATGTTCCCTTGGGTTTTTCAGTAAATTCAGTCAGTTTGGTAAAATGTGTGATTTTTTTTTGTGTTCCCGCGTTTACCACGAGGCCGCACTTGCTCCATTGACTTCTATGGGATAAACTGTTTTGGGACATACCTCTGTAACCGTTTGACATACAGAGTTGAGAGAGGGCTCATTCTTCTTGTTTCCAGTTGCTCTACGATCCGGTCCACATTCCCAGTGTCTTGGGGGCCCCGCAAGTGCAAGTTCAGGTGCTGCTAGGTAACAGCAAAGAGACTACAACTCCCTGAATGCCCATTTTGCTGGCCTTCTTACGATTGGCTGATGGTTTTACAGATGCCATTTTCTCTCTTTGCTGGAGTATCCTATGCAGATACTTGTCTCTCCTTGCTCTCCTTCTCAGATTAACCCTTTGCTTGACAGATAAGTACTTTCTTGGGCTTTCTGAGGTGATTTATTAATC
Source organism: Rhinophrynus dorsalis (assembly GCA_037306005.1). Classification (NCBI taxonomy): domain Eukaryota; kingdom Metazoa; phylum Chordata; class Amphibia; order Anura; family Rhinophrynidae; genus Rhinophrynus; species Rhinophrynus dorsalis. The sequence continues at coordinate 116,616,202 of CM074724.1, forward strand.
TGGGTCACAGTATTTGTGATTCTTATACTGTTAGACACTTCTGTTAGGATGTCGGATCCAAATGTACATTGGGCTAGTCCTAAGGCAAAGGACTCAGGGGTATCTCTGACCCCCCCTTGCTTAATGTTCCTTATGCCAAACGGGGATCCCTAGAGAATATTCAGGACTCTTGGGCCCTCCAGCCTTAAACAAGAGCCACTCTGTGTCAAGAACTCAAAGTCCTCTATGGCACAGTGTCCTCTATCCCTCCAAGGGGTCCTCCATTCTTAGAAACCCTCCACCACCTTCAGGTTTGTGGCCCCTAAGGCCCCAGGCATACCTGACCTCACTGAAACCTCTGAGGAGGATTCTTTTGAAGGTGATACGGAGGAAGGGGGGACTCTACCAATGCTTTTGGCGACCACTTTGAGGCTGGCCCCGTGCCCCCTATTTCCAGACTTTCCAAGTCTACTGCTCTGTCCCTCGCTGAGGCTACAGCGCTTAAGCATATGACTGACAGGAAGCTTGAGGCTATCCTCAAGTCTAACTTTGCTCCATTGGAGCTGCCCTGCGGCATACTTTGGATTCTGCTTGGGTCAAACAACTGACCGAGGCTGTCAGGAATAGTACGCCTAAGGAGGATCTTTTTGCCCTCCTAGCCAGGCTCAGACATATGTCACTGACTCTTGTTGATGCTGTCAAACTCTCAGCTAAGGGTTTTGCCTTCTCTGTCATTGCTAGACACACTTTGTGGCTCAAGATCCAAGCGTGTCTCAACCCGGCACCCCCTGCCCAACCACCAAGCCCAGACAGCAGTGGCACTCCAAGCACTCCTCCACCAAGCCCAAGGCTGGCAAGTCTTCCTCTGCATGAGTTGCAGAATCCTGGTCCTCAGTTGCTGTGGGTGGGCGCCTGCACGTTTTTCAACTGCATGGGCAGAGTCAGTGGTGGACTAGTGGGTTCTGTAGGTGGTTTCGGAAGGGTACAAGATTGTCTTCAAATCCCTTCCTCCCCAGATTTTTCCAGTCCAGGACTCCTCTGGGCCAAGAAAAGTTGCTTCTTTTTAACAAAGAGGTTCAGGCTCTCTTGGACAAAGGAGTTCTGATTCCAATTCTTCCTCAAGAGAAAAGTTCAGGTTTCTATTCAAACCTGTTCATGGTGGCCAAGAGGGATGGCAGCATTCATTCTATCTTGGACCTCAAGGACCTAATTTTGTTTGTGGAGACTACACTCTTTAAGATGCAGTCTTTGCCCTCTGTCATCGCAGCTGTGTGTCCAGGAGAGTTCCTGGCATTTCTGGATCTGTAGGATGTTTACTTGCATGTCCTGATTCATCTGGACAGTCAGCAATACCTCAGTTTTCCTTGAGACATGGGCTACTTCCAGTGAACCACTCTGCCCTTTGTGCTTATCTTCGCTCCTCGGGTGTTTGCCAGCGTCCATGGGGCATTGATTGCACTCCTGCACACCTGGAGGATTCAGGTGACTCTCTAGATGGATGACCTTCTGCTGAAGGCTCTGTCCAGGGAACCCCTGGACAGCATATCCAGGACAGTGCTCAGATTCTCCTCCACCATGGGTAGATTCTCAACATCAAGACGTCTGCTCTGGTCCACTCTGAGGTCCTGGTTTTCCTTGGTTCGATACCCGTTAAGGGAAGGTGTTTCTGACAGAGGACTCCATTCAACAAACCATGCATCTGGGTGCCAAACTCTGGAGTAACCCTCAGATCCGGTTCACAAATTCATGACTCTTGCGGGTCGCATGGTGTCCATAATAGAGGTGGTTCTGTACTCCATGGTCCACAAGGGAGCTCCAAAGATTCAATATCCACTCTTGGCATGGGAACCTGGACCTGTTGGATCTCAGAGTCTCTCTTCCTCTAGATGTCAGGCAGGACCTGCTCTGGTGGCTGGACAGTTTCAACCTGGAGAAGGAGAAGCCCTTTGTGAGGCACAGGACATGTTCCCGCTTAGTCGGAGATCAAGTCTATCTTGGCCTGGGCAGAAGATTATGTTCCAGCCATTTCTGCCATGCACATTCCAAGGGTAAACAACATCCTGCCGGACTTTCTCAGCCACCATCATGTGGACCCTGGAGGGTGGGCGCTCCACTCATATCTTTTTGACCTTCTGGTGCATATAGACCTCAGATAGACCTGATGGCCCCAGGGACAACAGGGAAGTTAAAATGTTTTGTTCCCATTGGGGGATCCCATGGCCTTTGCTGCAGATGCTCTGGCGATTCCATAGAGCTTTAATCTGGCTTACATCTTCCCTCCAATTCCTTTCACCTCCACGGTACCTTACCGTTCTTTAACTATTTGAGCCCCGTTGGCTCTTGTTCTTGTGTGCTGTGCTATTGTTCAAAGTCCGTTGACACTTAGTTATGTTTGGGCTATTCCTCATCCTGGATAGTCCTTGGGAACTCAGGTATCATGGGGACTGGCACTTGGTCCTTTAATTTTTCTTCCCACCCTGGGAACTTAATGTTGGCATGTCCTCATGGTACCTGTATGTCATATTGGATGCCAGAGAAAAGAGGATTCTAGTCTTACCTGTTAAATCTTTTTCTCTTAGTCCATATGACATACAGGTCTCTCACCTCACTTGGTCTCAATTAGCTGGATGAGTCCAGTTGAGTCTGTTGCTCGCAGGAGCTTTCTTTTCTTCTTTTTCGCTGTCCTATTTAGTGAGATTGTCTAATTGGAAGGTGAGGCTAGGGGATCGCCTGCTAAGGAGGAGGGGAGGCTCCACCCACAACTTTTTTTTCTAGAAATGTTCTAGCCTATAGGGAGGAGCTGTCGCCTCCCCATGGTACCTGTATGTCATATGGACTAGGAGAAAAGGATTTAACAGGTAAGACTAAAATCCTCTTTTCTTCAGAGTGCTGGGAGTGTAAACATTCACTAGAGTGATTTCATGGGAATTCAGGGTACCTTGCAATATTATGAATCTGCCATTGGGATCGGACACCATGTGACATAGATAAAAGGACAGATTGCCACACATTTGGATTTGGCAGTGGCAACAAAATAGTATGGGTAGCCTACAGAAATATGTCAGGGATATTCTCTGTGAGAAATGTGTTTCATGTAGGAAAAGCATGTCTTTGTGTATTTGTCTCATTTGTTTAGCATACCAAGAGAATTCTAAACACCTTTTGATTGGGGAGTTTAGTCCGTTACAGTTATGTGACTGCTGTTATATGGCATCTCTCATGATGAGAATGAGGTATATACTCTTAGAAAACAATCCAACCGAGCTCTCACCAATCTCAGTTTTAGAGGCAAAGGAGTCCTGCAACTCACGTATTGAGCCAACCCTGGGAACCACCAACGACCTGAATGGAGACAAAGAAATCAAGTTAAAAGGAGATAGCAGTGGATCTGTGGGAGAAAAGGAAGAAAAGGGGATAAGGAGATGGAAAAGGGAAAGGAACAGAGAGAAGAAAGAGAGAGAGAATCCAGGGAAAGAAAAACCCTTAATTAAAGAAAATTAAAGAAAAGATGCATATTAAATATTAAGCAATTAAAAAATTATCCCAATAGGGAACAGGTAACCAAATTATATATTGATAGTATTATTGGTAGGTGTCTAGATCTTGCGATTGTAAATCTATAGAACATATCACACTAGAGCAAGGACATATGAATCTGAGAGACCTATATGGTCTTTTAGAGAAACTAGAAAGGGCTAGACTGAAAAGCTACAATGCCCATTGCATGATAACAGTCCCTAGAAGAAACAGCTGTCTCTGAACATCATATATGAAGATCTTTATATTCAATGGTGCAAATAAATAGTCACTGAAGCCTATGAATGAGGAGGGTTCCATCAAGCTGGTGGATCTCCCACAGTGTCTGGCACATGAACTGGTATCAGCCTAGGATGATTAAGTAGAACATGATCTGTACAAGGAATATGTAGTTTTCTGACAATTGGCTGGATCGTTAATATGGTATAAACTGTTATTTAAGGTGAATAATAAACTGAATGGGAATGCATTTAGAAAGGGTGCTAGGGGCCAGGTCAGAGTAGAAAACTGGCTGTACACCTTGCCAGACTGTCTGTGGTCTCCTAGTGGTTGTCATGATAATCTCTTTAATAATGACAAATTGTTGCTTGATAATCACATCACTTATCTTTCTTTTGGGGTGGTTCCAGACTGAGAGCTCTGTGAATGTATTCTAGCCAAAAATCTCTGGGAACATGAACATGCTGATGGCAAACCCTTCCAAATCAGTTATGCTTTCTGGTATTCCTCGTAGTCTGATATTATTACGTCTAGCCCTATTATCAAGGCCTTCTAGGTAGTCAGCCATATTTAATCTGCTCACAGATCTTTGAGGCAGCAAATTATTGTGGACCTCAGATAACTCCACCTGTCTATGCCCATTCAACCTCCATACATTGAAGGTCTGTCTGCCAGCTTTGTTTCACCTCCCTGACTTCAGCTTGTAAATCTCTCTTCATAGTAAGCATAAAGTCTCTAAAGGTCAGCAATATCAGCCTTAATACAAAGCAATAAATGATGATTCTCAAAGGCTTGCACTGAGACTGAAGCTGAAGAAGAGAAGCAGACTCTGAAGATCTGAGCTGAGACAGGTCTGGTTGGGAGTTTGCAACAGGTAGACCTGGGGTAGAGGGCTCCACTCTAGGAAAGTACTACATGTCTCCTTTCCTGTTTTCCTTTGGTTTCTCTGCCTGCAGATTATGAGTTATACAGTTTTGCTGTAATGAGTAGATAGATGGTAGATATATGCAGATGACAGCAAGCAAGGTCTGTGTAGCATAAGTTTTCTTATAGAGTCATATCTGGATTAACCATAGCCCAATTACAGAAACATAATAAAAGGATCGCACAGACCTTAAAAAAGAACACCGGGGGGTGGGGGGCTTGAGTTGTGAGAGGACCAAAGCAGCCTTATGATCTATAAAGGGCACATGTTTATTTAGGCAAGTACCTTAGTAAATCTTATATGCACCTGGAAGTGCTTTTTGAAGCTCCAAACACACCTCTCTTAATAACTCCTTACTATAAATAACTACTTTCTCTGCTTAAGACAGGGGTGGATCAAAGATCCCACAGTGGGCCACATCTTGTGGTCATGGGCCATTGGAATCAGAGGATCCCATCTGACTGGCAGACAATATTTTGCATGCAAGGGAATAATAGATCTGTGTTTCTGCTAGCACAGACCTCCACATCAGAGCTCTGAGTCCTTGCACTGTCTGCTAACAATGAATATAATCAAAAGTGCTCATAATATGATTAACCCTTTGAGTGTCAGATGGGTGTACAATGCATTTGTTATGCATTGTATGCCCCTTTTGGCATGGAAAATTGTAAGAAAAAAAATTAGAAAAAAGGCCTGCCATTATTTCATTATTCCAGAGATATTGCACTCATCTGGCAAGGCATTGCCACCCTAATTTTGTATATGTACAGATGATCTATCTATCTATCTATCTATCTATCTATCTATCTATCTATTCTCTATCTCTCTATCTAGAGGTTAAAATAAGTGTAAACTGTTTGTTACATTGTCTTGAGAAAGGTCCCAGAGGGGACAGAAATGTCTTCTTTTTGTTGCCTATTTTCCAATAAAATATGGTTTAAATAAGTACCACAGGTGCTGTTCCTTTCTTCTACATCTCTCTCTCTCTCTCTCTCTCTCAGGGGACTTTGACTAGCCTCCCACCGAAACATAAAAGTCACCTTCCTCCTATGGTCTTGCTCCCCAAACGTACCACCAGGTAAAAGACCTCCTCCTGTGCAACACAAGAGAGATGGAGAAAGACTGAATGGAAAAGCAGACATGTGGAAAAGTAGGGGAAATGTGGGAACAAAAGAAAAGACTAGATGCAGGGAAGGGGCTGGGAGAGCAGTAGAGGACTGAGGGGGTTTGAGGAAAAATTACTAGGAAAAGGAGTAAAAGCATGAAGAGAGACATTAGGAGGAGACGGGAAAAAGAGAGGGGATAAAATTGACTGCAGGAGATGAAGCAGCCAAGGGGGCTGTAAGAGGAAAGAGAGGGGGTAGTAGGCTGAAGTCAGGGGAAAAGAGAGAGAGAGAGTAGGGGAAAAGGGATGGGTGTTGCTAGGGTTGTATTTAATAAATATATACACAGTGGAACACCAGCTAGTGGGTCTGTTTTAACCATGGGCTGGTAGTCCATTATGATCTGCCTCTGACTGAAGATGAAACCTTAGTTATTTGATCAAGCCTTGGAAAGAAAAATTCAGTTGAGAAATCCTAGTATTGACCTTGCACACACTTGTACAATGTAATAGTATTCCCCTCACTGGCGTCTTTTTCTTTAGAGTAAATAAACCAGGTTTGGTAAGACATTCTTCATACTTTAATTCCTCAATTTCTTTAATTAATTTTGCTTTTCTTCTCTGCAATCCAATTTTGAAAATCTCTATTAAGATCAGGTGCCCAAAACTGTACTTCATATTCCAGGTGAGGACTTACTAACACTTTGTACATTGGCAAAATGATTCTGTCCGTTGTTTCATTGATACTATTTTTTATGCAGGATAATATTTTGTTTCCTTTGCTACTGTTGTTTGACATTGATCATTATTTAAATACTGTTTTTCTTGTGCACGATGGAATATACTTAGTCCTACCTTCCTATTTTGGGGCCTATAATGAGACTGAATGTCTAGTATTACATGTAATAACCATATATACACACCTCTATTGTGACACCCCAATCTATAAATCAGTTATAATAATGAAGTATAGTCCATAAAAAGCAGAAATAAAAATCAGATATATCCTTAAAAAAGCCCACCATAAATTACAGATGAGAAAGAATTGTCCTGATAATAAATAGTGGATAAGCAGTTTAATATAATCTCCCAGGCCTCTACATTGGATGATGAATTAGATTAATCATGTTGTGGGGGAAAATGAAATGGATAATGAGAGTCACTACAGATCTTCACTAGATAGCATCCAGTTGGTTTATGGGCTACTTCTACACAGCGTCTTCATGTCATACAGATAATTTAGAGCTAAAATGGAGTCAACATCTAATGCTCTCTTAAACAATTATCATGCATAAACTAAATACAAGACGTTCACTAGTATTGTGCCCATCAAAATCCTGGCCTTGGTACCGAGTGCCTTTAATACAGTCTTATTCAATAGATGGTGTGCTCTTTTCTTTTCCTATCTCAATGGTCCTGGCGTGATCTTCTTCTCCTATTCCAATCCTTTTGCCTTTTACAAGTAGTTTAAGATTGTGGTGGACATTAGGGATGGGCAAAAATGTTCGCCTCAAATCAAAATTGGCAAAAAATGGCACTTCCCTCCTAGAAAAAATGTCTGCAAAACGTGCAGTTTTCCCACTTTTTCCTCCTAGCTCATTGTAATGAAATCAGTGGGAAGACCAAATTTCTCTCTACCACACGGCAGTTTTCTGTTATTTTCCTTCAGGCATATAAAATGGTGTCAGGCTTTCACAGCATGCCATTCTGTGTCTGTGAGAGGTGTTAAGCACATTTTTGAGTTAGAGAAGATAGGCAAATAAAGGGGAATTGAAGCTTAGTTTAGGGAGTCTTTTAGGTAGGATATTTGTTCTCTATATTAGGGGAGTCTGAGGGAGAAGAAGGGAGGAAGGCGGTTGACCCCAAGATTCGGTGTGACTGACTGGAAAGACACAGACAGCTGGGGTCCAATTTGCTTGTTGATCTTACTGTTATTATCTCTGTGCTGGGGAGGTCTGGGGAAAGACATTGTTGATTTTGTTTCTTAGTTAACATTTTTTTGACAGTAATAAGATTAAAAAAAAATAATAACAATAAAATAAAGTAAATAAATAAATATTAGGTGACAGACAGCTGACTGAGACCCTGACGTGAGCTATGTGACTGATGCAGATTTGATTGATAGCAGACGAGACTGGGAATTTTGTTGAGGGACAAGACAAGACATCACATTTCATCAGTTCTGTTGCGTACTTTAGAGTAAAAATTCACAGAGTAGTTGAGTAATGTTCAGCAAATGCACAAGGGGCAGAGAAAGAGGGAAAGGAGGAGCAGTGCTAGAACATAGTAGTAAAGTGATAGTTCAAAAACTGACTGCAGCAACGGATGCTGCAGCATGTGCATAAATGATGATGATCCCTCTCCTCCCAGGGAGGATGCAGTTTGTCAAGGTTTCACCAAAAGTTCCACTACCACTATGTCCAGCACTATTAAAAACCATATACGAAGAACACTGAAGATGACAATGAGTCACATTCTAATTTTGATGATGACAATGGCTTAATGGAGGAGGGTGTAGCAGCTGAGCCATCTGCTGCCTCTGACAGTGAGACAAACAAGCACCAAAACACCTGTCATCAAAGAAGTAGTGAACTTGGTGAAAGTAAAAACAAATTGCCTGACATCTCTAAATGCTTAGAGTAATATAAGGTAACTAGTTTTAAAGCCCGTGTACACGGGTTAACACTGGAGGCGCTGCAGTCATGCGCAGTACTGACTCCCGAACGAGCAGCGGTTGATACGGAGCGGGGTGCTCCGAATTCAGACCAGAGTCCTCTCTGCACACCGGTCTGAATTTGGAGTGCCCGCTCCGTATCAGCCGCGGCACGGCAGTCTGTACTGCGCATGACTGCAGCTCGCACAGCCGTCTCTACTTCGCATGATGGCTTCAGACTAACATACTTAGCAAATTATAATATAGGATGGGCAAGAAGTGGTGGACGATGCTGATGATGGCCTAATGATGACTGATGTTGTTGATGATGGGGATATAGAATATATACCTCCAGCATCCTTCTCTTCTTCAGATACAGATGAGGTTGAGAGTGAGAGAGATGATAACATGGCCATAACATTAGTTGAAAAGCAAAGGCTCAATCTTCCATCAATGAAAAGGAGCACTGTGGCTGTCTATAAACTGTTTGAGAAAACCATTGAAAACTCTGATCGTATACAAGCAAAGATGCCTAAAAATACATAGTAATCCATTCGGTTATCATCAGCATCATCACTGCTTCCAAGTCTCGCTCAGCTACAAACACTTGTGTTGAGTAATCATCATCAATAACAACACAGGTTATTAACATCCACCACCTTAGCTATGATGATTGGCTCTACTGCTCTTGATAGTGCTACACCTTTGACACCTAGTAGTAGTATTAATAGTAGCAATAGAATTGCATCAACATTTAGCCCCAGTAGTAGCAGCCCTTCAGGAATCCCACAGTCCATGAAGTCCACAGTATGGAGATACTTCACCAGGATCTGAAAGCTAAGCATGTTGCTATCTGTTGCCTGTACAAAAAGCACATGAGCAGGGGGAAAGCAGGCTCACACCTAGGCACCTCTTCAGTGAGATCCCACCTGAAGCACCACCACTGATCTGACACACCACGAACATGTCACAGGTGCCACAACTTGCAGCAGAAAAAGCACTCCAAAAAGCTCCCAGGGCTTTTGGGCAGATAAGAGAAGTAGTGATGTTATTGATGTGTCAGAGAGTGTGCCACTGCCAACAGCTTGTTCATTCCTAATAACACCTATGGCTCCTGCTGCAGAGGAGTCTGATGACTCTAGGACTGCTGTAGGAGATGACAAGAGTTTTAGAGTTCCTACACATACTGCCACCCCTCCCACATGTCAACAAGTGATGGCACTGAAGCAATAAAGTTACACAGTTCATCTACTATGAAAAAGAACAAATAACAGTGGTGATCCTGCTCTTAAAAAGCAATATATTACAGTACCAATATAATAAAATAAACATATGTGATAGGAAGTTGCTGTTGTATTGTCCTCAGAGATGCAGCTTTTTTCAAAAAAGTGTCCACAGCGACACTCAAATATGGAGTTCTTGTTGCACTTACTAGACGTCTTTTTGACTGATAACCCTCAATTTTGCCACTCAGGAGTTGCTGCTTTACTGATTTTGGATCATATCTGTGGTCTCAATGCCGGTTCTTTACATGCAGCAATGATCAGCTCTCCAGCTGTTTTCAGATTTCATTGCCAGAAGCTGGAATATATCAGACACACTTCTAAGAGCAACACCGTTTGACAACAGATCAAATGCCCCTTTTAGAAAATCACTCACCAAATGCATAAAAGCATAAAGGCAAGCAAATATTAATATTAATGCAGTGCTTTATTACAACGTGTTTTGTGGGTCTCCCAGCCCACTTCTTCAAGGAATACAAATATTTGTACTTTTACTATGTACTGCCATCCCACACTTCCTAAGTTCTTAGAAAGAAGTCAAATCCTGCACAAACATAATGCAAATGTAAGCTTATGGAATAGTAAACTTGCCAAAATGTTGGCAGTTGACATACTCCCCTTTTCGTTTGTTGAAAACAGAGGTTTTAAAGAACTGATGTAATGTGTTGAACCCTGCTGGAATATCCCAAGCCACAGTTATTTTTCATGGATGGTTGTGATAATGTTACATTTGCAGGAAGTTAATGTTTTGGGCATAGGACAAAGGCAGGGCCGGATTTCTCATAAGGCAGAGTAGGCATCTGCCTACAGGCGCACCCCACAGAGGGGCGCCTGTCATTGGAACCCTGTTTTTTTTTGTTTATTTATTTTTTTATATATATATTTTTAATTATCCTAACCATCTACTCAGTCAGGTCTGCGCCTCCTTCGGCATAGACCTGTAGCTGCTGAGCTCCCTCGTGAGCTCTTTAGTAATGCAGAGTGCTGGGAGATGACATCATCTCCCAGCGCTCTGCATTACTGAATAGAAGACCACGCGGGAGCTCCATCAGTTACAGGTCTGTGGAGGCGCAGACCTGTCCTGCCATGCTGCTGGACCACCAGGAAGGAGGTAGGAAATGGGGGTGGGCACAACGTTAGGGTAATATGGAGCTTATGGGGGGCAGTGTGAAGGCAAAGTTGAGCAGATGTGGTCAATGTGAGGGCAATATGGAGCTGATGGGGGGCAATAAGGAGCTGATGGCTGGCAATGTGAGGGAAATATGGAGCTGATGGGGACAATATGGAGCTGATGGGGGCAAGTTGTAGCTGATGGGGGCAAGTTGTAGCTGATGTGGGCAATATGGAGCTGATGAGGCAATGTGAAGATGATAGGGGCAATGAGAGGGCAATATGGAGCTGATGGGGGGCAAGTTGGAGCTGCTGGGGGAAATATGGAGCTGATGGGGGGGCAATGTGAGGGCAATATGGAGATGATGGGGCAGTGTGGAGATTAGGAGCATTATGGAGGTGTCAAAGGCACTCAGCCTACTATCAACCTTTTCAAGGCATATGTTTTTGAACGATTCACAACTTTGACTTTCAGCTATTTATTTCTCCACTTCAGAGGTTAGAAGAAGTAATATTGTGATGGAAAATGTTGCAGTCATAGGAAACATAGGTGAAAAATTATTGTCAGGGCAAAAATGGAGAAAACTTTTGCAATGACGAAAAAGAGACAACTTTTGTGAAAAAAACAAAAAATAATTGGTTTATCGAGAAAAGTCAGGCGTGAAATTTTTCAGAATTTTGCCAGCCCCTTTTGGACATTCCTGCATTAGATAAGATTCGCCTGCCATGGGTGCACTTATTCCTGTTGAAATATGGAGGATCAGGTAGAATAACAGATGAAACACAATTTTATTTTCATAATCGGGAACTTGGGGTGTCAGAGCCCTGCTGATGTGTATGCCTACCTGGCAGGAGCACCTGAAAAATGCCCCAAAACATAGTTACAATCCCCAGTATTTATGTCTCACAATCTTGGAGCCATCCTCCATGAGCTATTGAAATCAGCCACTCAGGTAACTGCTAGCAATGTCCAGGCTTGAGTTCAACCAATAGAGACCCTGCTCACATTCTTCAGTTTACAAAATGGTCTTATTCAGTCCCTCTAGGTAACCCACTTATCCCTGATGACCCCTTTAGTTTCCATATTGTACCAATGAGTAATCGGTACATATCCTGGAAAAATGGCATGTCCTGGATAACGCAGACTACCTGGCCTTGGCAGGCTTGTGATGTATTCATGCTGCCATGGTGCTGAATAAATGTTCACTGAATTCATGTTGTTAGTTCAACCACAAAGTATAGCAAATACAATTTATATCAAGTGAAATGCAGACTAATGTACAGCCAAATAATACATTATGGCCCTGCTAGGTTTTGAGTTACAGTTTGGATAAAGGTGCACATAAATCACGGGTTGAGGCAGGGAAAATGTCATGTTCAGTTATGTTAGATTATAAAAACTACCCATTTGGCCATGAAAGAGGCACTAGGGGTGCACACACAAAATCAGTCCCAGTGTCCAGGAACAAATATAGTAACATAGTGAATGAAGCTGAAAAAAGACATGCAGCCATCAACTTCAGCCTTTACATATCATCCTTGTTGATCAAGAGAAACACACACACACAAAAAAAAAACCCTACTAACCCTTTGAGTGCCAGAGGGATACGGAACTCATTGCAAAGCAATGTGTTCCGTACCCCCTCTGGCACTCAAAGGGTTAAAGCCATTTCCATTTAATCATCAACTGTGTAAAAACATCCCTTTCTGATTTGAAAAGGAAATCAGATATTTCACTCGATCAATATCCTATCTACATTGAAACCAAATATCATGATTATTAATATTGTTCTGCGCTGGAAATGTATCCATTTGGAAAACAGTGCAGAAAAATGCCGCAGGGGAGCCGCGCGTACCTGGGCTTGGGTAGCAGTGTACTGGCATCTGACTGCTCTTAAGAAGTTCCTAGGGTGTTTCATCACAACTGACTTTTCCCATCAGCGGTTACCTAAGATACCCCCTTAAATTCACATCTTTCACCCTCAAGACAATTTAGGTCATTGGATGTACCTCTTAACAGTGTATAGGCTGTATTTTTTTATTTTAGCTCAATAGTTTATGAGATGGGATTTTAAAGATTACCCAGATCACCTCTTCTTCGTTCTGGGGTACAAACTGTACAGCACAGCTCAGCAGGATGTCCCCTGGTTTTCAAATCACCTCCCTCCCCATCTCTTCCTCCCCAAGAACAAGTAGTCAGTCCTGGTATAATGGCCATACGCAGCAAAGTACAAGGTATAGTCCCTGCCCCTTGGGTTCAACAGTTGCCAAGTGTCAATTAAGGGCAATGTTTTTAACCTTTTGAGGTTAACCTTTTAGAGGTATCTAATGCATTGCAGCTTAATGCATTGGATATCTTTCTGGCACTCAAAAGGTTAATGATTTATGAAAAGCACAGATGGTTTTGTTAGAGCAAAATGTCACTGAGGTTGAGCGATCCACTCCAGTTTCCAATGGCATGCCAAGATCACCGCAAAAAGTCACCATGCCCGTTTGAAAAGACAAACTTTTTCAGAGCATGTGACAAAAAAACATGCTGATGCGTGTTTGGAGAATATATTGAATCAAGCTCAGATGCCGCACTCTGGACTCCACTCCCCCTTAGGTTCCCATCTTGTCAGCAACCAGAGCAAGAAGGAAACCTAAGAGTGAGTGAAGTCCGAATTGAGGCACCAAGAGGAGTAACTGTAGTAATCAGGAAGTGAGCGGGGCTACAACCAGTCAATACTTAACTTACCCCTTTGAGTGCCAGAGAGGTATCCAACTAATTGCAACATCATACCTACCCAAAAGTCCCTCTTTACATTATGAATTCAAATGCCCTTCCAACAGGAACCACAACAAGTGTTGGGACACAGAACCTAACTTGTGGCCCAACGTTAGTCATTGTTTTTTCACTCCCATAACTCACTCTAAGTAGCATGGTAAAAAGGAAGATCAAAGGAAACCAGCTAACACTTGAGCTTCAAACACAGTCACTCTTACAAACATTAACCTTCCCTTCGCCGTACACTACCCCTAACATGAACAATAAAGGTTACTCATACTAGTCGTAACACTATTCTATCATCCAGAGCTGGAACACTCCGCCAATGAGGTCTCCTGCACCCTGTTCGTCTTCTTTAATTCTTCTGTTATCTTCTATTGTCTTCTTCTTCATCTGTCATCCTTTCTTCTTCTTAATCTGTTTTCTTCATCTCCATCTGTGTTTCTCTTCACTCTTCATCTTTAAACTTAATGTTGAACTTGTAAAATGTAAAAAATATAAAGTTAATACATAAAATCTATCATTAAACATACTCTGGTTGTGTGGTGGCAGGAGAAAACAGCAAAAAAAAGCCATCCTCTTACCTTTCGGCCATTGCCCGATGCCAGCTGAGGGAAATTTGAACAGGGACTGCCTTTTATATGGCCAGTTCCTGTTCAAATTGCCTCCCATGCTCCCACTGGCTGGGATGTGGGGATGGCACAGAACATGCCTGCAGTAATCACACCTCCCAGCCAACCTGCTTCTAGCTGGAGGGATGACTCAACATGCTAGAAGCTAATTAGCTGGGAGGTGTGGTTACTGAAGGGCACATTCCGTGCCCTGCGTAACCCTACATCCCAGCCAATGGAAGCATTTGAATTATTTTGAACAGGGACTGGGCTTATAAAAGATAGTCCCTATTCTTATTTTCCTTAGTGTGCATCAGGCAGTGGCCCAAATGGTACGAGGAAGGGGGATTTTTGTAACTGTTTTCTGCTGCCACAGCATAAGGTTATCTATATGTTTTTACAGGCTCAACACTAAGTTTAAAGAAGAAGAAAGAAGAGCAGAGATGAAAAAAGAAGATGGAGACTAAGAAAGAAGATGTAGATGACAGATGCAATGCAGTTCATACCCTACTGGCACTCAAATGGTTAATTTATTTTTTTTTTTTTGCATTCACACACATTTTTAGGAAACCTTTCAGTGGCCTAGGGTTATGCAACATTTTGCACATATGCACGTTAGGTTGTATTTACAGGCATATACTAACATTCCACTCTGCTCTGCATCCTACATGCCACTCCCTACACATATACTTAACCCTTTGAGTGCCGGAAGCAATGCAAGGCATTGCTTTGCAATGCGTTGTGTACCCCTCTGGCACTCAAAGGGTTAAGGCTAAATATCTACACTATTATCTTTACTTTACTTTAAGAGATGACAGAAATGTAAAAAGAGTGTGGGCCATGTTGAATGAATAAGGGGAGTTCAGTACAGACCTAAGCTATTCATATGGGAAATAATGATGAATCACTACCAGTGCTCAAGAGGTTGTGCATTAGCCCTCCCTTCATGTTACAGCTCACTGCAGTAACACAATAATAATTATAAAACCTTTACTCACATTGAATTTTCCCAACAATGGGATTCAGTGTCTTCCAATCACAAAACAGAGAATTCATTAAAATGGTCCAACAGGATACCAATGTAACAATGTAAAAGATGCAAACAGATTAATACTGTTTATAGCTGTTTGTTATTTAAAAAAATCAAGGGAATCTGATCTGCTACTCTGACTAGTTTATTTTGGTACCAAGGAAAGGTCAGACTTTTGAACATGACTGCATTGCTTAAAGGGGTAGTAAAAATAGAGTAAAACAGTCAACGTTTTTACAGAGCAAAACTTTTTGACCATATTATTCAAGCTAAAGAGGTATAATTCTGGAGCAAACCAAACTGCACCATAGCAGCACATTTTAAATTCTGCAGTTTTGCATTAATTTTAGTTGGATTTTAACCCCTTCAATGCTAGGGAAGTTTTGAATGCATTGTGAAGCAATGCATTGGAACCTTTCTAACAATGAAGATGTTAAAAGTATAATTTAAATCAGTGGAAATATTAATTTCCCCCCTACGGTGCAGATGGATTGCTCCAGAATTGCACCTCTTTAGCCTGATGGATAAGGTTCTTTGGGGGAGGATGAATGTAATATCATACAATATATTCATGGCCTATTTTATGGTGGTACTATTAGTATTTTGTCTGAGGAGACTGAAGACCACCAACAAATCTCTATAGACAGCAGCTCAACCCTTTGAGTGCCAGAGGGGCATGCAGCGCATTACTGAGCAATGCACTGTGTACCCCTCTGGCAAGCAAAGGGTTAAAAACAAAGATGTTGGAAATACTGCATTGCATACCCCTCTGGCACTCAAAGTGTTAATAAGCAGGAGAAACCCTTCCATATATATTTTCTTAAGTATTTACTAATCCTCCAAGGTAGAGAGATTCACATTAAATGTCATGCATCAGTTACGGATTCCACCATGTGTATTCAGGTTTCGATATTAAAAATACAATGTGCTGGGTGTTCTTGCAGAGTCACTGTAACATTATCATTTGACATGTATATGTAGTTATGTTCCTTTTGATCATATAACAGTGCAAAGGTCAAGGATTTCCCACTAGACATCAATGGCCTGCTTAATATTTTTTAAAACTTTTGGGCCTTATTCACAAAAGAAAAGAGGTTCAACTCTGGAACAAACCTATAGCATCAAAGGTGATTAATAAATCTTCCCATTGATTTAAATTGAGCTTTTAACCCCTTGAATGCTAGAGCGGTCTATATGGCACTGCAATGCGTTGGAGGCGTTTCTAGCATTCAAATGTTAAAAACCCCATTTAAGTCACTTGCAGTTTCGTTTCGAGGATTTATATTATTACAAAATGGTGCAGTATGTTTACTCCAGTATTGATCCTTTTTCGTTTGTGGATAACGTCCTCTGAGTGCAGGGAGTGTACAATAGCACATCCCCCTAGTTCTCTAAGGGTTAATAGTAATACTTGTTTTATCAGGTTGCTATATTTCCAGGATCAGCTGTACACAGCTATAGTCAACCTCACCTTTTAGTTATCCTTAACCATTTGAGTGCTAGAGGAGTATGTAAATAACATACTTTCAGTATATTGCTCTTCCACTCAGATGGCTAAAGTCTACAGAACAGGCCACTCTGGTGTTTAAAGAGATACAGACAAACAGCATCATAATTCAACCCATTGGATTCTAGGGAGGTTTTAGAGGCAATGCTTCACAATCTGTTGGAGACCTCTCTAGCATCCAAAGGATTATTGAAAAGTGGTTTACCTGCGGCACAGTGAGAATACAGGTACAGGGCATGGGCTCCTTTTATATTTTTTCTCTAATTCAAGCACTCGTACCTGTGCATATGTACAGACTCTCCAGTAGAGGGATAGACCACCTCTGGTCTTCCAGCTGTTGGAGACTACAACTCACAACAGCCATTTGCAGGTTGAGGATGATGGGAGTTGTAGTCCCTTACAGCTGGAACTAATATATATCATCTAATTTATGGAATGTTGAATTTTATAAATTAGTGAGATTGATATAAGACTTCTTTTGAGCTCAGTTTTATTGTTATTATTTCCCTGATTCTATATCCCAACAGCATAGATAGCTATTATCTTTATTTTGTCACAGCCTTTGGCTGAGATGTGTTTACACACACACACACACACACACACACGCATCCTAGCCAATCAGATTTGAGTTAAACTGATTGGCTGGGATGTGTGTGTGTAAGCACATCACAGTCAATGGCTGTGAGGTAACTGGATCGGAGGCTGCCCATATATAAAGGCAGTCTCTGCTCTAATTCCCTCAATGCGGAACTGGCATTGGCCCGAGAGGAGGGGGATATGTTGAGCATGGCACTGTCACCACTGCCATCATCTCTGCGGCCAGGCACAGCAACGGAAACAGTTAACAGATAAACATAAGCTAAGCATATAATTTATATATTTTTAATATATGTATCATATTTGCTCAGTTGTTATTAGTGGCATAGCTTATTTGTTGACAAATAATGGCACTCTTTTTTTATATTCCTCGGTACTGACTATATTGTTTAACCGTTGAGCCCAGACAGGTCCGCACGCATTGCTTTGCGATGCGTTATGTACCCCTCTGGCACTCAAGGGGTTAAACAATATATTGTATTCCACATTGTATTTATACTTGTTTGTCTTTTACAGGAACAGGAAGAAAGAAGAGAAGACAGAAGAAAGAAGAGGACAGAGGAGAAGGACAGAAGTGGACCAGGGAGCTGAGAACTCCGCTGGACATCAGGATTAATGGTGTTACTTGTAATGTGATGTTTATTACTTAGTCGGGTTAACCCTATGAATGCTGGCGGGGTAATTATACCTTACTGGCACTCATAGGGTTAATTCTGCTAACTCTGGACATGTTTTAGGCACTTTGGATGTATTGATGTGGGGCTTAGGGCCCCATATCAATACATCCACTGAGGACTTTGTTTTTTTGCCAGTTAATAGCTGTGGTAGCTGCCAAAAGATCCGATAAGGGACTTTATGGCTAAATAAACTGGGTCTTATGTTTTATGCGATAAAGTGAGTCCCTTATCGGATTTTTTCTGCTAACACAGTCCATCAAATGGCAACTTGGAGCGTTTTTCTTTTTTCAAATGGGCCAAAACACGTTAGTGTAGCAGCCGTATTACTTGGTGAACTGCTGTTAGCTGTTCATTACATGGACCTTTAAATGGCTTACTGCACGTTAAAACACCGATGGTGTTTTTTTTAATATTGCCTGCCTTTATATCTACCCCTAAGAGGTATGTGATGTACTTTAGTGTAAAAATCAGCACTACTATCACTGTATCCATCAGTTATGCTAGGTGCATAGGTAAGGGGAAAAGTCAATACATAGATGTGTTGGTGGTAGTAAAGTCGTACTTCAAAAACTGACTGCAACTAAGGTTGTTGGGGTTAGTACAATAAATGATGATGATGATCCTTCTCCTGAGGAGGCAGTTTATAAAAGTGACATAAAAAGTGCCATCACCACCAGCAGAAGCACTTTTATTAACACTAGCAAATCACATTTTAATGTTGTTGCCACAGTGAAGAGGGATTTAGCAGTGAGACCAATGGCCGCATCAGTAAGTCTCAGTAACACCCCACTGCAAACAAGTGGCCAATGTTTCCTCTAAGAGGAAAAGTAAAATATCCTTTTCAGACTATAAAAAACATACAGTAGAATAATATGTAATTAGTGGAGAATAAGCAGACAATGCTGCTGTTGCTGAGCTTATTATTTATATAGATGAAGTATAAAGTGAGAGAGATGGAGATATGGCAAAAAAAGCAGTTGAATGGAAAAAGCTTAACACCTTAATGACCGGTGATGTGCCAAGATCATCATGTTTTTTTTATCCCTGAAGGACCGGTGACAGTCCTGGCATGTCACGTACTTTGTGCTTACACTTCTCATGCGGGATCGCTGTAAGCACAAACAGGGTCTGAAATTGACCTCTCCAAGACTGGAGCGGTCTCATTCAGACTCTCGTTCAGCACACCGGTACACAGTCATGTATGCCGGCACTCCAACAATGATTAAAGCGGTCCATAAAGGGATAGTAATATTTTACAATAAAAGCAGCTCCAATTAATCTTCATAGCATTTGGGCCATGGAGAGTGTTATTTCAGTACTGTCAGAGCTATAATTCAAGAGTAATTGAAGGATAAACTATCGCTCTCCCGCCCCTTTTACTGATGTAACACTGCTCACCTCAGAGCACGAAGACTGTCTGGATGGATCACAGAGAGGGACAATCTTCAGTGAGCATAAGGAAAAACCTGAGAAACTTGTCAAGTGGGGGAAGGGTTTTTCTTATGCTCACAGTAAGAAGATTGTCTCTTGCTGTGAGCTACCCGGTCAAGGGACCAGATTCCACATCTGAGGGGAGGTGACTTACACTAGGTAAAAGGGGCAGGAGGGGGATACTTGATCATTCAATTACTCTTGAACTACAACTCTGACAGCATTGAAATAACACTCTCCATGGCCCAAATACTATGAAGATTAATTAGAGCTGCTTTTTTTGTGAAACATTACTATCCCTTTATGGGAAGGTTACTTTCCTGGGCTGCTGGTCATTAAGGGATTAATTTTTTGCCACTGAAAAGGAGCAGCATATATGTTTATAAAATATTTGAGAGAACAACTGGAAAGGCTGCCTCTGGACAAGTAAACATTCCTAAAAGTACACAATTATAGTCTCCCGCATCATCATCAGTAGTGTCGGGAGGGGGAATAGGAACACATCTAGGCACTTCCTCATTTTAATCCCACCTGAAGCAGAGCTACTGGTCTGATTGGGAGACACACCAGAGGTGTGTCAACTAACAGGAAAAATAGTATTGTTTTAGATGTTTCAGGTGGTGGGACAACATTTTCCTCATTATCAGTAATACCCATGTCCTATCATAAAACCAGACCCACTGCCACCACTTCTACAACCTCTAATAGTTGTCATGTTGCTAATGCAACTAAGTTATGGATTTATTCTATGTCAGTTAACCCATACTTGAGTGGATGTGGGTGGCTGACATTTGTAGAAAAGAGTTTTTAAAGAACTAATGTTATGTGTTTCACTCTGCAGTCATATTCAAAGCCAAGCTTATTTTTCAAGGATAACTGTGCCAGAGTTGTACAAACTGGTGGCTGGTGTTGTGGGTGAATTGCTGAAAACAAGTAAGTTCACCTAAGCACAGATATATGGAGAAGTGGCCAAAGTACAGACTGTATGACTGTCACTGCTCACTGGGTATCTTTTCAATTATTATGAAGCTGCATGTAGCAGCAGGTCATGTCCAGTATTGTATCTGGCTCTGGGCTAGTAGTAAAGAACATCTCACCAGCCCATACTATGAGCATGCCAGTTTATGAATGCATTGGGAGACAATCCTACAAAGCTGTAGATGTGTTAAGAAAACTGCAACAGGTCATAGACAAATGATTTATATCTCACTCCTGGCATTTAGTTTTTGTGTTTGCTGCCTTGAGAATAGCTGATATGATATGGTGCATGTACCCGCGTCATCAATGTTCTAAATCTAATTGTTACTTGACTCCTTTCACAATCCATAACTTGGAAAAAATGCTAAATATTTCTGCAAAATCTCTGCACATTTTATCCAGTCCTATAATCCACGCAATGCATTATTTACCCTGCAAGAGAGTAACCACCTGCCCCATCACCAGCTTAAAACGGAGGACCCTACCAGGTGGAATTACACATTGGTCATGCTGGAGCATTAATCTGAGCAGAACAAAGAGATTAAAGAATAAACAATGCTTAACTGGAAAACTTTGGGGGAGGCTTCTTTGTCGCTTGGTCCATGGCAGTTAATTTGTGATTTATGTGAGCTGTTGAAGCCTTTTAAGAAGGCCATTTTTCTTTTTTGTTGTGTCGGGATCATATAGTTACTTCCACTAATATATTTATTACAGAAAAAAATGAAGAGCCTGGCCAACTATTCTTAAAATGAAAACACAGATGTATGCCAGCTGGTGAATGATATGTTAGCATGTTTTAAGCAGGATACTTGTAGCTTCTCCATTAAAAGCAATGAGGAATACATTCTAACTATTTTGCTGAGCCTACAGAAATATAGAAAGCATAATGAAAAGGAAGCAAACAAAAGGATTATATACTCAGCTGCATCATCGGTAGCAACAACAACATCACAACATTTTACAGAACACTTCAGCATCATAGTAAGTAATTAATGGCAGATGGGTTGGCAGCTGATGCACATGAACATTGTCTATCTCAAATAAGTGTTTCCACTGCATGTGAAATGGTAACAGCATACTTACAGGATAACTATGTTCTTAGCCAAAAATGATGACCTACTTAAGAACTGCCAAACAAAACTGTGTGGCCAGCACTCGAGTGTGCTGCTGTGGAAACCCAGCAAGAATACAGTCAGATCAGGTTTTCAGTGTAGCTGTTTTATTGTTAATGAGCATAGGACATATCTATCCAGCAGCAGTGCTGTCAGACTTAAATGTTTAAAAATGAACCAGCGTCTTATACCATTCAAGTATCATGTAGCAGAAGTAGAAAAAAGACAGAGAAGCAAGCTGCATATTCAACAACAGCACGGAGGTGAATAAGGAGCAGGAGGAGGGATTTATATACTTCCCATCATCTATGACAGTTGGAGCCAGTGCTATAATCATTAATGAATGACTGACAAATCTGAGGTTATATTGGAATCATACCTGGTACTGAAAATAATTTTCTTAGCATTAATTTCTACTAATCACCATCATATATTCCACCATACATATTTGCCATGTTATATTCAACATTTCATTTTTGTAATTATCTTTATGTTGTTGATTTATGTTGATTATAAATTAATGTAATCACTGTTTAAGTTGCTTATAAATATAATTTAAAAATTAGACTATCATGAGTAATAGAGTATTTTTATTCAGAGTACACATACAGCATACAGAGTACATTTCAGTATTCATGCACAAACAAGCAGTCTTCAACAATATATAAAAATGTATTTTGGTGGAGGAACTGGAAGATTCTATCACTTCCATTTTATTATTTTAATTATTTGCATTAATTTATCTTGTTTATTTACATTACAAAATTACATAGTCAACATATTTAATATAATATATACTTTGATTCATTTGCAATACAGATTAGTCACACTGATATGGAATACACATTCAGCAGGTGTGCCTTTCCAAAAATTAAGAACATACATGCTACCACAACACAGTGGTGGAGGGAGCACAGTTTTACTGTAAGTATTAACAGTAACTTATTTGGTAAGACTTTTTTACTACACTTGTGCCCCTTTAAAAAATAGTAACTTAATGAAAAACATTTACAGAAGGGTTAGCCATAATAGCCAACAGGCCTTTCAAAACATACAAGTGGTTTACAGGAAAAGAAAAAAATATATAATAGTGGCTTACACATTGGTAAGTCTTTTAAAAAATAATAATTAATTATAAATAACCTTTAGAGAAGTTGTTGTATACCCTACTAAGGCAAGATAAACCTTGAAAAATGTTAGCAAGCCTACAGAAAGACAAGCCTTGAAAGACAATTTCACAAGACAAACAGCAAGGCAAGCCTTGAAAAAAAATTATCAGTTGTCTGAGACAAGGCAACCCCCCCTGGCTGGAATATTATGCCACTATAATTTAGTTCCTACTGCTGAGGCATCAAACCAGTAAATCTGGTAGGAACTTGTCCTCCTCTAAACTCATATATGCTTGCAATAGTTTTCCTTGGTAGCAGGGAGAGACTGTGTAGATATAAAAAACTGCAACATGCACACTGAGTGAAAAGGTTGTGAAGAGAGGCAAGGACTGGGATCACAACCCTTCTCTAAATAAGCATGTTGACAATGTTAACCTAACCCCCAAGAAACAAGCCAAAAGATGTAAGAGTCCTTGTTTGGGTATCGTCAGTGAGGTGCAGCTGGCTTCCCTAGACACTGAGAGCAAGGTGTCCACATCTGGATTACCCTTTACACTTAGGGAGAGACCATAAGTGTCTGCCAGAAACAAGCCAAAGATGTGAGAGGCTCTGAGCACAAACAAAAGCAAAGTTGCCTGTTCTTCAGCTAGTCACCGCTCAAGAGCATCACATTTTTAGCTCTCTAGTGCCATTATAGAGGAGAAATTTCCACATACATATTAGACTAATCCCACCCATAAGGGTGGTCCAGTTCCAAAGTGATGGGCAAGTCCCTTCTGCACGGAAAAACCAGCTAACCCCAGACGTACATGTCGGGCTTGTTTGGGCCTCGTCCTTTCCCCAAGAAATCAGGTGGTGTCAGTCACTGTGCCCCTTGTCCATCACACTAAATGAAGCAAGTGACATTGGTGGCGGGATGGTGAGTGACTGACATCTTCCACAGGGTCATACTTTACTCATTAAAAATAATTTACCCTCCCTGATATGAGCCTGGTATATTCTGCAAGGTGGAATGTCTGTAGATGCTCCCTTATCCCATGCATAATATTGGTCTTTACCACACTGCCAAGTGTGGTCATTGCACCACACAGTTTACAGTGTGTGGAGACATACTGCCAGATCTACAATCACTGTCTGCTGGAGATAGTGATGGCAAATGTGTCAGTGCCAGAGAGGAGGACCCTGATAAATTAGTATTAGCCTAGGCTCAGACCCTAGTACTAGCTGGCAATGACACAGATCATACTGTCAATATTCTGGCCTGATGGGGAGTTCTTGACATTGGGGCTGACAGGGGGTACAGTAACCATAGCACCTGATATTTTTCTTGGGGGAATGGTACCATATGTAACACATGCACCACACGGTGGTTATGCTGCATGTACTTTATTAGACTTGACGTGTGTGTGACCTCTTAACAACAGAATGAAACTATTCCCACAACCATGATTTCATGGAGGAGGTAGTGAAAGATCTTCTTGTTGCTACATCTTTTCCCCAGATGTACCTGAAGTGGCATATTTGGTATTGCTGCTACAGCTGCCTAACGTATAGTACTAGGAGAATTAACTACCACCTGACCCATATCAATGCTGAGCCAGGTACTTCCACCATCATAGTCTTACATCGCCATTATTATTATTACCCTGCATAATGAACACACTAGCCTGATCCTGCTGTTATTGTGACATTTGCAGCAGTACCATCACCAAATGATTCATCCTTTCGTAGTGATGATAGTGATGAGCTGACATAGCTATAGGTGGTACACCTGCAGAGAGATGAACTAATATCCAATTCAATGGCAAATTGTGCTTAGCGATGTTTGGAGGTCACTTCGCCATGGAGAATAAGATACATTTCACCATATACACTAAGAGTTATCTATGTAAAGGAGGGGGAGAGGTTTTAATAATTAATATTATAGTAATATAGTATAATAGTTACAGAGCCTAAAAAAAGACGTGTCCCATGCCATATCACCCTTGTTCATCCAGGGTTTCACCTTGCGTGGCCGTCGCCGATCCGTTCCAGTTCATCGGCGAGTCCCAGCTTCAGCGCATGCGCGCGTTCTTCCAGCTTAGCAAGCCGACTCGCATGCTCCCGTTCAGTAGCCGCTGCGTGCGCCCATATAGGCAGGCTTCCTCACTGCCTCTTGCCTTCCTTCTCCCATTGGGCTTAGAACTATGCCCAATGGGAGGGATGTGGTTTTTCTATGAGCCCATTGGACATGTCATAAGTCCATTGGGGCTAGTTTTCCAGTCCAGGCTAGTTGCCATTTGGGCTGGTTCTGCCTCTTCCTCCTATTGGAGGACTATTGTTTAAATACCCAGTCCTCCCTTTCCTTCTTGCCCGTTCCATGAGCTAGTTTGTGTCCCTAGTTTCTGAAGTCAACTACCCTGCCTGTCTGACCACTGTTGCTTTCTGGTATCCTGACCTGGCTTGTTTGACCACCGCTGCTTTCTGGTATCCTGACCTGGCTTGTTTGACCACCGCTGCTTTCTGGTATCCTGACCCAGCTTGGCTGACCAGCGCTGTTCTCTGGTATCCTGACCCGGCTTGTCTGAACTTCGCTGCTTCCTGGTTTTCTGTCCCGGCTTGTCTGCTATTTCCCCTTCTAGCCTTAGGTTCTGGTCCATACGGTTCCCTGATACTCCTATCCTGGTTGCACCCTGGCTCAACTGGGGTGGAACAATCTGGTTTCGCGACCAGCACCTTTATCCAGCTTCAGCTGCAGACATTAGAGAGAAAGATGGACGCAATGCTCGAGATGATGCGAGTCAGTGCCAGAGAGGAGGACCCTGGTAAATTAGTAATAGCCTAGGCTCAGACCCTAGTACTAGCTGGCAATGACAGTGATGTTTGCTCTGGACCTTCCTTCCTCCATGCAGATTCCAGATTTCTTCCATGTGTCTCTCCTGAAGAAGGTCCTTCGTGCCCGATTTATGGCTCCTTCTGTGAACCCGCCTCCGGTGCTGGTTGATGGGCAAATGGAACACGTTGTCCAAAAAATCTTGGACTTCCGCCTGGTTCGGGGCGCCGTACAGTACCTTGTGGATTGGCGTGGTTACGGTCCAGAGGAACGGTCCTGGGTGCCAGCTTCCGATGTGCACGCTTCGGCGCTGCGGCTTGCTTTCCATCGTGTGTTCCCTTCTAAGCCCAGTCGTCCGAGGGCCTCCCATTCCGGGGGTGGTGGTGTAACCTTGCGCGTCCGTTGCCGCTCCGTTCCGGTTCACCGGCAAGTCCCAGCTTCGGCGCATGCGCGTGTTCTTCCGGCTTAGCAAGCCAACGCACATGCGCCCGTTCAGTAGCCGATGCGTGCAGCCGTATAGGCAGGCTTCCTCACTGTCTCTTGACTTCCTTCTCCCATTGGGCTTAGAACTATGCCCAATGGGAGGGATGTGGTTTTTCTATGAGCCCATTGGACATGTCATAAGTCCATTGGGGCTAGTTTTCCAGTCCAGGCTAGTTGCCATTTGGGCTGGTTCCGCCTCTTCCTTCTATTGGAGGACTATTGTTTAAATACCCAGTCCTCCCTTTCCTTCTTGCCCGGTCCACGAGCTAGTTTGTGTTCCTAGTTTCTGAAGTCAACTACCCTGCCTGTCTGACCACTGTTGCTTTCTGGTATCCTGACCTGGCTTGTTTGACCACCGCTGCTTTCTGCTACCCTGACCTGGCTTGTTTGACCACCGCTGCTTTCTGGTATCCTGACCTGGCTTGTTTGACCACGCTGTTTTCTGGTATTCTGACCTGGCTTGTTTGACCACCGCTGCTTTCTGGTATCCCGACCTGGCTTGTTTGACCACCGCTGCTTTCTGGTATCCTGACCCGGCTCGTCTGAACTTCGCTGCTTCCTGGTTTTCTGTCCCGGCTTGTCTGCTATTTCCCCTTCTGGCCTTGGGTTCTGGTCCATATGGTTCCCGGATACTCCTATCCTGGTTGCACCCTGGCTCAACTGGGGTGGAACAATCTGGTTTCGCAACCAGCACCTTTATCCAGCTTCAGCTGCTGCAAGGTAGTATCTGGCACGCCGTGTACGCACCCAAGCTTCGTTCTCTAGCGTCACACCCCAGCATCAACCAGAATCTAGGCTACGAGGGTCCCTACTTCCCCA
This sequence comes from Rhinophrynus dorsalis, assembly GCA_037306005.1. Taxonomy (NCBI): domain Eukaryota; kingdom Metazoa; phylum Chordata; class Amphibia; order Anura; family Rhinophrynidae; genus Rhinophrynus; species Rhinophrynus dorsalis. The sequence continues at coordinate 116,642,943 of CM074724.1, forward strand.
TTGTGACACAGAGGAAGGCAAAAAAAACCCTTATTGAAGCCATGTCCAATTAGGCCCCATGTGGGTAAAAAATATTTCCTGACCAGAACTCCAGAAACAGATATTTCCCTGGATCAACATCCTACCTTCTTTGAAACCAGCTGTCATAATTATCAGTATTGTTCTCAGCTACAAAGGTATCCATTACTTTTTTAAAGCAATTATTATATCCGTAAACACAGCATCCCATGACAAAGAATGCTATGATTTTAATACCCTTACTATAAAAAAATCTCTACCTTTGTTTTGCCCAAATGCACCTTTCCTTTAGTCTTGAGGTTAGCATAATGCTGGTAATATATTCGAAAGGGCAAGTTGGGGGGAGCAGAGAGGATGCATTCAGACTTCAATCCCAAGAGCACCATCCCTCCCTGATACAAAATACCTTGCCCTACTTAACAGCTGATTTAAATACACACAGAAGTGTCAGATTAGCCAGCTGATCTGCTGGTTCTATGTGTGTGTTTGAGTCAACTCTTAAGCAGGACAAGGGATTGTATGTATTATAACCCTTTGAGTGCCACAGTACAATGCATTGCAGAGCAATGCTTTGCACATCAGTATGCAACTCAAAAGATAGCTGCTGCCTCTGCTTTCCAGTAGAGACAGAAAATTGTCATCTGTTGCTGCATAGAAAGTTATGCGAAGATTTCAACTTTGCCATCCTCAGCCTGGTGAATTTGAGACTGTGAACTTCAATAGCTTAACCAGCTATTGAATCTTAGTGCATGTGGCAAATAACCACATTGACATATTAACAATAAGCTCTCTAATCTTCATTTCAATATGTAAATAAGACATTGTCACAATAGACACTGCAACATCATAAACCTGGCAAGGCATGGAAAAAGCACAGAAATGTAGGCATATTCACAGAATTAGGATAGTGAAGAAATCTTAGTACATATAATGAGATGAAATTTATGCAAATACTCAACCATATTGCCTGGACCAGTGTTGAACTTATGTTCATATCCCACATGGTTATAAGTCGAAAGGACGGATAGGCACTGGAAACTATATTGTCACTAATAATATATACTTAAATAGTATGGTGCACTCCTGAGCAGACAATATCACCGAAGACGTTAACAAGAATCAAGAGGAGAGAAAAGAAAAAGGGTGTCTCTCCCCTGAACCTGCCACAAGAAGCTCATTAATGGAGGCACACAAACAGAAAGTGACTCAAATAATTACAAAAAATAGAAATTGTTTATTTACTTAGCTCAATAACACATCACATTAAAATCAATTAAAAACAAAGCAGAATGAAAAACTCCTCGGGTGTGATGCCCAAAAGTCACCAATCTAATACACTAATTAATTATACACAGTCTAAGAGATCTCATCCGAGCAAAATATTTAAATATAATAAGTGTAATCCTCCAGAAAAATACATAAAGTGTCCCAGTGCTATTGATCAAGTACATATATAAATACAATAAGTTTAGTCTGTTAACAAAAACATATATAAAGTGCCCAAATGCTATTAAGCAAAAACACTGAATGAAGAGGAATAAAATACACTGTGGATAAAATAAGAAACAGTATTATATGAAAAAGAAAATAAGTGCTGGAGAAGTACTTATCACAAATATCATGACTCTCGGAGAAATCAATAAAGGGCATCAGACACCAAGGTATCCCGTCTGTAGCATGACCCTCCCAATGCGTATCGTCATATTGGCTTTGTCAGGGGAATAACGGTCATGTAATTGTTTCAACATTTAAATCCTCCCTGGCCAAACGAGTCATCGAGGAAATATCACATGTTTAATTCAGGAGCGCAAAAAATGAGAATCATTCTAAAGGTAAACATCCCACTACTTGAGGGAAGAACAATTTGAAGAACAACATATTGAGAAAGAAATGTGGTTCATTGTCCTGGATTATGATTCCCAATTGACTATGATTACTGACTATGTATAAAGATCATGTTTTGATTATTGTACTTTGGACATAATGTGATGACCTTCGTTGAATGGGGATTTGTATTGTAACTTTTTTCGTAAAATGCTGTATACATATCATGTTTCTTCCTTGGGTTAACGAGTTTAATGGGAATCTATGATGGGAGTGGCATATGGTAGCCGCTCTATATGGGCAATGATTTTACTGTACGAGGGAGCATGTGCTTTGATTTCGAACATGGTACGAGGAAACATATTGTTGTGTATAAGTTTTGATATATGTGCTTTTACTTAAACTATACCTTGATTAGTATGTGCTCATGGATATAATGTATGTAGTCATCTTTGTGGGGACTGGAACTATGGGAATAATATCTACCAGCCGATATACAGCTTAAGGTGGGAATGTAGGCTGCGTATTTGGTTATGCGTGATGATATTTATTAATAGAGCTGTTTGTATTTACGCATTAGCGTATATATTTATAGTCTTTAAAACTATTATTTGTTATTCTCATAGGAGTAACATTAGTGCGTCTTTTCGTATATTTATATATCTTATACTGATATTCGCCACCCCTATGCTAGCAATATTTACGACGTATGTATTACTATTATTGAATATATTCAAATCGTCTTTTACAATGATATATACTTATATCTATGTTTTATAAAATGATCGGCATACACATATCTATTCTGAGATGGAAGAATGCACATACATGCATATATATATTTATTCGGAGATGGAAGAATGCACACACCATTCTAGTTATCCGTTACCATATATTTAAAGATGTCTTTGGGAAGGTACATAGTCTATACATCTGACTATGAGGATGGGAATATGTAACTAGCATTGTTTGTGTTTTTTGCGCATGTCCATTGTTTCAAGTTTTTTTGTCTCCTGTATTAATAGAAGCTATCTTTTTAGTGGAAATCATTACGGCGCATGCGCTACTCCTATCATGTGAGGTTTTACGTTGTATGTTTCTGGGGAACGCTATGAGATTTATGGGATGTTTACCTTTAGAATGATTCTCATGTTTTGCACTTCTGAATTAAACATGTGATATTTTCTCATTGACTCGTTGGCCAGGGAGGATTAAAATGCTGAAACAATTACATGACCGTTACTCCCCTGACAAAGCCAATATGGCGATACAAGTTGGGAGGGTCATGCTGCAGACGGGATACCTTGGTGTCTGATGCCCTTTATTGATTTCTCTGAGAGTCATTGTTACGGTTTTTACGACACTCAGACCAAGGTTAGAAATAAAACACAGTTTTATTGAGGTAAAATTAAGGAACAGCACCCCTGGGGGCCAGAATAGGTAATAGCAGTAAGGCAAGTAATGGATGAACTACAGGCCCAATGTAGCAGGAGCAGGTAGCATAAGCAGAAACACAAGATAAAGGGTTATATAAAGGGTTAAAACCCAGTTCAAATACTCAGTCTCTGTGGTGGTGATTAGGCCAGCGCCCGGTGCTATAAACAGTTCCAGAGTAGTGAAGAAAGCAAGCTCAAGCAGTGCGACTGAACTGAATCACAACCAGATAGCTGAATCATAATGCCCAATAGTATAGTAAGGACCAACTGGAGCTGGAGCCAATACCCCCACTGGGGTGCGATAACGGAGGAGAGACACTGCCAGAGTCAATAGAGCCAGAACCAGGAGCACCCCTAGGTGCGGTAACCGGGGAGACACTGCATATGCAAATGGAACCGGAGCCAAGAGCACCCCTTAGGTGAGGTAACGGAGGAGACACTGCACAAGCCAATATACCGTGAGCCAAACGCTCTTCCAGGTGCGATCTGATAGAACAACACTGTGAGTAATAGAAGACCAGAGCCAAGGCACCCTTCCGGTGCCAGAATGGAGCAACACACTGCTAGAGTAACGGAACGCCCAATAGCACCACGCTGTGCGACCACTCTTAAGGAACAAGCACCTAGATAACGGTAATGCTCTGCAGTGTAAACGGGTAGGCTCGGTGATGGAGGCAACAAGCTCAACAAGTGTTAAACGGCTCAGGATCGGAGGCAACAAGCTCGGCAAGTGTATAAAGACAGGCTCGGTAACAGAGGCAACAAGCACAGCAAGTGTTCTCTGACAGACTCGGTACAGAGGCAACAGCTTGGCAAGTACTCTCTGGCAGGCTCGGTAACGGAGACAACAGACAGGCTCAATAACGGAGGCCACAGTAACCACAGGGGGTGTGATCAGTCAGGGCAAGCTGCGAGCAAGCTTCAGAATGTCGACGGGCAAGAGCCCAGAGTCCGCAGGAATACTGGAAGCAACACGGCGCAGGAACGTCAGCCAGAGCCGGTTCAATCACGGAGCAGGAATGTCAGCCAGAACCGGGTCAATCACGGAGCAGGAACGTCAGCCAGAGCCGGGTCAATCACGGAGCAGGAATGTCAGCCAGAACCGGGTCAATCACGGAGCAGGAACGTCAGCCAGAGCCGGGTCAATCATGGAGCAGGAACGTCAGCCAGAGCTGGGTCAATCACGGAGCAGGAACGTCAGCCAGAACCGGGTCAATCACAGAGCAGAAACGTCAGCCAGATCCGGGTCAATCACGGAGCAAGAACAGCAGAGTAGTCAGATGAGCCGAGTCGGTACACAGGAACGCAGGAACACAGCAACAAAGGCTCAGGAAGACCACGATAGGGCACCTGACAGGTGTCATAGGCCCAGTATATAAAGGGACACCCTGGGCGGGCCAGTCAAGCTCTGCCAATGGAAAAGCGCCACCACAGAGAGTGACAAGGAATCACGGGGACCGTGATAGTCATGATATTTGTGATAAGTACTTCTCCAGCACTTATTTTATTTTTTCATTTAATACTGTTTCTTATTTTATCCACAGTGTATTTTATTCCTCTTCATTCACTGTTTTTGCTTAATAGTATTTGGGCACTTTATATATGTTTTTGTTAACAGACTATACTTATTGTATTTATATATGTACTTGATCAATAGCACTGGGACACTTTATGTATTTTTCTGGAGGATTACACTTATTGTATTTAAATATTTTGCTCGCATGAGATCTCTTAGACTGTGTATAATTATTTAGTGTATTAGATTGATGACTTTTTGGGGCATCACTCCCGAGGAGTTTTTCATTCTGCTTTGTTTTTAATTGATTTTAATGTGATGTGTTATTGAGCTAAGTAAATAAACAATTTATATTTTTTGTAATTATTTGAGTCACTTTCTGTTTGTGTGCCTCCGTTAATGAGCTTCTTGTGGCAGGTTCAGGGGGAGAGACACTCTTTTTCTTTTCTCTCCTATTGATTCTTGTTAAGGTCTTCGGTCATATCCCACATGGTGTCACCCTCAATGCAGCAACACCACCACAATCAGATTCTTCCTCTTCTGGTGGCTGTGATAGTGAGAAGTATCACATAAGCTTAGGTAGTGCATCTGTTGTCACATGCAGCAGCAAGCTCAGGGTTGAGCTGAGGCAGCTGTAACTCTGATTTGCTACTGCCGTTCGCCACCTGGGGAAAAACTAGAGTTCCCCTCTTCAAAACTCAAATCCCTGGGCCCTGGGGATGTGGTCAGGGCTGTAGAGGGGCAACACTATATGTTGTATTGCTGCTGGGCTCTGATCCCCACTGCTGATTGTGCTACTGCTAATGGATTCCTCCTCCACATCAATAGTACATCAGCTCCTCTTGCTTATTTCTGAACAGAGTGCCTCATTGTTGACATTGTACACAGTGCAGCAGGCAACTGTACCTCTACATAATACAATAGTTTAAACTCTCCTCTTTCTGTTTTACAGTCTCTATCGGTTAACTACACCTCACGGCTTGCTGGGAATTCTTGGGTTTTATAGATTTGGGGAGAGAATTCTCACTACAATAGAAAGTGTAGGTAGGAAATGGCAAAGTTTTCATGATAAATTAATTGGCTGTACCAGAAATGTGGATATTTTTTGTGTTTTCTATGAGAAAAGCAGCACATCATGCATTTTATATAAATAATCCTGCTGAAAAATATGTTAATTTTTGCCCATCCCCACTAATTTCCTCTGCACTCCACTAGGTAGAGATGAATAGCACATACCAAAATGCCCATTCAATCCCACACTGTCCACCCCTTGGGACACACAGTGGAAAGTGGTAATTTTCTCACTTAAAGGGATAGTAATGTTTCAAAATAAAAGCAGCTCCAATTAATCTTCATGGTATTTGGGCCATGAAGAGTGTTATTTCAAAACTGTCAGAGTTGTAGTTCAAGAGGAACTGAATGATAAATTATCCTCCTCCCGCCCCTTTTACTGATGTAACACTGCTCACCTCAGAGCAGCAAGACTGTTCAGATGGATCGCAGAGAGGGACAATCTTCAGTGAGCATAAGGCAAAAACCTGTCAAGGGGGGCATGGTTTTCCTTATGCTCACAGTAAGAAGATCATCCCTTGCTGTGATCTGTCTGGTCAAGTGACCAGATTCCACATCTGAGGGGTGGTGGCTTATAACAGGTAAAAGGGGCGGGAGGGGGATAATTTATCATTCAATTTCTCTTGAACTACAACTCTGACAGTATTGAAATAACATTCTCCATGTTCCAAATACTGTGAAGATTAACTGGTGCTCCTTTTATTGTGAAACATTACTATCTCTTCATAAATCAGTTAGTTAGGTGTGGAACATAGGATCAATCATTTTATCTTATTCTAGCACTGAAGTCTATTCCTACATTCTGGGGCACATCAACTGTACCACAGGAAACAAATATAAATTCCCTAAATTCCCATTCATTCTAATGTACTGATGGATGCTGCTCGAAATTAGTTAAATGTTGACATAGTTGGGTAATATGGCTTCCCCTGTTTTTTATGATTGGCATTTAAATATCTCTGTTGTAAATAATTGAATTGACTTTACTGAAAATTCTGCGGAGTGTGTGTGGAACTTTAACCCTTAATGAACAGGTGCAATTCTGGAGCAAACCAACTGCACCTTAGGGGACAAATAAAAAAATCCCCTAATTTCCATTGCTTTAAAAGGGTGATTTAACACTATGTATGCATTAGAGACCTCTCTAGGATTAAAGGGGTTAAAAGATCCATTTCGTTCCAAGGGAGTGTTTATCATTTGTCCCCTATGGTGCACTTGGTTTGCACTAGAATCACACCTTTTTTGCTTTATGAATAAGACCCTTATGGCCCACATATATGAAAGCAAACTGGCATTATTCTGGAGTAAACCAACTGCACCATAGGGGGAAAATAAAAAATCCTAAATTCTCATGCACATGAACAGAGATTTTTAACCCCTTGATTGCTAGACCTCTCTAGCATTCAACAGGTTGAAAGCCCAATTTAATTTAACAGGAATTTTTGTTTGCCCCCTTTGGTGCAGTTGGTTTACTCCAGAATAAGTCCAGTTTGCTTTTATAAAAATGGTTCATATCTCATAACAAGACCAATTTGTATAGTCACACGATATATTTGAGACTGATGTGCTAAGAAGGACTGGATAAATTCTTGAGCAAACCAACTGCACCATATGGATTAAACCCTTAAGGACTGGCCGCATGCTGTCCCGACCAGCACAAAACCCTTTGAATTCCAGAGAGGTACGAAACGCATTGCTCTGCAAAGCATTCCGCACCCCTCTGGCACTCAAAGGGTTAAAGACCACAGAATTATTTTTATAATGCAATTGGATTCAGGGCTCCCTGAACAGCATGCAGACGTGCTGGGAGCCCTGAAATCCATGACATGCCAGGACCGTTACTGGTCCTTTAGGGAAGTTGTCCCATGATGGTCCTGGCACTTCATGGGTCCTTAAAGGGATAATAATGTTTCAAAATAAAAGCAGCTCCATATCTTCATATTATTTGGGCCATGGAGAGTGTTTTTTCAATACTGTCAGAGTTGTAGTTCGAGTGTAATTGAATGATAAAGTGTCCCCCTCCCACCACTTTTACTGATGTAACACTGCTCACCTCAGAACAAAAAGACTGTCCGGATGGATCGCAGAGAGGGCCAATCTTCAGTGAGCATAAGGCAAAAACTTGTCAAGGGGGGCAGGGTTTTCCTTATGCTCACAGTAAGAAGACTGCCCTTTGCTGTGATCTGTCTGATCAAGGGACCAGATTCCACATCTGAGGGGAGGTGGCTTACACTAGGTAAAAGGGGCGGGAGGGGGGATTCTTTATCATTCAATTATTCTGAATGTATTGAAATAATACTCTCCATGGCCAAAATACTATGAAGACTAATTGGAGTTGCTTTAATTTTGAAACATTACTATACCTTTAAGGGGGTAAATAAACATTCTATACAAGCAGGCACTGGAGAACAGCGTCTGAGCTGTCCTTCCTATTCAGCTCCATGACTGGTGAGTTGAATGCCACTTGCCGAAAGACACTGGAGAGTGCCTACTGCAAGTTCCCAGCTGGTGCTTGCCTTCCTGCATAAAAGGTTATATTTTTTGTTAAAGCAGCAATTATACTTGAAAATAACAATAAGTGTGTGTGAATAGCACTAATGAAATAATCATTTGCGGCGCTATGTTAGTGTAGTAAAAGTTCCACTTTAACCCTTAGGATGCTAGAGATGTTTCCAATATACTGCGAGGCGATGCATTATTGACTGCTCTAGCATGCAAAGGAATAAAATCCCAGTTTAAATCAATAAAGACTTTTAGTATTTTCCCTATCTTTTCTTTTTAACATACAGCTCCATGTCTGTGCTGGCTCCTGATAGGACCAATATGTATGTTTAATGTCTGAAGTGTCCAGAAGCACCATATCACTTTCACTACTTTTGCCATGAATGTGCAGCCAGCAATGATCTGAAACCACTGTGCTAGTTTTGTTTCATTTCTATAATTGTAAAAAACATAACACAAGTTAAATGTATAATGTATGTGGTTGTGACCACAATCTTGCAGAGACGATATGACTGTATGTCAAAACAAAGTGAGCAACTTTATCCATTTGGATGGCAGGGATCTCTCCAGGATATTGCCAAAGGATTAAATTAAAAAACATTTTTGCCTTTGGATCATATCAGTTATATCATACACAGTACAAGTTAACAGGAACTAGGGTCTCAGTATAGCTAACATAAAGCAATGCCATCCTTTACGGAAATGCATTTTCAATCGATTAGAAAATGGCAATGGTCGAAATGCAAGATCAGCATGACCACTTCACTTTTTCTGCTACTTATGCCCCTAGCTATACAACCCAGCGCCCTGCTTGCATTCTCCACCACTTTATTACATTACCTGCCTACCTTTAAGTCATTAGAAATAATTACTCCCAAATCCCTTTCCTCTGTTGTCTCTGACAGTACAGTACCCTTAATAGTATATTTTTCCTTTGGATTTTTATGTCCCAAGTGCATTATTTTACATCTATCAACATTAAACTGCAGCTGCCACACTCTTGTCCATTCTTCTAATTTACCTAAATCATGTCCTGTATTTTTCAGTGCAGCCAATGCACTAAGATTTCTCCAACATAAGATCTTAGTGCATAGGATCCATAGAATTAGATAGGAATGCGTTGGATACCCCTCCTGCACTCAAGGAGTTAACACTCCAAAAACGAAACATGTTTGCGATTGTTGTGCATATTGCCCCTTGTTCAGCTTTTGTTGAACTAGGCCTCCTGAAGATAATAGAAAATGTGGTCCAACAAGAGCTGGATCATTGCAGATTGCCCTTTGCTAATTTATGTTCAGGGATCTGCAATGACCTTTACATATAGAATAAAAGCAAATTATATATATTATTGCATTCTTATTTTCATTTTTGAAAATCCCTCTTGGGAAATCCTGCATATTTTCCTGGAATCTCTATATTGGTAAATATATTTGTCTTCATATCTTATGTTAGTCCGTGGAAAGATAAGAGCATGAATAAGAATAAAAGATAAGTAGGACTTTGTTACTTACATTATTGTCCTGCCTATCGAGTGGAAGCGACAACTCTAAGATAATGCAAAGTAATGCATTAGAAATGCCACTAGAATCCAAGGGGCTAGCATACATAATCATGTTTTATTAATGATCTCAGTAGAGAACAGCACACATACCTTGCTTTTCCTGCAGATTGATAAGGGATTTTTGAAGTGCTCAAAAGCTATATCAGACATGTTTTCCTGTATAATGATGAATCAAGTTTTGTGAACCAGAGGAGTTATGCACTGAGGTGTGAAAAAGAGGTGATAAAGAGGTGATAAAGTAGAGATCACTTCTCCAGTGTGATAAGATCTCCACTTCCTATCTAATTCTACAGAGCCTATACTCTAAGATCTTATGTTGGAGAAATCTTAGTGAATTGGCTGCATAGAATAACATAGGACTTGGAGAGATTATCATTCTGGAGAAGTCACTTCAAGTTTATCATCTCATTATCACGCTTTAGTGCATCTCCCCCTGGAGTTTCTATTCCTTTTTTAACCAATAAGTTCACAGGAAAAGTGATCACATGATATCAGAAACAAGTAATAGTGCAGCTTAGTGTAGCATCCATGACAGTTGGATATGATTGCCAATTTGGTAGCCAGATGGGAGTGGAGTGCTTACTGGGTGGTGGAACTGGGAGTCATTGTTAAGTCTCCCCCCCCTTTCCCTCATCATGGAGGTTCTGCACTTTCCATTCTCTTCTACGAATCTGTACACAAACCAAACTATGAAAGATTTGCACATCTCTGTTCAAACCAAAACAAATGTACATTTATTCCTCAAACTGAACGCATAAATGGACCATAGCTGTGCTTTATTAGGAAATGTAGTGGGAGCCCAAGATGCCAGGTTGTCATGGGCCGTTGTTCCAGGTTTCTACTTCCTGAAGGAGGCTACCAGTAGGTAACCTGGCTGGTGATCCAGGATTGCTGCATGGATGCCCGGAACGCAGGCTAATTGAATGGGGAGCAAAGGGGAACCTTTAGACCATCCAGAAATAAAACAACAGCACTCACTTTTAATTCCAAAATGAACTCTGACTTTATTGCAAGAGGGCAGGGGTTACATACAGAACGCAGCCTACTTTTCAACATGGATGGTAGGGAATTTAACATTCTAGCCACATTTCTGTTGCTACCCAGCCACCAGGAGCTGAGATTTCAACCCGTGCCATCCAGTCTTTTGGGATAATTTCCCTGGCACTTAAAAATGCCCACAGTAGCTGCCTATGGTCCGTTATATTACCTCGCCTTCCAAGTCCCAAGCCAGCGCTAACCTTTGTGAACAGTGGCTTGGAAGTAAAGGGGTCTTCCGCCCTTTGGGGCCAGAGTCTGTGGGGTGCCCAGACAATCCTAGACAGGGTAACTAAGGCAGGGGACAGAGGCCTGGAGCAGCTCGAGGGGTTGTTCCAGTATTCTTGGCCCAGTTCAGGGTTAGCTTGTGTGGGCTTCCAGGTCCATCTAACCAGGCATAGCCCTTGTCAGTTCCTACTGGATCTGAAGCCAGTGGCTCTGGATCCGGGGCAAGTCAGTGGTGGGAATCCTGTGACTCATAGGGGCCCCCGAAATAAAAGGAGTGCTGCTGGGATGCTAGTTCCATTGGTTCCTCTCCCGACGACAACAATCCGGGTTCCAGACCTCCAAAGGTCTGTGGTCCCACTCACCGGATCATGGCCAAAAAACAGGCTAGCGTGGGGCTCCGTCCTACCCCTCAGGGCAGGAGTAACAGGGCCACAGGTGAGGGCCGCAGTCCCACTCATCACAGCAGGGATATAAGGGCCATTGGGGAGGACCTCTGTCCCACTCTCCGGGGTAGGGGCATCAAGGGAGCTTGTGAGGCTCGCAATCCCAGTCACCATGCCAGGGATATAAGGGCTGCTCGGGAGGACCACAGTCACACTTCCCAGGGCAGGGGCAACAGAGAGTCTGGGGAGGACCTTGTTCCCACTCCCCAGGGTAGGGGCAACAGAGCCACTGGTGAGGAACTCGGTCCTACTCACAAAAGTAAAAACAATAGTAATTGTACATTTGTAAGCATACGTACTCACTTAGGGCTTTACTTATCAAGCTATAGAGATGCAATTCTGGAGCAAACCAACTGTATCACAGTGGATACATTTTAATTTGTGCTTGTAACCCATTGAATACTGGAGATGTCTCCAACACATTGCTTCACAATGAGTTGGAGGCCTCTCCAGCATTCAAGGGGTTGGAAGACTCATTCAAATGAATGGGGAACTTCATTTTCCCTTATGATATTTTGTTTGTTTGTTTGAGAATTTTGCCTCTTTAGCTTGATGAGTAAGGCCCTAAGGTGAACAGGCATCCCTTAAAATAAAGGAAGCTTATGAAAATGTAATTCTGCCAGACTGCACTGGAATCAGTGCAAGCTTCAAGAGTTTGATTTTCCTAAGTGTGCTACTCTTAAGGGGATATCTGTTCACTTTAGTAAGGCCATTATTCTCAAGTTCATTAGCAACAATCAGCAGGTGTTCTGATACAATTTGTGCATCTACCTACTTAATCATAAATGCGACTGTGACAGTAGGGTTTTGTGGGAAGTTACCCAGGGCTCAGTAGTGTAAGACCCACCAAAGTAAAGGAGAAATTCATGATGGCTATAAAATAGACAGGAACCTTCAGGATTTTCTTCTCCCCTGATGATCTTGGGATTATAATCAATGGTTAAGTTAGATATGAAGAAGGGTGTGAAGATGTAATATTAATCCAGGCTACTACAGGTGTAAGTGCTTAGCATTGTGCAAACCTACCTGTGAGCATACATTTATGAAGTTAGGTTAAGCTTGAAGATGTGGGAAGCTGTGGTAAGCTTCTAAAAGGCATGTTCAACAGTGCAAAGGCAGCAGAGAGATCTAGTAGGATTGGTATTGTCCTTTTCTGTATGTAGGTCATTAGTAGCTTTTGTTAGAGCTATTTCTGTGGAGTAGTCGGAATGTAAAATTGACTGTAATGGGTCAAGAAGAGAGTTGGAATTGAGAAAACAGATTATGCGTGAGAATACAAGGTGTTTCAAGATCTTAGATGCAAAGGGAAGGAGTGAATCTGGACAGTAATTTGAAAGACAGGTGGGTCAAGGAAGTTTTTTTGAGTATATGTTTGACTGTTGCATGTCTGAATGAGGAAGGAAAGGTTCCAGTAGAAAAAGAGGAATTTAAGATATTAGTAAGACTGGGAACAATGGTAGCTGCAAGATCCTTGATAAAGTGAAAGGGCATGGGATCCAAGGGGCACGTAGTGAGCAGAAAGGAAGATAGTAACAGAGATACTGCCTTCTCTGTAATGGGGTGAACAAGCTGAGATTGGTGCAAGTTGAGCTAGGAATCAGGGTGACTGGAGGAGAGGATGCAGAGGGTATGATATGGTGAATGAAAAGCACCTTATCGTCTTTTTTTTTTTTTTAATAACTTTATTGGTAGAAAAGAAAAATACAATTGAAATAATATCAACATATACAAAGTGAGATGAAATAGGTATGACAATTTACAGACGTAAGCCTATGCAGAAGCTTTGAGAAGTTAAACTAAAGAAGAACATTGTGTAAGCACAGGTACATTATTGTGATGGTCGGAGTAAGAACTGAGAAGAGACTACAAAAATAGAAGTCTCCTAGTAGTTCACTTACAAAAGGTATATGCAGGAAAAAAAGAAAATGTAAATCTAACCGACATGCCTAAGACTTCAGAAATTATAGTGTATTTGATATGCATTAAGAGCAAAGGGAAAAGGTCAAGATGAAGAGTAATAAAAAGGTAGACAAGATAGAGAGAAAATTTTTAAGTATTAAGTAACATAGGGTAAAAAGGAAATACAGAAAAGGGAAAGGGGTGAAAAGGTGGGGGTGGGAAGAGAAAGGGGGAGGAGGGAGAGCATGCGCCAATCCCGACACAGTGCATGTGTCAGCAAATTCCAAAAATACGTTATAAGTACAGCTTCAAAGAGATACATGAAAACGTGGGGGGAAAAATTCTCCCCAAGTAAGAAGAAAAATTTGAACTCTTTGCGCTACCATTCAGAGTAAAGCCAAGGGGACCAAATAACCAAAAAGGGTGGCCACCCGAGAGGAGGTGTGTTAATCTTTCATAAAGACAGAATGTACTCACCCTATTCCTCCACATATCTTCAGATGGAGGAGTGGACGATTTCCAGCATAGCGGGATGCACATCCGTGTACCAGCAAGCAATATAGAGACAAGGATACAAAGGGGTTTAGTGGTGCATACATCGCTCAGACCAACTGAAAAAAGAGCCAAAGACGGATCTATAGGGATAGTTAGTGACAGAGTAGAGGAGATAGCTGAGGTAATTAAATGCCAGAAACTGGTAATGAGTGGGCACGTCCACCAAATATGACCTAACGTTCCCTCACCAGAGCTACAGCGCCAACAGACCGGGGAGAGAGCAGGATAGAAACGATGCAGAAGAGAGTGAGATTGATACCAATTTGTAATTTCTTTCCATGACAGAAACATTGCACGAGGAAAATAACAAATTGCGAAAAGCTATTTCCCATAACTGAGGGGGAATAGAGATCTGAAGATCTGATTCCCACGCTACTCGATATGGATGATAATGAGTTGACTCTCCTGCAAGCCAACCGTAGATTTTAGAAACGGGGAGCTGAAGCAGAGCCAACCCAGGATGATCATCCACTATTGGAGCATGACACAGGAGTTCAAAAGGCTTGAGAGATCGGAGCAAATCATTTTTTTTCTCATGAGTAGTGAGAAAGTGATGGAGCTGCAAGTACTTCCAATAATTGTTAGAATGCAGATCCCAGATTCTGGAGAGGAAGTCGAAAGGAGCTACTGCTCCATCCTTTAGAAGATCAACAACTAAAAGACCTCGTCCCAACCCCAACCCAGAAAAGCTACATCCGACATCCCTGGGAGGAAATTGGGATTCTGGAGAAGAGATAGGAGGGGAGATGAAACACTAGATAAAACAGGTGCCACAGAAGTCCAACACCTCAAAATTGGCAAAAGCAGAGGGTGTTTCGTAGCCTGTATGGGAATAGAGCTAGAGAGGAACCACGGGAGCGAGGCAATAGGAACGGGGGAGCAAATAGCACTTTGGATAGCAACCCAAGCTTTAGTATGAACCGAGTGAAACCAGTGAGGAATAGCACTTAACAGAACAGCCTTATGATATCTAGAAAGATCCGGCACACCCAGACCACCCCGTTGACCCCCCTGAGAGATGTGAGATAATCTAAGACGGGAAGGCTTGCCTCCCCAAACAAATGCGTTGAAAACATGTTGAAGAGATTTCAAGTACTACTTAGGAAGTGAGATGGGAAGAATCTGAAAGATATAAAGTACTTTGGGTAGAAACACTGACTTAAGCAGATTAATACTACCAGTCCAAGATAGAGTAGCGCATGCCCGTAAGTCCTGTGCTATTGACAGAGCGAGCGGTGTGTAGTTAATCCAGAAATATCAGACAGAGAGAAAGGGAGCTTCACACCCAGGTAGGACAAGGACTCCTTCGCCCACTTAAAGGGATAGTAATACCTAAAATGTAAAAAAAAATATGTTGTAGGGTTTATCCCCCTGAGTAAAACAAGGGTACTCCCACTGCTGAAAGATGTTTCATTCAAAAGTTATTAATTTTCAAAGTTGAATTTTTTAGGTGCAATATCACAGTGGCCTGAAATTGTACAGTGGCGCTGTTGCTACACGATCCTATGGACAGCTCTGGTCTCAGGACCATAAATCTCCATAGGATGGTGTAGCAACAGCGCCACTGTAAAATTTCAGGCCACTGTGATATTGCACCTAAAAAATTCAACTTTGAAAATTAATAACTTTTGAATGAAACATCTTTCAGCAGTGGGAGTACTCTTGTTTTACTCAGGGGGATAAACCCTACAACATATTTTTTTTACATTTTAGGTATTACTATCCCTTTAAGGGTGGCCAACTGTTTGAGGTGACGAACTTGGAGAGAGACAAATTGATGTTCAGGACCTCTGATTTAGAGAGATTCATTATAAAATGACGAACTTCCCCGAAAAGAGATAGCTCCTGGAGAAAGCAGAGACACCTCTGGAGTAGATAGGGTAAATATAACATCATTGGCAAGTAATGAGATCTTATACACGGCTTCTCCGACACAGATACCAGATATCAATGGATTAGCCCTAACCCTGGCGGACATAGATTCCACAATCAAAATAAAGATAATAGGTGAAAGTGGGCACCCTTGCCTTGTGCCGTTATAGAAAGTGAAGGGGTCAGAAAGCGAGCCATTATCACAAATATGAGCAGTCAGGTTAGTATACAAAGCCATTACTTTGGAAATAAACTGCTGCCCGAGTCCAAACCCCTTAAAGATGCCACTAAAAAGCCCCAATTCACTCTATCAAAAGCTTTCTCCACATAGACAGAGAGAAGAAAAGCAGGTTCGCCTACGGAGTTAGCCTGATGTAGCAGTTGAAACAATTTGATAGAGTGTCACGGAGTGACTTGGAAATAACGACACTGACAAGTACAGATGAACTTAAAATAAAACTTTATTTTAAATACAATAGTGGCAGCAATGATGACACAATATTGGCAGCAATGAACGACACAACAGTGGCAGCAAGGAGTAACACACTTTCACGAGGCCAGGGAGGAACAGTGAACTCACTTTCCTCACCCTTCACTAGGCTAGTGAGATAGGCCCACTTCTGCACCCAGACGATAGAGTAACTCAGGCAACGGGGGCAAGTAGCTCCAGATACTGGAGCACACAGTAGTGACTCTAACTCCACCACCTCCACGAGACCAGGTGAGGACAGTGCAAGACACTTCCTCAACCCTTCATTAGGCAGGTGTAGCTAGTATCCGAATGGCCCTAGGAACCTTCACAGACTAGACTGGAGGACAGTGCTTGGCACTTCCACAATCTCAGTCGGCAGGAGAATGAAATACAACTATACCCTACCGCTAGGGTATACCAAAGGATAGGTAAATGGCACTTGAGGGCTAGGTGAGGCAACACTCAAACCGGAACGACCACGGGAGGTCAGTAACACAGACGGAACGAAAAGTGCCGCTAGTGGTAGCGAGCGCTGAAATAGGTAGGCACAGGCAGCAAGGATCCCAATAGCCGAGGCTGGGTAGCCGACGCTGGTAATCACAACCGAAATGTAACAGAGGGAAAGTAACTAGAGGCAGCCAGGGGTCAGAACCGGATCGGGTAATCAGACATCGCCCGTGGTTGGAGCCAGATCGGGTAGTCAGAAGTAGCCAGGAGTCAAAGCCAGAACGGGTAATCAGACGTAGCCAGGAGTCAGAGCCAGAACGGGTAGTCAGATGTCACCAAGGAGTCAAATCTGGAACGGGTAGTCTGACGTCGCCAGGAGTCAAAGCCGGAACAGGTAGTCAGACGGAGCAGGAGTAATACACAGGAACAGAAATGGACCAACACAGCACTAGGCTCAGGTACACCACGAAAGGGCAAAGATAGTAGGACTTGCTGAGGTTTAAAAGGCCTGGCAGGTGCGCGGAGAGATGATATCACCAGCACAGTGACCTATAAGAACAGCGACTTGCATAAATCGACAGCCAGGAAGTAACAATGTCGCTGTTACAGCAATTACCCACTGGAGGCAATCACAGGCACCGTGATATAGAGTTATCCTTTGTTTCACGACCTGGCACAAAGCCGGCTTGGTCAACATGAACAATCTCAGATAACAAGGGCCGTAGACGATTAGCTAGGACCTTTGCATATATCTTAAGATCTATATTGAGAAGAGTGATAGGTCTATATCTGGAGCACAATGAAACGTCCTTACCTGGCTTCACTATTAGAGAGATAGAGATTAGAGTGGGGAGAGAAGATGAAAGAAACGACGATAGAAAAGCAACGGAAAACCGTCAGGGCCAGTGGATTTCCCATGTGTAATTTGTTTTATAGCCATCTCCACCTCCTGCTGGCTGATATCATCATCCAAAATAGAGGCCTGCGTGGGAGAGATCTGCAGAAGTGAGGCTTCTGCCACATACGCCAATTGAGAAGTAGAAGGAGAAGAAGATGAATCTGGTGATAGATTGTAGAGAAAGGCGAAAAAATCTTTAAACGAGGAAGAAATAGCAGGTAAGTCTCTTACCACTGCACCAGAAGCATTTTGAATGGAATGGATAGGTTTAGACATTTGGGGACCTCAGTATTGACGGGAGAGCCATCTGCCACTCTTGTTTGCATGCTCATAGTAATATCGCTTGGACCAGACATCAGATTTGTTGACTTGGGTCATCAAAAAAGACCGAACCCTTTCACAACATAATTTAACCTGATGTAAAGCTGCCTGATCCTCCCCTGCCCGGTGACGCAGTTCTGAAGAGCGGAGACCATCTATAAGATTCGACAGTTCAAGCTTAGCCTTTTTCCGATGCCTTGATGTAAGTTGTATACATCCGTACCCTGCAGCTCAGATGCCAGTTCAAACCTTTGCAGGTAGGAGAGGAGTCAGAGTCTTTATTTGAAGTCAAATAATCCTGAATACTTTTAGTGAGATACGTTACCGAGTCCGGTTCATCCAGGATAGAGTAATCCATTCTCCAACACCTAGACACCTCTAGCAAAAGAGGTAGGTCCAATGGCAGTGCAACCGGCCCATGGTCTGACCAGGTAGCTGGATGGATGGAAGCAGAAGAGGCATAATGTAAGTGACTCTGCGAGAGAAAAGGAAGATTGATCCTTGAATAAGAAGAATGAGGGGATGAGAAAAAGGAATACGAGCGAGCTCTGGGGTTAAGAATCCACCAAACATCGAGAAGAGAGTGGTCCAGGAACAACTGCTGAACCTTTGCATGATATGAAGATGGGAGACTAGAGCGCCCTGCAGAACAGTCAACAGAAGGGCCCAGAGCAATGTTTATATCACCACCAAACAGTAGTAACCCCTCACCAAAGGCACTCAAATCCAAAAGAGTAGAATGCAGGAAAGATAATTGCCCTGTATTTGGAGCGTAGACATTAGCAAGGGTGAGATTAAGAGATCCCAATTGTCCTTTAACAAAAACATGTCTTCCCTGAGCATCTCTAAGGACATCTCCACACTCAAATGCAAGGGAATGATGCAAGAATATTGCAACACCTGCAGTCTTATTAGGAGCAGTACTGAGAAAGGAGATCTTACTGCTGAGGGAGGGAACCTTCCCAGTCGCAAAATGGGTCTCCTGCACAAAGCAGCCCTTGCCTCCTAGTCTTGACAGGTCCCTGAATAGAAGAGATCGTTTAAAGGGGGAGTTGATCCCTTTGGCATTGAGAGAGACAGCACCAAGGGGGTAGGACATAGCTAGACTCACTGGAAGTCAATAAAAGAAATACTATTGAAATGTATATCAGCAATGGTCTAATGCTCTCAGGGACGGGGTGAAAGGAGAGGAGCAAGGGAGAGAGGAAGGGAGGAGCAAGAGGGGAGAAAAAAGGAAAGGGGGTGATAGAACACCAGAAAGAAAGAGTAACAACTGCAAGGTAGCATAGTATCAAAAAAGGCCAGTAAACGATGTCAGAGAGACCGTCAAAGGTCAGACTTCAGTGGCCAACTAGGGGATGCGATAAAGAAAAGATCTAGCTGGACTGTAACACAGTAACTCCAGACCCGTAGTGAACTAAAAATGGCTATAAACTAGGGACACTTTTCCACAAAAGAGAGGGCAGAATAGGAAGGACAAAGTCAGAGAGGAAACCACCTCAGGCCAAATCCCACTTCCTGCAGAGAGCAAAGCTCTCAGTGTGTAGCAGCCCAAACAAGGGGTAGTCTGTCCCTGAAGAAAGCCCACCCAAATTACAAGACCATCATATGAACAGAAGAGGGGAGAGGAAATCAAGTGACAAGAGCAGGTCGGTAAGAGAAGTGAATAAGAGTCAAAAGTGAAAATAGAGGGGGAAGTAGAAACATCTATTACATCAAGAGCTTAAACCTAGAGGTGATCTACGTATACAATAGGCATTACACAATGTCCCTCCAAACTGCCTTAGCACATCTACTGTTATCCCCAGCACATTACACCGCCTCTCCTCTCCCTTGGAAATCACCTCCCTAGGCCCAACCATCAAAGAGGGGTGAAGCGGATAAGAAGGGTCACAGTACAGAAACACATGGTAGATGTCTAAGGTTATATACAATAAAGAATAAAACTTAAATTGAGTCGTTGAGACAGAGGAACACGGTGGCCCACAAAGTAGTTCCAGCGCCAGGTAACCGCAAAGTCAAATTACTCACTAACAGTGAAAGAGCTGGAATGAACGTCCCAAATGGATGGTCCTCGATTGCACAACAAACCTCAGGTACAGTTCTTAGAGACAGTATCCTCCACCTGGATCAGCAGCAATTCAGGAGTGAAGGCCTACATCTCCCGGTTTAGAGGAAAGTCTCTTGAGGGAGGTGTGGGCACCATGCCATTCTGGTGCCGATGGAGACAGGTCTCCACGGGACAACTGCGCACTACCAGCCACTGTCAATGCCGGAGTCAGGGGAGATGGAATACAGAGTATCTCACAGAAGTCCTGGATCTCCTCAGGGCATCTAATAACATGCTGCCATCCGTTGTAGGTAACAATTATGGAGAAGGGGAAGCCCCAGCGGTAAGGTATACACCTCAGGTGCAACTTACCTGCCAAAGGTTTGAACTGGCATCTGAGCTGCAGGGTACAGATGGATAAGTCATTATAGAGGGTTTTTTGGGCTTCTTCCAAAGAAAGGTAAGGAAGGTTTGTAGCCTTCTGCATTATCGCATCCTTCTGGGTGAAAGGATGTAGACAACAGATTACATCTCTTGGGCAATCCACAGGCTGGGCTCTAGGACTCATGGCTCTGTGGGCCCATTCAATTTTTATCCCTTCCAAGTCTGTCATCTCCAGTAGGCTGCCAAATAGTTTCTGAAGCACTGATACAAGTGCAGAGTTTAGAACCGTTACTGGCAAACCCTTGATTCTGATGTTAGAACGGCGACCCCTGTTTTCTAAATCATCCAACTGATTTCATAAGGTTTCAGTGGTGTCATCCTGCATAGCAAGGGTTCATTTTATGTCAGTTTGAACAACTTTTATTGAGTCTTGGGCCTCCTCTAAATCCTTTACCCGGGAGCCAACCTGTTGTAGGTCTGTCCGTATATATAGTGCCGGATAGATTCCCGGAGAGATGATATCAGATCCTCCATATCAGCCTTGGTTGGTAGAAACCGTAGATCCTGCTGAGTAAGAGCTGGAGAAGCATCCGGTGAATAGTTCTCCTTTCCCGCTCCCGCCATGTCACCAGAGTGAGTGGATGGAGTGGAAGGAATTTGACTACCTTACGTTTTAGTTGTAGTGCGGCGAAAGTAAGCATCTATAGTGGCTGATTTCTTCCTCCGATTAGGCATAACCACCTTCAACAGCAGGTAGTACAAAGCAAAGTCCCATAAAACAATTGGAAAACAGCTTTTAAAAGCATTTAGTAGCTCTGGGTCTAGGAGCTCAAGGATCACGCGTCCACCATCATTGAGGTCCAGCCAGCCCCCCCCCGTCCTGTGGAGTATTGAAAAAGGAGAAGCAGTTTAAGGCTGGGGGTTTGAAGAGTGAATCAATGATTTTAAAGAGACAATGTGCACCGCGAGGGAGATACTATTTCTAAACTTTATTCCCATTTCATTGGTGTTACCTTCCCTTATCCCCCTGCTTATCATGCCCTCTGGGAATCCGGTCTGGGTGAGTCTTTGGATGAGGAGGAGTGGAACAGCATTGTGGTGAACTCCTCTAGTTTAACTCCTTGTACGCTGGTGAAGGAGAACGCATACAAGGTGCTGACCAGATGGTACTATTGCCCGGCCAGATTGCATCGTATCTACCCATCCACTTCTCAGCTATGCTATCGGGGTTGTGGACAGTCTGGCACTTATCTTCATATGTGGTGGTCCTGCCCATTGGTTTCCGCCCTGTGGACTCATGTTTTTGCACTTCTGGGGACTGCATTGGGAGTAGTGTTGCAGCTTGACCCTTGGACTGCCCTGCTTAACCGATCCACCAGGTATCCCCCTTTGATCCACCTAGCTAATAAACTGGTATTTAGAGTATGCTCTATGGTACGGTTCCACATTTCCTACCACTGGAAGTCTCTGCCTCCGTGTTATACCAAGCTAGATAACCGGATATGGAGACTGATTCTTCCTCCTCTTACCTCTGCATATGGTCTCCATGGATTGGCTTTGTGGCCCCCCCTGCAATTCACAATGACTTGCTTCTTCTCTGATTTATTGGATCCCGGTGTTGTGGGGTGTCCTACTCTGACCTCTCTCTCTTCCCTCACCTCCCTCCCCCCCTTTATTTTCTTTCTCTCCCTTTCTTCCTCCTCAGGTGCTATCTTGCCTCTCCAGGTCCACATGTGGTATGAGGTTCAGAGACTCCTGGATTAGCTATTTCTGTTATTTTTTATGTATTTTTTTATTTTTATTTACACAGTGTTTAGTACCCCTTCCTCTTGATCTTATGTTTTGTATCCCTTGATTCTCTTTAAAATCAATAAAAATTGAATTAAAAAAGAGACAATGTGGGTTAGATTTGTTAGTAGTGATAAAGATAGAAAAGTATTGTTGCTTAGCTTGGGTGAGAGCTGAGATAAAACAAGATAGGATCAATTTAGAATGGTGGAAGTCAGCAACAGAATGAGACTTTCGTTAGAGACTTTCTGCAGCTCGGCAGCTTGTGTGTAGCATACTGGTTGATGAATTTAGCCGGAATCTGGGATTTCTGGGCCAGGAGTGTCAAAGTTGGAGAGCAGCGTGCTGATCCAAAGAAGAAGTTAGTTAAGTGTTGTATCCTTGGACATGAGAGTCTAGTTTAGCAGTAGAGAAGAGTGAAGAGAGGGAAGCTGGCATGGTGGATGATGAACAGAGAAATTAAATGGGGGAATTACTGCAAGCTGCTGATTCTGAAGCTAACAGGTCTACAATGTACTGTACTTTAAACATGAACACTGCAGTCCTTTGGCGAGAAAGCAAAAGATGACGACATTTTGGCTGTAGTTATTAGTGTGTAGAGGTAGAGACAAACATTGGGACCAGGAATTACTTGATTTAAGGAGTATCGGTTCTAGCCAGTTCTCTGGGTGGTGCAGGGAGTGTGGGTGTAATTAGCAGACAGTGACTAGAGAGGCTTACAAATAATAATAATAATAAAAAAAAAAATGTGACTGATAAGTGAAAAAGGCAGACAGGATGTCTCATACCTGCACCTCTGCACAGTCTGACAGTGACAGACATATAAAACATCACTCCACATGCTACCAGCTTTATGGTCAGCTCTACTATGTTTATGTAGAACAAATCATATTTCATCCAAAACTTATTACAGCTCAAAGCTGATGACAAAATAAACTTTTCTTTTGCTGCCTTTGCAAAACGTCTGTTCTCTGTTTTCCAACTGTAGTTCTCCATATAAAAAAATAGCAACAGAGTAACCTAGTGGTGACTTTTTATCCATAACATGTTGATGTAAAATGCTTGGAACTTGACAGAATGATCTCCTACCAATATTATGAAGTATGTTTCTTACTATATACAGCATCTTCTCTAATTATCACTTAGGGAAGTGGTGAGGCTGCAGTCCTGGGGATGTCCATATTGTCCTTGTAGCTACTAAATGAGGTAACTGTGAGTGTGCTAACTATGACCTGAATTACAAGCAAGCCTATGTTGGCTGATAATGACTCCTCCCCAAATGCAAATCAAGCTATTACATTGCCAGACAGACCAGAAGCTGGACTTTCACATAAGCCTTTTTCACACTCTGTAACTCCACTATTGGAACATCTAGATAAACACCGAGAGAGCAGAAAAAACAATGTAGAACTTCCATGAGACTGGGTCCCTGAACGGCTGAAACATTAACGAGTTAGTAATGTCCATGTATTAAAACATATCATATTGCAGCTATTAGAAAAATAAACAACCCTAGTCCCATCTCTCAAACATTTATGGATTGAGAGATATAGAAGGCTAAAGTTCCCCCCTCCCTATTCCATTCCATTCCATTCCATTCCATTCCATTCCATTCCATTATATCAGCTGTAAAGCTGACAGCAGGAGATTTGAGGTGGTTCTTCAGTAGAGCTGCAATAAAGCAATGTAAAAAGAAATACTTCAATGGAACAGTTTACAAAGTGTGCCTGCAAACCAGCCATTTTTAGAGAGAGAGAGAGAGAGAGATCAAACATATCTCACTGATGAGACCCAACAATTCCAAAATGTACAGATTAGGTTGGAGGCTTCTTGTGTTCAGAAAGGAATTGCTTGGTACTTTGTGGCTGGACTGCTGTTTTGAAAGGATCAGCATGATGTGTTTTATGATATTTCCTCTCTGTGAAAGGCAATAGTGAGCTAAAAGAGACTGCAGTCTGTGTACGACACCATTTCTATAGAGCCTGCTAAATTCTACAGAAGGCTTGTTCCTAGTTGAACATCTCTGACCAGTTTGTTTGTGTATGCAAATTATCTTTAGGTTTGGTCACCCTAAGGGTAACAGGGGAATCCAGACGTGGACCCCTTGCTCACAATGCTTAGAGAGGACAGCTGCGACTCCATGACAAGATTGAAATGTATGTCTGTGGATGGCTGTTAGTCATGTATTGACTGATATATTGTGGCTGGACTGGTATTTTTCAACAAGATGTGCTTTAGAATATTTTCTCTCTGTGAAAGGCTCTAGTGAGCTAAAATAGACTGCAACCTGGCTAGGAACCCATTCTTATATAGTCTGCTAAATTCTATAGAAGTCTCTTTTCTAGTTGAGTGTCTCTGACCAGTTTGTTTTCTCACCCTAAGAGTAATGGGGTATCCAGATATAGACCTCTTGCTCACAGTGCCCAGAGGGATCAGCTATACCTCCCTGATGAGGCCCAACAATGCTAAAATGTACTGTTAGAGTCAGCAGTCTCTTGTTCAGAAAGGAATTGTTTGGCATTTTGTGGCTCAACTGCCATTTTGGTAGGATCAGTGTGATGTATTTTAGGATATGTCATCTCTGTGGAAGGCTCTTGTGAGCTAAAAGAGACCACACTTTAGGTAGGGCACCATTCCTATAAAGCCTGCTAAATTCTATAGAAATCTCGTTCCTAGTTGAGCATCTCTGAACAGTTTGTTTGTGCTAGTAGCATCTTATCCCCTGACAAAGCTGTTAGTTGGTGTCACATGTTGGGAGGACGGCTCTGAGAGATGTTGTATATAAGCCTTCTACCCCCTATTGTTTTGCATAATTCCATCTTTGGAAGAGGTATCTCTCTATATTAGGGATTTTTATTTGAATATACTTTATTCATATTGCCTTATATCTCACATATTTTGATCGTATTTTGCACATTTAGTGTTTTGTGTTGTGCTTTGTATTTCTATCCTGTGCTTATTTTATTTATTGCCTATGAGGGTATATTATATTATTGAATGTTGTCCCCTGTTATTTGGGCAACTTTACATGTATTTTCCTCATTTTGTGGCTTTGATTTTGGTTACATACTATACACCTCTCATTTGTGTATTTTTAATGTCCATCTATTTGTCTTATGTTTTTCATAAATAAAGATTATTACATGTATGTTGTGTGGGCTGAGTGCCTCATTAATAAGACCCCCTTTTGGCAGAGGGGCGGTTTTGCCTCTATCTGGTTTGAATAGTTGCACCCTGGGTAAGACACAATTCCTACAGAGACTGCTAAATTCTATAGAATACTCATTCCTAGTTGAGAGTGTCTGACCAGTTTGCTTGTGTATGCAAATGAGCATTAGGTTTGGTCACCCTAAGGGTAACAGGAAATCCAGACATGGACCTCTTGCTCACAGTGCCTAGAGAGATCAGGTTCATCTAACAGAAGGGGTACAAAAAGACTGAAATGTATGGATGTGGTTAGCAGCATCTTTTATTCAGTGAGAAATTGTCTAGCACATTTTAATGTGTCCTGACATTTCATGATGTTTTGTGTGTGACATTTTTAAAGTAAATCCCAGCTCTTTGTATATGCGTGTTACTTTTGGGAGTGGTCACTCTAAGGATAAAAGAGGAATCCAGATATGAACAGTGCCTAGAGACCTCAACAGCACTTCACTGATGAGGCCCAGGAAGGTTGAAATGTACAGCTGGGCTTGGTTGCATCTCTTGTTCAGAGAGAAATTTTCTGGCACATTGTGGGTAGACTGCCATTTTGGTAGGATCAAAATGATGTGCTTTAGGATATTTCCTCTCTGTGAAAGGCACTAGTGAGCTAAAAGTGCCTGTACCTTGGATAGGACACAGATCCTATAGAGCAAGCTAAATTCTATGGAAGGTTGTTCCTAGTTGAGTGTCTCTGACTAGTTTTTTGTGTATGTAAATTATCCTTACATTTGCTCACCCTAAGGATAACAGGTGAATCCAGAAGTGGAAAGTGGACCCCTGGGTCACAGTGCCTAGAGAGATCTAAGACTAAAGATTTTAATAATAATAATAATAATAATAATAATAATAATAATAATAATTAATTAATTATTTATTTATTTATTTATTTATTATTATATTATATATATATATATATATATATATATATATATATATGGACCGTCATGGGTTGTTATACCCTTAAGGGTCCTGGACCGTCATGGAATTCCGGGCTCCCTGTGTGGCTGCATGCTGTTCGGGGAGTCTGGAATCGAATCGCGAAAAAAAAAAAAAATGCTCTGTGGTCCTTAAGGGGTTAATATCATATTGGAGAAGAGTTGCTTGGCACTGCCTTTTGGTAGGATATGCTGTAGGATGTTTTTGCTCTGTGCAAGGCACTATTGACTTAAGAGAGATTGCACCTTGTGTAGAGCACTTTTCCTATAGAGCCTGCTCAATTCTAGGGTAGGGTTGTTCCTAGTTGAGCATCTCTAACTGTCTCTTTTAATATGCAAATTAACCTTGATATTGGTCACCCTATGGGTAAAAGTGAAATCCAGGCATGGACCCCTTGCTCACAGTGTCTAGAGAGATCAGCTGCACCTCACTGACAAGGCCGAAACGTACATCTGGGGTTGGCCGTTTCTCTTGTTCACAAAGGAACTACCTGGTACTTTGTGGCTGGAGTGCCTTTTGGTAGGATATTTTCTGTCTGTTAAAGGCACTAGTGAGTTAAAAAGAGATTGCACTCTGGGTAGAACTCTTTCCCTATAGAATCTGATGAATTGTAGAGCAGGCTTCTTTGTAGCTTAGCATCTCTAACCAGCTCTTTTGCATATGCAAATTAACCTTTGGATTGGTCACCCTAGGGGTAAAAGTGGAATCCAGGTCCTAGCCACATCAACTGCACCTCAGTGCCAAGGCTGAAACGCATGTTTGGGGTTGGTTGCCTCTCTTATTCAGAGAGCAATTGCTTGGCACATCATGGCTGGACTGACTTTTCTTATAGCGCCTGTTCAATTCTAGAGCAAGCTCATTCCCAGTCGAGCATTTCTGACCATCTCTTTTCATATGCAAATTACCCTTGGGTTTGGTCACCCTAAGGGTAAAAGGGAATGCAGATGTGCATCCCTTGATCACATTGTATAAGTAATACAATAAAAGGGGAGTGCTAACATAATTACAAGGATAAAAACTCAAAAATAAAATAGTACAGATAAAGATAGAGCTTCAGAGACTCCTGCCTAATATAAATAAAAACTGAATGTGTCAAAATATATGATGAGTGAGTGCTATAATTGTATTTAATCAAACTGTGGAGTAGTTAGTTAGTGATACAAAATCACAAACAGTGTATATAAATGTGAAGCAATCAACAATAATATATATTATTATATATTACATACAGATAAGTGTATAATAAGAAATACCATAAAACGGAATAATGGAAATACAATTAGTGTTCCGTGAACACTTCAAGTGAAGTGGCAGTGGTATGTATAACATGTGGAAAGAAAATAAAACACAATACATAGCGTGATCTGTGAAGAGATTATACAAAAAATATATATACAAAAAAAGTCCCAAATATCTCTAAAAAGGGTCTTCTGTCTTGGAATTTAATCCAAAAATGTTGTAATGATAATTATAAACCTCCCAATGATCCCAAGGGGTAGGGTTCCGAATGCAGACTCACATGTATTGAAATTTGCTTGACCAGCTGATAGCTAGACAAGCTGTTTTAGTATGTGGGGGTAAATTAGCTGCTCACACTCATTGTATATTTTGACAAATCCCTTGCTCACAGTTCCTGGAGAAATCAGCTGCACCTCACTGACGAGGCCCAACAAGGCCAAAATGCATGTCTGGGGTTGTCTGTTTCTCTTGTTCAGAGAGCAATTGCCTGGCACTTCATGGCTGCACTGTCTTTTAGTAGGATCAGTATGATGTACTCTAGGGTATTTTCTCTCTGTGAAAGGCACTAGTGAGCTAAAAGATTGCATCCTAGGTAGGACATTTTTCCTATAGTGCTGGCTCAATTCTAGGGAATGATCTTTCCTAGTTGAGCATCTCTGACTAGCACTTTGTAATCACAAAAGAAAGAAAAATCTCATTAGAAGCACTAGAATTACTAGATTCAGGAGTTCTTCTAACATTTTGTATTACTGACTAGCACTTTGCATATGCAATTACCCTTAGGCTTGGTCACCCTAAGGGTAAAAAGGGAATCCAAACTTGCTCACAGTGCCTAGGGAGAACTGCTGCACCTTACTGATGAGATCCAACAAGGCCAAAATGTATGTCTGGGAATGTCTGCTTCTATTGTTCAGAGAGCAATTGCTTGTCACTTTGTTTCTGGACTGCCTTTTGGTAGGACCAGTATGATAAGTGCTAGGATATTTTCTCTGTGAATGGCACTAGTGAGCTAAATGAGATTGCATCCTGTGTAAGATACTTTTTCTGTAGAGCTTGATCAATTCTAGGGCAGGCTCGTTTCTAGTTGAGCATCTCTGACCAGCTGTTGGTATCCATTAAAAATGTTGCACACAAAACATTGAGTAACTGGAGTGCAACTGCGAGACATTTCATACATTACTTGTATGAGTGCCAGGACAGGTGTGTGTGCTGTGGGTCACTGCTTGTTTTGAGGGATCTTACCTTTCAGACAGCTCTTGTATAATGTGAGTTGCTTGTGTGTTCATTATTATTATGTGTCAGCTTTGAGTCAAACACGAGGGACATCTGACACACATACCGAGGAAGAACAAAGACACAAGCAGGATGTCATCAGCTGAAAGCGATGTTTAATTGTGAGACATGAAAATCTTGCACCTTTCTTGCAGGGTGAGATTCTCATGTTGCCCTTTTAAACATGGCAACACGTTTAATGCGCCCTGAAGTTGCACAATGTTTTGTGTGCGACATTTTTAAAGTGAATCCCAGCTCTTTGTATATGCAAATTACTTTGGGGATTGGTCACCCTAAGGGCACTGATGAGCCCCAACAAGGCTGAAATGTACAGCTGGGATTGGCTGTTTTGCTTGTTCAGAGAGATCTGCACTTTGTGGTTGGACTGCCATTTTTGTAGGATCAGTATGATGTGCTCTAGTGTATTATCTCACTGTGAAAGGCACTAGTGAGCTAAAAGTGATTGCATCCTGGGTAGGACTCTTTTCCTGTAGGGTCTGCTCAATTCTAGGGCAGGATCATTCCCAGCTGTGCATCTCTGATCAGTACTTTGCATATACAAATTATCCTAGGGAAAAAGGGGAATTCAGATGTGGGCCACTTGCTCACAGTGCCTAGAGAGATTACCTACACCTCACTGACGAGGTTGAAATGTATGTCTGTGGTTGGCTGTGTCTCTTGTTCAGAGAGGAATTGACTGACATATCGTGGCTGGACTGATATTTTGGTAGGATCAACAAGATGTGCTTTAGAATATTTTCTCTCTGTGAAAGGCTCTAGTGAGCTAAAAGAGACTGCAACCTGGGTAGGAACCCATTCCTATATAGTCTGCTAAATTCTATAGAAGTATCTTTTCTAGTTGAGTGTCTCTGACCAGTTTGTTTGCATGTGCAAATTATCCTTATATTTGCTCACCCTAAGGGTAATGGGGTATCCAGACATGGACCTCTTGCTTACAGTGCCCAGAGGGTTCAACTATATCTCCCTGATGAGGCCCAGCAATGATGAAATGTACTGCTAGAGTTGGTAGCTTCTCTTGTTCAGAAAGGAATTGCCTGCTATTTTGGTAGGGTCAGTGTGATGTATTTTAGGCTGGCATCTCTGTGAAAGACACTTGTGAGCTAAAAGAGTCTGTGTTCTAGGTAGGACACCATTCCTATAGAGCCTGCTAAATTCTATAGAAGTCTTGTTCCTAAGTGAGCATCTCTGAACAGTTTGTTTGTGCTAGTAGCATCTTATCCCCTGACAAAGCTATTAGTTGGTGTCACACGTTGGGAGGACGGCTCTGAGAGATGCTGTAAGTAAACCTTCTACCCCCTATTGTTTTGCATAATTCCACCTTTGGAAGAGATATCTCTCTATATTAGGGGTTTTTATTTGAAATATGTTTTGTTGCACTAGCTATATACTTTATTCATATTGTCTTATATCTCACATATCCTATATAATAATTTGCTAAAACGTGTGTAACGCCGCGACATGTGCAGTAGACACTGCTGCACATGCTGCAGTCACACGCAGTGGAGACTGCCCGCGCCGCGGCTAATACAGAGCTGGGCGCTCCGAAGGCACTGTGGCCCATGTAACGGGCTGTTCAACTAGTTTTGACATATTTTGCACATTTAGTGTTTTGTATTGTGCTTTGTATTTCTATCCTGTGCCTATTTTATTTATTGCCTATGAGGGTATATTATATTATTGAATGTTGTCCCCTGTTATTTGGACAACTTTACATGTATTTTCCTCATTTTGTGGCTTTGATTTTGGCTACACACTATACACCTCTCATTTGTGTATTTTTTAATTGTTTTTAATGTCCATCTATTTGTCTTATGTTTTTCATAAATAAATATAATATAAAGTGCACTGTGTTGCAAGTATTAAGAATGTTATTGTTTTAAATGAATGCACTCTGTATTGGAAAGCATTACTGTACAAAGAAACGTTGTATTGTATTTTCCATGTCAAAATAAAGATTAAAAGATAAAGATAAAAGAATAATCTCTTGTTCAGAGAGAAATTGTCTGGCACGTGTTACCCTTTGAGTGCCAGAGTGGTACACAATGCATTGCTTTGCAATGTGTTGCGCACCACTCTGGCACTCAAAGGGTTAATTTGCCCTGACGTTTCATGATGTTTTGTGTGTGACATGTTTAAAGCGAATCCCAGCTCTTTGTATATGCAAATTACTTTTGGGATTGGTCACTCTAAGGATAAAAGAGGAATCCAGACATGAGCCCTTTGCTCATAGTGATTAGAGACCTCAGCAGTACTTCACTGATGAGACCCAACAAGGCTGAAATGTACAGCTGGGGTTGGCTGTGTCTCTTGTTCAGAGAGAAATTTTCTGGCACTTTGTGGCTAGGCTGCCATTTGGTAGGATCAAAATGATATACTTTAGGATGTTTCCTTTCTGTGAAAGGCACTAGTGAGCTAAAAGTGCCTGCACCCTGGATAGGACTCAAATGTTATAGAGCCTGCTAAACTCTATGGAAAGTTGTTTCTAGTTGAGTGTCTCTGACTTTTTTTTTTTTTTGTGTGTATGCAAATTATCCTTACATTTGCTCACCCTAAGGGTAACAGGGGAGTCCAGAAGTGGAAAGTGGGCCCCTTGCTCACAGTGCCTATAGAGATCAGATACACATTGCTGACAAGGCCAAAACATACGTTTAGGATCAGTATGATGTGCTCTAGGACATTTCCTAGAGCTAAAAGAGATTGCACTCTGGGTGGGGCACTATTCCTATAGAGACTGATCAATTCTTCATCAGCTTTTTTTCCTAGTTGAGCATCTCCGACCAGCTAGTTGCTTATGCAAATTACCTTTGGGATTGTTCACTTAAGGGAAAAAGGGATGTGGATCCTTTGCTCACAGTGCCTCGAGAGATCAACTGCACCTCACTGATGAGGCCCAACAAGGCCAAAGCATTTGTTTGGAGCTGGCTGCTTCTCCTGCTCAGAGATGAATTGCTTGGCACTTCATTTCTGGACTGCCTTTTGGTAGGATCAGTATGATGTGCTGTAGGATATTTCTTCTTTGTGAAAGGCGCTAGTGAACTAAGGGCCAGATTTAAAGGCAGCCGACTCCAAAAAAAGAGTTGTCGGTATTTTTTCAAGCACTGTAAGCTGTTTAAAGATCAGTGCTATGAAAATATGCTGGCAAAAAAACCCCCAAACAAACAAAAAAAAAACCTATTGGCCGCTAAATTAATGTGTTTTGGCTCACTGAAAATGTGAAAAAGGCTACTAGTTGCCATTTAAAGGACTGCATTAGCTGATAAGATCCGATAAAGAACTCCGTTTTTTTTCTTTACTAAAGTCCCTTATCAGATCTTTAGTCAGCCAACGCAGCTTTTAGAAGGTAAAAAAATAATAATAATTCCACAGTGGATGTATTGATATGGGGCCCTAAGCCCCATATCAATACATTAAAAGTGCTGAAAAAGTGTCCAGAGTTAGTAGAATTAACCCTATGAGTGCCACTGGGGTATAATTACCCCACCGGCAATCATAGGGTTAACACGACAACAAAGCAACATCCCATTACAAAGGAGTCCTCAGCATGCTGTTCATCTTCTGTCCTTTCTTCTCTTCTTTCTCTTATCCGTAAATAAAAAAGAATGGTATAAGTACAATCAAAATGATTAAAACATGTATTACTACTGAACGGTTCCATAAATATGCTGCCAGTTATTAATATACGATGTCGACGTTGTTCCAAATAATTTCTCTAGAAATTCCATGATAAAATAATACTTAAGTTCAACAAAATACTTTGCTTAGTTGTTGCTGTCTCTGCCGCTGTGTGCGGCCGTGGAGGTGGCAGTATTATGCTGCACCCCCCCCCCCATCTTCTTCCTCATGGGCTTATGAATTGGAACTGAGACTGCCTTTAGAGTTTGTGATTGTTTGTGATCGTTTGAGATAGCTGCAAGGAAAAAGTTAATTATTTTAGTACTGAAGCTTTCCTGCCATCAACAAATGTGTATCAGTGTGTCCTCCGTTACAAGATTCCAGTCTGTCTATCCAGTCACTAGCGGTTACTGTTGCCTATCCATTACACCAAGCTCAGCCTGTGATTCTCTGTGACCTCCGTTATGTACACCCAGTCTGTCTATCCGGTCACTATCGGTTACCGTGCCTATCCATTACACCAAGCTCAGCCTGTGATTCTCTGTGGCCTCCGTTACGTACACCCAGTCTGTGCTATCTGGTCACTAGCGGTTACCGTTGCCAGTCTATTACACTAAGCTCAGCCTGTGATTCTCTGTGGCCTCTATTACGTACACCCAGTCTGTGCTATCCGGTCACTAGCTGTTAGCGTTGTCAGCTCATTACACTCACTCAGCCTGTGACCCGGTGGGGCCTTTCTCAGTACTACGTCCTAAGCACACCGGCCTACGGTGTTACTGCCTGTCAGTACTTCCTCTGTTCCTTGTTGCACCAGATACCAGACTGCCTTACCCGGTATTCGGTAAGGCCGGTAGAGCCTCCTCTGTTCCTTGTTGCACCCGTTACCAGGCTGCCTTACCCGGTATTCAGTAAGGCCGGTAGAGCCTCCTCTGTTCCTTGTTGCACCTGTTACCATGCTGCCTTACCCGGTATTCAGTAAGGCCGGTAGAGCCTCCTCTGTTCCTTGTTGCACCAGATACCAGGCTGCCTTACCCGGTATTCGGTAAGGCTGGTAGAGCCTCCTCTGTTCCTTTTTGCACTCGTTACCAGGCTGCCTTACCCGGTATTCGGTAAGGCCGGTAGAGCCTCCTCTGTTCCTTGTTGCACCAGTTACCAGTCTGCCTTACCCAGTATTCGGTAAGGCTGGTAGAGCCTCCTCTGTTCCTTGTTGCACCCGTTACCTGGCTGCTTTACCCGGTATTTGGTAAGGCCGGTACAGCCTCCTTTATTGTATTGCTATTTGTATGCCCTGACCTGTGTCAAACTTTCTTACTGCTGTGTGTAGAATTTGGACTCGTGAAGGGCCTTGTTGTGCTTTATATTGCCTAATAAAGCTTTTTATACTACCCAGTTGTCTGAGTGTTCAATAAAACCGTGACAGACGTCCACTCCTGGGAAGATTGACAACTGTCTTGAATGTTTTCCACTTTTGAATAATCTTTCTCACTGTAGAATGATGGACTTTAAATTGTTTGGAAATGGTCTTATAAGCCTTCCCAGATTGATGGGCAGCAACAATTGCTTCTCTAAGACCATTTCTGATGTCTTTCCTCCTTGGAATTGTGTTAACACACAACTGAATACTCCAGCCCAGCAAACTGTTAAAACTTCTGCTTTTATAGAGCTGGTCACACTTGCTGATGATCAATTAATCAAAGGCATTTGATTAGCAGCACATGTCTGCTACTTAGCATCTTAATTCCTATGGAAGCAGTAAGGCTGTACTTAGTTTTTCACACATGGATTCTCCATTTTGGCTTTATTTTTGTTAAATAAATCATGACACAGTGCAATATGCCATGTGTTGTTGTTCTTGTGAGGTTTTATTTACCTAATTTTTAGACCTGCTAAGGAACAGATGATTGTTATTATGTCCTGATATGTAAATCCATAGAATTCAAAGAGGGTGTACTTTCTTTTTCACACTACTACATGTTTTCTGCAGGAATAAGATGATGGTGAAGCTCCTTGTGATGGCATAGTTCATGAGACAACTGAGAAGCTCAGCTTCAACCAATGATGAAAAGATTGGTGGCCTCCTTGACCCCTTTGCACCCTGTAGATCTACAAAGTCAGGAGAAAGCTAGAGAGGCCAAGTTACCCCACCAAGTCCCCTCAGACTAATTCACTATATTGAGTCCCTGCTGATCCTCACTCATCCTATTGAGTCCACACTGAAACTCACCCCACTAAACTTTACCTGAGATTCCTATGAGTCTCATGTGCCTATTTTCTTTCTTTTCCCTTCCCTACCTTGCACTGTACTTCATTCTCACACCATGTCTTACTACACTTTTTCACTCTGCCATTTTGACTTGTGAATTTGCTTCACTCATGTCCTTACCCTGTATGACCCTCTATCCCTTTATGTCCCTTCTATTTTCTGTTTGCTTCCTCCTCTTACTCCAGTTTTTTCCTTCCTTAATTCCACCTCTTCTCCTTTCTTACCTCTTAATTTAACTTTGCAAGTGTTGCAATTTAATCTGTAATGTATACACTGTGTGTTATACCATATATGAGTTCTAGCTCTGTGGGGCAGTCCCTTTGAATTGCAGATCCCTTTTTTCAAGTTATTCTCTAGATTGAAAGTTCTGTAGTTCAGTCTCTATGGGTCATAAATTATGTGGATCAGACTTTGTGGGTCTGTTCATGTATGAATTTCAGGTTCTGTCAGACATTTTGTTTGACATTTGCAAAATCTGTGCACCAGTTTTGAACAACAGATAAAATATTTCATAAAAACAATGTTGGTGGTTGGGGACTCTTAAATGTGAATAACATCAAACCAAATGTTGTCAGCCTTTCACTTTCTACAACTAACGTATGTCAATTTGCCTTTGCTCAGTAATAGGCCATGAAGGACAGCTTTAAAAACTCATAAGAGAGGTAGCACTGACTTCCCTAGGAACTGCAAAAAGAGGTCTGGATTACCATTCACCAGTATTATGACACAATAAGGGATTTCAAAATAAAGCCAAAATATGTGAGAATGAACACAAGCAGATATTGCTTTTTCTATGTCTACACACAGATCAGAAACATCCCAGTTTAGCTTTCTGGTGGCATCACAGATATCAGTCCAGTTCCAAATGACAGGTTTAGCCTCCTGTGTATAAGAATTCCAGCTGACCCCAGGTATACATTTTGATCCACTTTTTGCTTTGTCAGTAAGATGTAGCTGTTTCCCCTACGCACAGAGAAAAGGCTGAAACTTACATCTGGATTAGCTTGTATTCCTGTGCTAAGGAGAGTTACATGTGCTTTTGGAACTGGACTACCCATTTTAGATGGGGTTAGTCTGATATGCACATAGATATTTTTTCCTGTGTAATACTAGAGAGATAAAATCTGAAGCTTCTGTGTGGTAACAAGTGGTAGAATATGCAATACCTGCGTATGTTTGTTCTTAGTTGAGTCCCACACATCATTTTGTTTGAAAGTGGGTGACAGATTAAGAATCAAAGAGAGAACCTGGTGCAGAGGGAGGAGTCTTGAAGGAAAGTCCACCAGGGAATGCAGTTCAACAGCTGAGGAGCTTGTTCCCAGCTACAACCTAAGGACTCAGAGGGAAGCAGTAACTTCTACAACTGGAACTTCGGCACTCAGTAGCTCCTTGGCTAATCTGTGGGGACTTGGGAACCCATTAAGACCAACCATGGACAAGTAAGGTGTTTATTGATATAATCAGGGGGCTGGGACAGTCCAGACTGCGATAGTTGAGGATATCGTGGTGTCACACGGAAGAAAAATAATTAATTTTAAATTTTTGTTCTAAAGACCATTCAGTAACATATTACATTCTGGTCCACAAGCAATGTGACCTGCTTGGTTTATGGCCTAATGTAATTTCTTCCTGAGCAGTTCCACACAGAGTGAGAGGGGTGGTCCTAGAGGTTTCCAAGACCAGTTAATATCATCACAGTGCCCCTTACACTGCAAGATTGTCTAAGGTTAGTGATATTTACACCTACCCTCAAGATCTAACAATGGCCTGAATTACATTCCAGCCAAGTTAGTCTCCAGTTGCAGTTTTTTTCAATTAGGGAAAATGTCTCAAATGAAATATCAAAATATTATGTTGAAGAGCACATCAGAACTTGTGTTCCAGGAAAAGCTTAATTTTCTTACTGAAATGCTGCCATATGCAGGGAGAAATACAGGATTTTTAGAGAGGTTTCCAAAACGTAAAAAAAAAATTAAAAAAGCCAGTGGCCATCTGAGAATGATGGGAGTTGAAGTCCACAAACAGCTGGAGAATCACCCATATACAAAACAGCAACAACATTTTTATAATTGGGTCCCTCAGAGTAATCTTCCCTAAACTGTTGGGACAACTAGAATCCCCCTCACAGTTGCCTTTTATCAGAACATTTAACTAAACATCAACAGAGCAGAAAAACACTCACAAGTGTCCCAGAGATGGAATCCTTAAATGGCCTGACCTTGTAAATTAGACTCTTGTTATGGAAATGTCAATACGACTGAGTCGAATCAGTAATTTGCGGTCTGCTATAATCCTTTAAATATGCAAGGAAGTCAAATTGGTCTCAGCATATGATGAAGCTAATTAATAAATGTTTATCAGTGATTCACCTACAGATGAACACAGAAGGTGTCTGTAATACAAATAGTGATTACTATTTAAACATGTGTAAAGGAGGAGCGATGCAAATACTCAATGACAGATGTTTAACTTTGAAATGTGGTGTTATGCAATATCCATACTAGTTTGTTGTAACACCATATATTATTTAATTATATCAAAGACATCTATGATCTAGAGTACCCACCCAGAGCTATACTGGTTAATGTCTAATTGCCCCTCAATTAACCTTTTGAAGGCAGATGACTCTCTAAATAAACAAGTGTTTCACACAAATTTCGAACATATTTAATTATGATTCCTGAGTACTATATTATTGTACTATATTATTAAGGACACATAAATGTCACAATTTTTAATTTGTTTTAATTTGCTTTACTTTTTAATGTTTTTTATATTCTTTTGATAATACTCAATAAAAGTTACATTGTACCCCAGTATTCTAATTAGATATCCCAATGGGTATAGGGTTGGGAATGGTGATTTAATAGTTCTGTTCTTCTTTCTATACAATTCTTTGACGTCTATGTAGTCCAGCACATTTCCTTTAGTTAGAAAAAATACCCTTAAAGGGATAGTAATACTTTGTTTTATCTTTATTTTGTAGACCTTATCTTAAATGAAGATTGTCCCTCTCTGTAATCTACCAGGGCACCTCACTTCTGCTCTGGCTGAACAGTGTTACATCAGTAAAAGGGGTGGGAGGGGGATACTTTGTCATTGAATTACTCTTGAACAACAACTCTTACAGAATTGAAATAACACTCTCCCTGGCCCAAATACTATGATGATTAATTAGAGCTGCTTTTATTATGAAATATTACTATCCCTTTAATACTCATATTAGCCTTACACCTTAGACTTTTTCTCTAATTGTTGCCAACTGATGACAATATAATATATTTCACCTAGAATCCAAAAACAACACACATTATGGATTAAAATGTAACAAAACCTCTGTTATCAATCAGTGTTCACCCATTCTGCATTTTTAGTGCAAACAGCTTGCAATAAAACACTTGGACAAAATGTGGCATTGCATACGTTAGTGCACAATTGTTAATGCTACAAGTTTCAATTATATTTTTAAAGTAAATAAAATAACTGTTTTAAATTACGCATAGGGTTTAACACCTTTGATGTGTTTTCAATGCCTGTAGAATCCAAGGGGTTTAATATCTTCTTCTCCCAACCAGCATCTGTGAAAAATCTTGTTTAACTTCAGAGATGAAAAATCAAATCTTAATGTTTGTGTAGGAAACCATGCTTTTTGTGCTTACTTTTGTTACTGCATTC
This sequence comes from Rhinophrynus dorsalis, assembly GCA_037306005.1. Lineage (NCBI taxonomy): Eukaryota > Metazoa > Chordata > Amphibia > Anura > Rhinophrynidae > Rhinophrynus > Rhinophrynus dorsalis. Next base: position 116,681,485 of record CM074724.1, read on the forward strand.
TTGCAGTCAATGACATCTGTAATCAATGACATCTGAGTGAGATTAGTACCATCCCTTTACATTCAGAATGTCTGTTATCCCGTTTTTGACATTTACCAAGCATGATTGCATTATCATTTGTGAGAAATTTCAATACTGCTTAACCCTTCACAAACATTGAGCACCCCCTCTGGCACTCAAATGGTTAAACTAAGTCCATAGGGCCATTCAAAATACGTGTTTAGGGCAAGGTTGTCCAAGTCTGGTCCTCCAGAACTACCAACAGCACAGGCTTTAAGGACGTACCTATCTGAACACAGGTGGCACAATTAAAATGAATGAGCCAATGATTAACTCATCTGTGCATAATCACTGAAATTCTTAAACCCTGGCCTGTTGGCGGCCCTTGAGGATCAAACTTGGACACAGCTGGTTTAGGGCCACTAAAGTATTTTTAGCATAGTTAAAGTGTATTTTAGGCTATGTTTACATAGGCAACTGTTATGTAGCATTGAAACTGGATGAAAAAAAGATATATTTTGGCTTCTTAAACTGTATTTTACATGAAATTGTATGTGCTTTGTTGCAAGTTGTTTTTTTTTTCCTTTTCTACCAACATATCTTGCTCGTAATATAAATTAGCTAATAAAACACAAACACTGCATTTTTCGCATTCATTCAAAATTATGCCAGTGTGAGCTTACCCTTGAAGTGTACCTGTCTCCTACCAGCTTTTAATCTCATAAAATGTATATATTTAAAGTGGCTATACCTTCTCCTTTTTGTTTTTGTTCAATTAAATAGTTCTATAAATGCTTTATTTAGTAGTTGTTTCATTTAATTACTGCAGAGCTTTGTTCTCTGAGTTGACTGATAAAGCCTGCATAATTAATTACATACATTTCCAGAACCTCACTTCTTCCCACCTTTTAGACTGTTACAACCAGCTTTCACCAGAGGGGTGGAATAAACTAATGGAGAGGAATAATCATGTAAATACATTCAAGATGGGGGATCCTAATAAGAGTAGTTTTAGAAAGATGACAGATCCTCTTTGATGAAACCTTAATTTTTATTTTCATTGGTTGAAGAAAAAAGGGGTGTTATATTACTCATTATTATTAGAATATAAAACAACTTTCACTGTCGTCCAATACAGGTCACTGGTACTCTGGGAGGCGTAAGTCCCCTTTAATAGGCAGGAACAACTATGCAAATGATTTGCAAGGGGCGGAGCCTCCCCTCTCACTTAAGCCACCTTCTGGCCAGAGCCACTTAGATTGATTTGTTCCTGGGTGCTATGCACACCAGGTAGAGAACATCTATGCTTTCAACTTAGTCATTTGTTATTTTTTTATTCAATATGGAATACCACCATTAGGAGGGTGACCATGGCTGTGAATGCCCTCACCCGAAGTGGCTAGTGCAGCTCCCAGGGATTTCTGTGGACCTTATGCCCTGAAGAGGGGACAGCTTGAGTTAAGCAGCTTCCCTGCTGGGGAATTTGCCTCTGGGTTATTCCTCCTCTATCATGGTCACCTGAAGACAGAAGTCCTGCAAGAGAGGTGAGTCACCCATTGAGTGCTGAAGGTCCACTTGTCCCCACAGTGTCCCTTTGCTGGGCTTATATTTGGGAGTTTGCAATGCACTCCAGCACTCATAGGGTGTTTTTATTTGCATGTCAATGTTTAATGCAATTTCTGTGGTATTCTCTGGGTTTTGGAGCTTTGGGTATTAGTTTACTTATGTTTCTTATGTGTTTTATACTTGTTTGGGCTATTTTTAATGTTTTATTAAATTTCCCGCTCAAACGCTATGGCTCCTTTACTCTCTATGGGAATTCACAGTGTGGGACATATCTCTGGAACCGCTTGTCTCAGCAACTTCAGAGATGGCTCATTTTAATGCTAGGCTCCTGCTCTATCATCCGGAATGTGTTTTATTTATGTGGGGTGTTCAGGGGGGCTTCGGGCACTGTTTGGGGTACTTGTATAGGGAAAACTACATTTCCCATGAGCGCCTGGTTCGCGCTCGTTTCTGATTGGCTGTCATATCGGCCGCCATTTTGTGGAACTTTTCCTAAGCGAGTACACTACGCAGGGACCGAGCCTTCTCTCTCCTCAACAGATTAACCCTTCGCTGGCCAGATAAGTCCGAATTTAGACATTTCTGGGGTGAAACTTTAATCCTTTGCACTTTTTCTGGGTGATAGTGTCATTAGTGGGGTATATTGACGCTGTGAGCATGTCTACTTCACTGGAGCTAGGGGCTAGACCCAAGTCTAAGGAGGATGTGGGGTCTGCTACCCCCATGGCGTTTTGCTCCTCTTGCCACATTGGGCTGTCTAGCGATAATGTGGGGGATCTATGCCCTAATTGTACTGGTCAAGATAGCAACCCTGGGCCTCCCAGCTACGCTATTGAGCCATCTTGGGTGAGGGAGTTTAAAGCTGCCACTAGGGATCTCAGATCCGCTCTTCAACTCTTTCCCTCTCAGGTACAGGGGGCTCTCCAGGTCTGGCAGACCCCCTCTACCATCAGGACCTCCCTGCCTAAGCCACAGGGGGCTCCTGATGTGACTGATTCTTCTGAGGAAGAACTCTTGCAGGATTCTGATGCTGAGGAACGGACTGTTATTGAATCTACCAGGTCCATTGGGGACCCCTATGAATGTGACCCTGAAGTTTCGGCTGAGGGTCTGATTAGAGCTGTTCTGAATACGCTCAACCTTCCTCTGACTCAGGAATCCACTTATGATCCTACTGATGTTTTTCAGAAGAAGCCATCTAAGCCTGTTGTTTGTTTTCCAACTAATCCTACTCTTGCCCGTCTAGTCTCTGAGGCATGGAAGAATCCTGATAGATCATCCTCTGTCTCTAAAAAGTTTGCTAAGCTGTACCCTTTTCCTGAGACTGAGCTGGCTAAATGGGTGCATCCTCCCAAGGTGGATGCCCCTGTTTCCAGGCTATCCAAGTCTACCGCTTTGGCTGTATCTGATGCCTCTGCCCTGCAGGATTGGACGGATAAGAAACTGGAACTTTCTCTTAAGTCCATTTTTGCCTCTATTGGCACTGCCATGCGTCCAACCTTTGCAGTGGCGTGGGTTAACAGGGCTATCGCGGCCTGGACTGAACGACTGACTGAAGCAGTTCGCCAGGATGCACCAGTGTCTGAACAGTTGCAGCTTCTTGCTAATATTACTGAAGCTCAGAATTATGTTGCTGATGCTGCTTTTGATGCTGTGCACATGATGGCGAGGGCATCCACTTCTTCTGTGGTGGCCAGACGCGCCCTTTGGCTGAAACTTTGGTCTGCTGATACAGCCTCTAAGAAAGCCTTGCTTTCCCTGCCCTTCCAGGGGAGTTTGCTTTTTGGGTCTGAACTCAAAGAAATGATCAGTGAGGCTACTGGGGGTAAAAGTACTCTTCTACCATCAGTCTTTAAGAAAACGTTTCCAGCCAAACGCAATCGGTCCTTTCGTTCCTTTCAGACTGAGACACGCTCCTCGACCCCGGCGGGTCCTCCCGCTGCACGCTCCTCCTCCAAGCCCAAACAGTCCTGGAAGCCCAAAGTTGCCCCCAAGGCCAAGACCTCCAAGACTGCTTCGGCATGACTCGCCGAACCCGGGTCCGCATCCGGCTGTAGGTGATCGTCTCTGCCTCTTTCGCCGGACTTGGGAGGAGTCAGTGGCGGACCCATGGGTTCTTCAGGTGGTGTCAGAGGGATACAGGATCCCTTTCTCCTCCCTTCCTCCTTTTCGGTTCCATTTTACTCGTCCTTCTCAGGAACCCACAAAAGGGCGTCTGTTCGACGGCGCTATTCAGGATCTCTTGGACAAAGAGGTCCTGGAGGCGGTTCCTCAGGGGGACACAGGTTCAGGATTCTTTTCCAACCTGTTTGTGGTAGCCAAAGAGGACGGAGGGGCTCGTCCCATTTTGGATCTCAAAGATCTCAATGCCTATGTGGTGACTTCCCACTTCCGCCAGGAGTCCCTGCGCTCTGTGATTGCAGCAATGTCTCCAGGGGAGTTCCTTGCCTCCCTGGACCTTCAGGATGCTTATCTTCATGTCCCTATTCATCCAGGGAGCAGGCGGTATCTCAGGTTTGCCTGCCACAGGGGACACTTTCAGTTTACAGCGCTCCCCTTTGGGCTGACCTCAGCCCCTCAGGTCTTCCAGAGGGTGTTAGGCTCCTTGATAGCGGTGCTTCATCAGGATGGGATCAGAGTGACCCCCTACATGGACGATCTCCTACTGAAAGCCTCCTCAGCGGAGCTTCTCCATCAGCAATTACAGAAGTGTATGCACTCTCTGAACCGTCATGGCTGGATCCTGAATCTGGACAAGTCGGACTTGGTTCCATCTCAGCGGCTTCTGTTCCTGGGTCTCCTGTTCGACACTCGCCAATGCATGGTGTTTCTTCCAGAGGATGTGGCTCACCAGATAGCCGTCCGAGTAGCTGGGATTCTGGACATGGACGAAATTCCGGTACCGAAGTTGTCGTCCTTAGTGGGGAAGTTCATTTCCACGATCGAAGCAGTACCATTTGCCATGGCCCACTCCAGGGAACTTCAGAGATTTGTGATCCGGACGTGCAGGAATCATCCAGATCATCTACATCTGGCCGTCTCTCTACCTCCTCATGTCGAGTCGAGTCTGCCCTGGTGGTTGGATCTTTCTCATCTCCTGAAAGGGAGATCATTTCTAGTTCCTCGTTGGACCACAGTCACAACGGATGCCAGCCTTCGGGGCTGGGGTGCAGTCTGGGGTCGCTTCAGTGCTCAGGGGAAATGGGGTCTGGAGGAATCCCTTCTCTCCATCAATGTTCTGGAACTTCGAGCTGTCCGGCTTGCCCTGAGGCACTGGGAGTCTCAACTGACCGGTCTTCCGATCAGAGTGGAGTCCGACAACGCCACGGCAGTGGCTTACATCAACAGGCAAGGCGGCACAAGAAGCGGTTCCGCCTGGTGGGAAATCAAGGATATTTTGTCTTGGGCAGAAGATCACGTGCCTGTCATATCTGCAGTTCATATTCCAGGCGTAGACAACGTCTTGGCAGACTTCCTCAGTCGTCACACCGTCGACAGCGGAGAATGGGCTCTTCATCCAGAGGTGTTTCACATGCTCGCCCAGCGGTGGGGGATGCCTGTGGTGGACCTGAAGGCTACCAGACACAACAGGGAGGTTCCAGTGTTTTGCTCCCGGTGGAGGGACTCCCTTGCTCTAGCAGTGGATGCCTTGTCGATCCCTTGGGATTTCTCCCTGGCTTACATCTTCCCTCCTCTTCCTCTATTGATCAGAGTTATTCAGAAGTTGAAGCAGGAGCGTTGTCCTGTCATCTTGATCGCTTCAAACTGGCCCCGCCAGTCCTGGTTTCCGGAGTTGATGGCCTTGTCAGTATCGGATCCGATTTCGCTCCCTGCCCGTCCGGATCTTCTTCTCCAGGGTTATCTGTGGAAGGAGGATGTTCACTCTCTCCATTTGATGGCATGGCGGTTGAATCCTCGATTTTAGCGAAGAAAGGATTTTCTCCTTCTGTGGTGTCGACTATGCTTAGTGCTCGTAAGCCTGTGTCCTCCAAGATCTATCATCGCATATGGTCAACCTTTGTTGCATGGTGCACTGATAAGCAATTGTCACTTGAATTTCATCTTCCCACTGTCCTGGCCTTCTTGCAGGACGGTGTTGATAAGGGGCTCAGTCTGAGTTCCATCAAAGTTCAGACCTCTGCCTTGTCTGTGTTTTTCCAAGACCGGATTGCTATCCTTCCTGATGTGAAAGTTTTCTTCCAAGGTGTGACTCATGTTCGACCTGCCCTTAAGAGTCCTGCTCCCCAGTGGGATCTCAATTTGGTGCTGGGAGTTCTCCAGCGACCCCCGTTTGAATCCTTGGCTTCCATTCCATTACGTCTCTTGACTTGGAAGATGGCCTTCCTTTTGGCTATTGTCTCAGTTCGCCGGGTAGCAGAGTTACAAGCTCTGTCTTGTAAACCTCCTTACCTGGTGTTCCACAAGGATAAGGCTGTGCTTCGCACTTCCAAGGAATTCTTACCCAAGGTTGTGTCCGAGTTTCACATCAATCAGGAGATTGTGGTTCCCTCTTTCTGCCCTAATCCTTCATCTGACAAGGAACGGGATCTCCATTTGTTGGATGTGGTGCGTTGCCTCAAGTTTTATGTTCATCGCACCAAGTCTATCAGGAAGTCTGACGCTCTATTCGTCATTCCTGAGGGACCTAGGGCAGGGAGACCGGCTGCCAAGGTTACTATTGCATCTTGGATTAAAGCTACCATCCGTGAAGCTTATAAGTTGCGGAATAAGCATGTTCCCTTCAGGGTGACTGCCCATTCCACCAGCTCTATTGGGGCCTCTTGGGCATACAAGTATCAGGCATCTGCTGATCAACTGTGCAGAGCGGCCACTTGGTCCTCTGTGCACACATTTTCTAGGCACTATCGAGTTGATGTACTGGCTTCGGCTGATGCCAGTTTTGGAAGGAAGGTCCTGGAGGCAGTTTTGCCTGTCTAGGTCTTCCGCTCTGTGATCCTTAGTGCTTCCTTGCTGTTGAGCCCGGTTGGCTCTGGTTCCGTGTGCTGTGTTAGTTCAGGGATTGTTTCCCTTGGTTGGTGTCCGTTGACACTTACAGTTTGGGCTATGTAATTAACTGATTTATTGCAGTTCTAGCGACTTGGGCCTTGCGTCTGGTCCTTGCCTTACTTCCCGCCTCTGGATCAGCTCAATGTTTGTACATCCCAGAGTACCAGTGACCTGTATTGGACGACAGTGAAAATAGGATTTTAGTCTTACCTGTTAAATCCTTTTCACTTAGTCCATACAGGTCACTGGTCTCCCACCCTGTCAAGGGACCAGTCTTGGCTCTCCTGTGGCATTCAGTGGGAGACCGTCAGGGCATGCTCACAGGAGTCTTTCTTTTTGCTTACCTGTGGTCAGTTTTTAGGGTCTCAAATCAATCTAAGTGGCTCTGGCCAGAAGGTGGCTTAAGTGAGAGGGGAGGCTCCGCCCCTTGCAAATCATTTGCATAGTTGTTCCTGCCTATTAAAGGGGACTTACACCTCCCAGAGTACCAGTGACCTGTATGGACTAAGTGAAAAGGATTTAACAGGTAAGACTAAAATCCTATTTTCCAGCTGACATATTTTGCAGTATAAATGCTGAAATAATGTTACCCAATTGTCATTGAAAACAAAGTGGACTACACATTCAGCTTGAGGGCAGTTTCTCTTAGATGTCCAAATATCAGGCTTTAAGTAGCCTTCAGACCTCTTTTAGTATATAAACAGCAACAAAAACCCCACTAGTCTTCAAGGACTGGATGTGCATCTTACCCAAATATCTCCATAGCACCAGAACTCGAATTTCAGCCTCCAATCAGCACATCAACACTGACACCTTATTACTGTTCATTAAAGTGTAGAACAAATGTGCACCAATTCTCACTGCCGCATGGAATTTGGAATCTGCACTTTAGTTCTGGTCTCCAATGAACAGTGATACACTGTCACTGTTCTTTGGAGCACAGAACTAGGTCATCCTACCTAGTTATGGATTCTGGTGAACAGCTACAAGGTGTCACTATTGATTGAAGGCTAGAACTAAAGTGCAACTTCCATGGGGACAGTGGGGTTTGGTGCACATGGTGCACCGAGGCTAGAGTTCAGAGGTTTTTTTTTTTATAAATTGAATTCTCTGCCTGTATGTGTTTGTCACCTGTACGATAGACTTTTAAAGGTGCCTCCTGCTATCTGTCTACTACCAGTATGCCCATCATACCTCTTGACAGTGCAACTGTTTCTTTTGAACAACAATATGAGATTTTAAAAATCAGTCACTTGTGTGTGTGGTCCTGAGAGCACATGCCTGGGCATCCGTGAGCTCATGTATGAATGCCTCTTTATAAATCACTGGTAATGCCTCTAGAATATGCAGTATAGCTTTGAACATCAATCCTCAAAAAAATACATTACTGAACTGGAAAAGACAGATGTTCTACAAAACTGATAAAGGCACTGGAAGATTTTAGTTACAACTAGCAAGAAATGCACAGTGTTACCTGTGTGCCCTCTACTTCCACATCTTATTTCTGTGCTCCCAGCAACTTAACACCTGCTTGCAACTTCTCCATCCCTATTCCTAGTATCTGCCCCTGCTCCCAGCATCTCTGCCTTCTGGTACCCAACATATCTCCCCCTCTGCTCCCAGCATCTCCTCCCCTGCTCCCAGCATCACCCCTGCAAAACAGTGCTTCTACCCGACATATTTCCCCAGATCCCAGCATTTACTTCCCTGCTCCAAGATTCTGCCCCTGCTCCCAGTATCTACCCCCTACTCCCAGCCATCTTCCTCCTGCTCCCATAACAGTGTCTGTCCCTGGTGGGAGTATGTTTGTTTTTCCCAGAAGGATAAGCCTTACAACGTATGCTTTTTTCCAATAATAAAGGATTACTTTTCCTTTAATAATCACATTTATTTGCTGAGGAACAATATACAGGTTGTCACATTCATTCATTCATTCATCTCTTAAATGTATTATTTAACCCCTTGGATTGTAGAGACATATCCATATATTTGAAGAACTAATTGATTCAAAAGGGACTTTTAACCCACTGAATGCTAGAGAGTTCTCCAACGCATTGAGAACAAATGTATTGGAAACATCTCTGGCATTCAAGGAGGTAAAATTGCCATTTAAATCAATGGGACATTTTTATGTCTCTCCTATGGTTCAAATGGTTTGCTCCTGCATTACTCAAGTTCCTATTGGTACATCAGTATCAGAATGACTACTGGATTTGTTACAAGCCACATGCATTGATATTCAATGAAGTAAATTCCATCTAAGATATTGGAAAGGATGTCCTTCAGTTCAGTTCATGTCTGCTCTGGGAAACACATTATCTCACTTACTGTACATTGTGCTGAAAACCTCCCCAAGAGCTACAGGGATAATACCTGCATGAAGCATTCCAAACCATATTGTTTTCACCATGTACTGAATAGCTGATTAGGTGTTATTAAATATGGGAAAGTATTGGCTTGGCTTTTATTCACAGTTTTCCATTACTCTAGCCAGCTAATTAAATGGCAGAGAACTGTAACATTTGAAATTATGACCTGGAAAACAGGATTTACAGCAGTCCTTTAAAGTGGAACTGTCACTTTCTAAAAAAATAAGTGATTTTGAAAGAGCTTTCAGAATGACATATTTATATTAGGCTTTTTATTTCAGATAATATTTTTTGAGATATTTAGCTTTATCAGTTTGTCAGTTTAAGTAAATCAACTTATTAGCTAGCAGGAAATGGCAGTTGGGATGAGCAATGTGGAATAATGGTATCAGGCAGGCATTCCTTGCAGATTTTCATTAACAAATAAATAATGCTAAATATCTTATAAACTTGTTTTATATAAAAAGAGATGTCTAAAATAGGTATGGGTAACTTGGAAAGATCTTTCAAAATCAGCTATTTTTTAAAAACAAAGTGACAGTCTTATAAAAGGGAACTGTTCTTAGTGTTTAACAGAAGGATTTACATAGGTAGTTGCTCCTCAACAGGGCTGGTTCTAGTGTCTGTAAAAACAAAATATTTGACAGCTACCTTGTTATTTATTTAATTAAATGGAATGTATCACCCCTTTACAAGTGTGTGCTAAATATTAGGTTATATAGCGACTAGGTAGATTTCTGTATACATTTTTTTTTTTGGCTCTATTTGGCTGAAAATTAATGTTTGAAGAGTGCACTTCCGGACAGACTGTGGTTACCTGCTCTGTACCGCAGTCTGTCACTCTTCCTCTACTCCCCTCCCTCTATGCAGCCTCCTCCAATGACAGAGGCTTTCTGTCTGTAAGCTGGAGCGATCTCATTGGCATAGATCGTTATCTAGCCAATGAGATCACTCCAGCTTACAGGCAGAAAGCTTCCATCATCGGAGGAGGCTGCATAGAGGGAGGGGAGTAGAGGAAGAGTGACAGACTGCGGTAAAGAGCAGGTAACCACAGTCTGTCCGGAAGTGCACTCTTCAAACATTAATTTTTAGCCAAATAGGGTTAAAAAATAATAATAAAGAAATCCACCTAGTAGCTATATAACCTAACATTTAACACACACTTGTATAAGGGTGATAGATCCCCTTTAAACATCGATGATAGATAGATAGATAGATAGATAGATAGATAGATAGATAGATAGATAGATAGATAATGTCTGTTTGTGTTGTGTTTTCCCCTTTCATGCAATTTTTCCTCCATCCCCATACCTAGTTTCCCCTTCTGTCACCCTCTCCTCTAGCTCCCCTTTTCTCTCTCCTCTAGTATTTTTGATCCACTCTCTCCCCCTCTTCCTATTTCCATAGGAAGCATTTCTTTAGCATCTACTGTTACAGTCCCACACATACACTGATATTCCAGCCTTGTTCTGCTGTACACAGGTAGTTACACAGGCCAAACTTTGCCAGCCCTCCCCTGCAGTCACACATACACTGCAAATAACCCATCTGACGCCCCAGCCTTGCCCTACTCTTCAATAGCTGTCACAGAGTCACATATACACTGACACAGCAGCCTTATTTCAAGGTCCACTAATAAGCACTGAACCACGTGTGTCTCTCCCCCTCTCTCTACCCCACCTTTCCTCCCTCTTGCTTGCCAGTCTTTCCCTCCTCCTAGTCTTTTTATCCTCATTCTCTCTCCTCTGTTTTTCCCCCCTCTTTCCCTCCCCCAGTCTGTTTCCCCTTTTTCTCTCCCATCTCTATCTCCCCCTAAGTATTTCAACCTCCACCTTTCACCCCCACCATCCATCCTCCTGTCATTGCTCTTCTCTTTCTTTGCTTTGTACAACCTTTTATCTATCCTCCAGTCCCCCATTCTCTTTCCTCAGTCTGCCAACCCCTTTTCTTAAGCCTCCTCCTACTTGTCTACCTTTGCTGGCACAGGAGGGGGGCCTTATCCTTGGGGTTCAGAAGCATCTAGAACAAAAGGTCTGTTCTTCATGGTCCCCATGCAGCCCAGTAATACTATGCTATCATATCCTAGCGTTTGGTATTTTCTGAGTGCCAGGGCAAAGAGGGAGCTGAGTATAGATGTCTGTGCCAAAGGAGGCACATACATCAAAAGGCTAGTTAGAAGGGATCTGTCCGATCTACTTAACTGTGCACCAGCACCCAGGTAATGTGATGACTTTGCAGGGCCAGGCTCACTGCACAGTTGCAACCCACCCAAATCTGGCCCTACTTTTAATACAGCAGTGTGTTTAAATTCCACTTCAGTGCCACCTATAGAAATCTGACGCTAGACCCAGCTGAGTCTCAGTACAGAGATGGCTGGGGCAGTGATTTGGGCAGGGGGGCTACTGCTGGAACAGCCCCCCAAGTCCTGTCCTTCCCCTCATGTCCACCCACATAGTATTCAGCATTACCCCCTCCACATTTCTGTGCTATGACCCACACTGTCCCGTTCACACACTAAATTCTTTCCCCTGACCCCTCTTTCACCCACTGTCTCCCCTCCACTTCACTCACATTTTTATGTCCTCACTTAGCTATTTGAGTTCCAGGGGGGTACCCAACTCATTTCAAAGCAATTTTGGACACCTCTCTGGGACTCAAAGGGATGAACAGTCAGATTTTCCACATTCCCCAGTCTCCTTCTCCTGCCATCTGTCTCCACACCCAGTGTTCTGTCCTTTACCAATGCTGTGCGGTTTCCTCCTGGTGCCTTCTGCTTTCCTCCCAGTGACACTGTGTGTGAGGCAGGCTGGGTGTGTGTGACGGTGTCTGCCACTAAATACTATTATTTCCAGTAAAGAAAGCACAGAGTAAGATGCCTGACAGTGATGTGTGGTTTTGTGGATACAAGTGGGATAAAACTGGGGAAGCAGACGATTCATGTATGATGCTGTGCTACCAATGGGACAATGGAACAAGCCTGGGGGGGTCTTACAGTATATGTGAGGATTTTTGTTTACCAGTGGGCAGATGGCCCATGCTGAGGGTGGGGCAGTGGGCAGTGAATCCAGGCTGAAGGGTCAGAAAGAGTATGCATGGCATTCCTTACTGTACTCCAAAAATATTTATATTATGCCAGACCCTTCAATAAAATATTACTGCAGTCTGTGATACCTTCTACCTGTCTGCAGTTCTCTCCAGCTTATGTGTTTGATTCTCTTGCTAGCTCATGCTATTTTGGAGGTTACTGCTTTGGGATCTGATGCAGTGTTGTAAAATCACTGTACCATTGATCCATTTCTATAATAAAGTGTGTTCCTGCATATCACCTGGACAGCCCCCCATGTTTTATAATGCCATAGGAGCACCTCCATTCATCACAGGAGAATCTCAGAAGGTCTTCACATGGGGAGGAAAGGCAGAGAGGAAGCCATTTGTCTACAAAACAAGGAAGATTGTGCATAATAATTCATAATCTGAATGCTGACAGTTAATCCTTTTAGTTCCAGAATGGGGTCCAACAATACCTCTCTGGTGCTGAAAGGATTAATGTAAAGTAAAGTAAAGGGAAGGAGTTCTGCAATGGTATTCTTTTCTTACTGGCTAGCAGAAGCCATGTGTGTTGATGTCAGTGGCCGCTAGTCTTGACAGGAAACTGGTCTGATTGTAAAGTGCTGAAGAATAGTTTCAAGCCAATGAGACCCCTTAGTTGGTTAGTCACAATTGCACTCTCTGAGCTTCCTGTAGTAACACCTCAGCTTCTAGTGTGCCTCAACTAAGTCATCCTATTGTTTCAAGTACCTATTTCATAGTTCATCTTCCTCAAGCCAGGTCACTCCACTGTAATTCAAGTGAACCTAGGTCCACCTTTCCAGTCTGCCTCAAGCTGAGTTATAAGTATTTTTTTTTACTAATGTGCATAGTGTCCACTTTGGTCTTCTAGAAATTGTTTGTTTTTAGCCCTTTATTTTCATAACCTTGCTTTCTAACTTCAATCTCTGTTTATGTGGTCAATATCTCTCCTGTCAACCATCACTGGCTGGCCTCTGCTTCAAACTTTGCTATAACATGGTTCTTCAGTTATTTCTCTATCCAGTTATTTCTACTTCAAATATTTATGGTTCTGCCCTTGACTCTACTCATCAACTTCTAGTATTGCCTCTGCTCCTGCTGGTACCTTCCTATATTTTCTACTCCTACAATGTTCAAACATGACATTGTTAATCTGCATATGCTAACATTCCTGCATGGTCTCCCATACAGTGATGAGCAGTGGAACTGCACTCCAGATCAAACCTATTTTAAGTAGTTATACTGTGCACTAATCTGTGCTTACTTGCAGCAGTGGTGTAGCAGAGAACCCCCACCCACACACACAATGAGGGAGGAGGCTGTGGCAAAATGCCACCGATGATGGTCAGATTGGCCCACAGAGAGATCTATCACTGAGCCCCTCATTGTGTACATCCTTCACTGATGTAATATTTTCTGGAAGTGGTGTGCCCTGCTTTCCACATTCTTATATCCATCATATTCAGCTTCACTAACTAATTTCAGAGGTACCACTTCTGGGCTTGAGTAGATGCATGATAGGTACCTGCTTCTGCTTGGAAGTGATGTAAGTTGTCACTCTGACAGCTGTGCTTTGTCATAAGGAATACACCTGATGCCAAGCACAAGATCCAGCATGACTGTCAAGGCATGTTTGTGGAGGGAAGAGCAAGTCCTCAACTTTGCACCACTACAAGGGACCTGAGATATATAGAGACACAGGGAAGATGGTAAAGATGCTCATGTACTGTTGAAGGAGCCACCAATGGAAGGATATGGATCCTGATGATGCCATACATTTACATGAAGAGTGAGAGCGCTAAAACAGGGAAAACCTGCTGAATGTCACAAAGACTGATGCAGATGTCATAGATAGAGTAAGAGGATTTGGGTATATGAAAATAACAGAGGTGCAAGTCATAACTGAAGGGAGATCTCTAGGAACACCATGTAAATGTATGTCAAAACAGGATTCATGTCTCCCCTCTGTGACAGTACATTAGTAGTTATCATATTCACTGTGTTCCCATATATCTTTGTGTTCCCTTTTCTGTTCTCTTCTCCTAATTTGATACTCCCAATACACAGGCCATTATATCCATACCACTTGATGCCCAATGTACATTGAACCTGGAAAGTTAATGGAACAATTTCATTCATGCCTTCACTGCCTTGAATATCTAAGTGGAGGAGAAGCCCCTGGGACACTTATAACCTCCTTGACTGGCTTTAAAGAGGGAGATGTTTCTTTTCATTCTTCTACTCTCCCTTCCATATTCGCCTTACCCACCCCATTTCCCTGCTTCAGCACAGGGGAGTTAATCAGAAGCTTGGTCATTTTATTAACTCAACTGTGCCCAAGCAGGGAAATCCTAAACACATGGCCTGTTATCCTAGAGGCTAGGATGAATCATAGGAACAGACAGCAGAGGGGGGCAGCTAGTGGGTGGGATCTCCCCTAGAATGAGTGGCAGTCTACGTTGAGTGTTCTGCTTCAATGCAGAACTGTTCTGCTGATGCCTTGAAATCTGTGCATGACTACAAAGGACACCAATGAGAATCATACTGTTGCATTGGGGAGTTCTGCTCTTCCTGTTAGGGCTAGAGGGGCAGCTGAGGATGATAGGAACTGCTGTCCAACAACAGCTGCAGAGCCACAGGTTGTACAGTCGATTTATGCTGCCAGACCTAGTCTTGATATATACAGGCGGGTGGATCTGACTGACTACTGAGGGTATGGTGTAGAAACTAGGGCAGCAGTTCTCAATTTTTTTTGGCCCAAGGTACCCCTAACATGCAGTCTGGAATTCCTAGGAAACACCTGATTTTTAAAGACCATTTACCAAGGGAATAATAAGGGGGGTGTCATTTGTCCTCTATGATGCAGTTTTTTTGCTCCATTCCTCTTCACTGTTATGCATAAGGTCATATAGGTGCAATTCATTAGCGCAAACAAACTGCACTGTAGAGGACAAATAAAAATCCCCACTGTTTTAAATGGGGTTTTTAAATCTTAGAATGCTAGAAAGGCTGCAAAGCATTACAAAGCAATGAATTAGAGACCTCACTAGCACTCAATGGGATTAAAAGTCCTTTTTGAATCATTATGAATTTGGGGAATTTTTATTTGTCCTCTATGGTGCAGTTGGTTTGCTCCATAATTCCACCTCTGTATCTTAATGAACTGCACCTTTAATGTGTAAATGTGGGGCAAACCAACTGCACCATAGGGAATACATACAAATTCCATTGATTTCAATGGAGAGCTCAACCTCTCAAATTCTATGGGAGAGAAGCACTGTATTGGTGAACTCTGCAGTATTTAAGGGGTAAAGCACCATTTAAATTAAAGGAAATTTTATTTTTTTTCCATATGGTGCCATTTAATAGCTTATAAATTTGAGTGCCTGTCATTGAGCAGAATTAATTGTATATGTACATGGTAATTTCATAATCGATATGACCGAAATATGATTATCCCTTTCAGTGCCAGATGATATTACAATACATCTCCTCTGGCATTGAAAGGATTAACCATATTTTATGTGAACAGTAAACAGGCCTCTGGCATTCAGCGCTATATTCAAGTTTTCTGTATTTGCTATAGCCTGCCCAGCCTCTGGACTTGTACCCTGTAGAATACAGATGGAATACAGGCAAATGCAAAATTCCCAGTTTAAAGCAGAAGTAGTCAAATGTTGGACCTTCAGTTGTTGGGGCCTACAATGTCCATTATTCCCAACCAGCTGTTTGCTGATTGGGTATAATGGGTTCTGTAGTCCCCAACAGCTGGAGGTCAGACACTTGACAACCTCTGGTTTAAAGCATCAATTTATGATTTACTAAAAAAAAAGGATTGTTTTACCTGATTTTATACACAAAGAAAAATTAATGTTACATGCTGGAGCTGGTGCTTAAATTCATAAGCTGATTCCTCAAAATGTGAATTTTGCTTATACTTACATTCCATCTATATCATATTAATTATATTTGATTGTATTGTTAATATACCATCTCTCCAGCCACTTCCTCACTCCCTCTTCATCCTCTTTACATCTCTCCATCTTCTTCCTTCCTCTACCCTCTATATTCTTCCTCCTTCTCTACAGTTTCTTCTTCCATCTCACTCTCTCTCTCTTCTTCCAATTTCTTCCTCTCTCAATCCCTCAGAGTAGGCATATGTTTTAATTCAAGAGGCTACGGGGTACTATTGTGTTTGTGGGTTATGTAATTATATGTTTTATTGTTATTGTTGTTATTAGTTATTTTGGTGTGGTATGGTGCAACAGTGGTGGAACGGTATAATTACAGGGAAGCCCCACCCTTAAAAGAGTTTCAGGGTTCCCCAGCATTCTCTGTTACAAATAATAACTTGCAGTGCTTGCTTGTGTTTTGACTAGCCGTTTCCAGTTTCCCAGACATTATTCTGTCTACAGTATCTGCTTCAAGACTGCCTGAGTTCAGAGATAATATCTGCCTGGCTGCTTCTTCCTGAGTTCGGCATTGCAAGTCTTGCTAACCATTTAGTTCTACAGTGATGAAGATCAGCTTCCAACCAGTCAAACAGGTCCATTGTTTAGTACTTAAAAATGCTTCCTCTGCCTTCAGGGTCTGACATCCTACTGGTATAGCTGGCCATGACAAGTGCTTAAGTTAAGCAAAATGAGTGATGGTTCTATATTATACATTGAGATGCACTGTTGGGTTGAGTGTATGCAGACAGTGAAGTTTAATAGAGTGCAATCATGCCTAATATCTGTTGAAATGGGTGACTGGGATTGAAGAACACTGAAGTGGGAGTTTAGCCATACACTGTCACACTAGTCCTCTCTCATGGGGATCAGAGCCAGTTCGCTGTGGCCTATAAGCTGAGCATGCCTTGCAATGAGATAGTAAATTAAATCAATTATTTATGAGAATTACTTAATTTTGTGGGGTTTTTTTCATTTATAGTGAGAGAAATCTCAGAAACCTTTTTAAGTTTCATGACATCTCTACATTAGTTTAGTTTAATGGCAGTTTGTAGTGGGTAACTTTAATTTAGATTAACTAATCAAAGACTCCCAACATTCAACAATCATAAAGCTAAGGGATTAGCATTCTATTTTCATATTTATATTTTTAAGTTTAGTCAGATGTTATCCTCATAATTTGTGCAAAATGTGAAAAGCTTGTCCATCTTCATCACAGTAATCCCTATAACGTGTTTCAGTTAGCAGAAACATGAAATATTTATGTCTGGGGGAAAATGACTTTGAAACCAGTTGTTAGCTCAAGAATCTGAAAAATAGAATTTCATACTACTTACCAGGTTAAGCATCCAGTTATGAGTGGCAACATCCTCACAGGATTGCTAGGCAACTTAGTGAAAGGCAGACAAAGGTAAGATGGGCATCAATGTCTGGGAGTGAGGAACAATCTGAGGTCAGGTCGACAGCAAGAGAACTGAGGTCTGAGTATAATCTGGATCTCCAAAAAAGTGGCAATGCAGGAACCAGAAGTAACAGCTTGACAAACTGAGAACCACTTTGATTGGGCAACAGAGAGTAGAGTGAATAAAGTTGTATTTGTTGCTAGCAAATGTCAGAGCAAACATAACTCATACAAATCCTCTGAATGATCAGCTCTTCATCCAGAACAGCTACTGCTCTAGCTCATCAGTAATAAACAAAACAAAAACAGGTTCAACATTGCTAAGACCTGGGTTGGAGTCTTGCGTGCTACTGTCATGACTGGGTCTCCTTTAGGATCCTGTAAGAATGTAAGCTTGCTGAAACCTATCTCTGGGTGGGAGGAGCCACCCAGAGATTAGCAGGAAGCTATATGATCTGAGATAGGCAAGTAAGGAACCCAGAATGCAGGGAAACAGTAGATAGGCCAAGGGTAGATTTCTTGAGATAATGCAAGTCCAGTGTAACAAGCCAGAGGTCAGGGCAGGCTGAGATAATGCAAGTCCGGTGTAACAAGCCAGAGGTCAGGGCAGGCTGAGATAATGCAAGTCCAGTGTAACAAGCCAGAGGTCAGGGCAGGCTGAGATAATGCAAGTCCAGTGTAACAAGCCAGAGGTCAGGGCAGGCTGAGATAATGCAAGTCCAGTGTAACAAGCCAGAGGTCAGGGCAGGCTGAGATAATGCAAGTCCAGTGTAACAAGCCAAAGGTCAGGGCAGGCTGAGATAATGCAAGTCCAGTGTAACAAGCCAGAGGTCAGGGCAGGCTGAGATAATGCAAGTCCAGTGTAACAAGCCAGAGGTCAGGGCAGGCTGAGATAATGCAAGTCCAGTGTAACAAGCCAGAGGTCAGTACCTGAGATCCAATTCAAGGTCAAGGAAGAAGGCCTGTAGAGTGGAAGCTTGGCTGAAGATGCAGGTTGGACAGGAGGACCCTGGGGTGCAGGCTGGACTGGAGGACCCAGAGATGCAGGCTGGACTGATGGAGGATCCTGGGGTGCAGGCTGGACTGGAGGACCCAAAGGTGCAGGCTGGGCTGATAGAGGATCCTGGGGTGCAGGCTGGACTGGAGGACCCAAAGTTGCAGGCTGGGTTGATGGAGGATCCAGGGGTGCAAGCTGGACTGGTGGCTGGCCTGGGAGGCACAAACCAGGCTAGTAAATGCAGAGCCTAAACGCAGGCTGGAAGTGAGTAACGCTGGGAGGCGACCTGCGGCAAGCAGACCGCCCGGGACTCAAGCGACAACTGAGCGCTGAGTCCCGGTTGCCGCCAGTTTAAATGGACGCCGGGCGCCCAGTGAATGACGTTGGTGCGACGACCGACGTCAGTTCGCGCTACTGCGCATGCACGGAAACGCGCGCATGCGCCCATCCGTCCTGAAGCCAGTAAAGCTACTGGCAAGGACGGCGGGGTACGTGACAGATCCGTGGTCATATTTTAGCTTGAAATCTTTTCATGTAATAAACGCCATTCAAGGTTAGCTTTCCATAAACTGGCATTATAGGGATAGTAATGTTTTACAATAAAAGCAGCTCCAATTAATCTTCATAGTATTTGGGCCATGAAGAGTGTTATTGCAATACTGTCAGAGTTGTACTTCAAGAGTATTTGAATGATAAAGTATCCCCCTCCCGCCCCTTTTACTGATGTAACACTGCTCACTGCAGAGCAGAAGACTGTCCGGGTGGATCGCAGAGAGGGACAATCTTTGGTGATCATAAGAAAAAACCTGTCTAGGGGGCAGGGTTTTCCTTATGCTCACAGTAAGAAGATTGTCCCTTGCTGTGATTTGCCTGGTCCCAGGACCAGATTCCATACCTAGGGGAGGTTGCTTACACTAGGTAAAAGGGGCAGGAGGGGGATACTTTATCATTCAATTACTCTTGAACTACAACTCTGATGACAGTATTGTAATAACACTCTCCATGGCCCAAATACTATGAAGATTAATTGGAGCTGCTGTTTTTGTGAAACATTACTATCCCTTTAAGACAATAAGTGCTATATTCCATTTCACTAAGATAGCAAAATTCCAGTAAATAGTAATAATATGTTTGAACGCTACCAATGAATATGTTGTAACTTTATAAATAAAATATAATAAAAATATTACCAGTGAACAGGATTCTTTCAGTCTGGTGAAACGTTTTATAAGGCAGCAGATCTGGCATTGGTTCATGTACAATTAATAATAAGGAACATTTAGCTCACTCACGGGTGGTTGCAGTAGGCAGAGGTTGAAATTCATTAACCTGAAAAAATAGGAGAATTATAAATATGAAGGTTGAAACTGCTGTATTTAAGGGTATAAAACAGATTCGCTCTGCTCCTTGCTCTGACTTACTGTTCTGAGATCACCAGTTTTTCTTCTCTCCTGTAATTCTTCTTCTGTTATTCTCTTCCAGTTAACTCTTTACCAGTCTCCAGTGTCTCCCAGGATCGAACTGGGGGGCAGGGGCATTTTAAGAAACCTTGAGGCCCCGGACCAAATTGTGAAAGGGAGCGCCCAAATATTGAATCTATAGGTTTTGTGGTTGCCTTTAACCCTCTGAGTGCCAGAGGGTGTACGGAACACATTTGTAACCCTCTGGCACCCAAAGGGTTAATATCTATGGGAAAAGAATGCATCTTTGTGTGTTGCACACTCAGGATGCCTCTATAATTTCTGATAATAACCTGGCTCCTTCAGGGAAATCTGGAACCTTTGGGAACTGAAGATGAGGACCCCAGATATTGAAGGCCTCAGACTAACTCTGGGTATGTCCATGCATTAAAATGCCCATGCTTCGAGAATACAGTTTTTTTCTACAAAATACATGTTTCGGTTAGGAACAAAACATGTTTCCATGAGCTTTTTTTTCCCACAGGGAACTACCCCCTTTCATTTAAATGTAGCTTTAACCCCTTGAGTACTAGAGAGGTATCCAATGCATTGAGAAAAAAATGCAGTGGAGACCACTAGAGAATTCATGGGGTTAAACTCCCCATTTAAAGTAATGAGAATTTTTTTTTATTTCTCCCCGTGGGACAGTTGGTTTGCTCCAAAATTGCTTCTCTTTATTATACATACAACCCTTAACCCTTTGAGTGACAGAGGGGTACGGAAAGCATTGCTTTTCAATGCATTCCATACCCCACTGGCACTCAAAGGGTTAAACTTTTGAGTGCTAGAGGGATATCCAGTGCATTGCCATGCACTGGATACCCCTCTGGCCCTCAAAGGGTTAACTATCTGAGATACTGGTACTTTATTTTCACATGAATTTGTAGGTCCTGTCTGTACCCATTAAGCAGATCTCACATTCTCCGACTCTGTGTTGTCATTTTGTTCTGATATCCCAGAAGCCTCAAGGTTATGCAGTCAGATACTGTGAAAGTACATGTGAGTCTGGGAATGAGGCTCCCTCCTCCACATGGTGCCTGAGGCTGATGTATGGGGAATAACTGGATACTTTCTGGGCACAACCAACTGCACCATAGAGGACAAGTATTAAATTATTTAAAATCCCTATGTAAATAATTACACATTTGGGGAAGTTTTGTTTTCTACTATTTGGTGTAATTTATATGCTCCAGAATTACTCCAGTTCCTCTTAATGCAGTGGTGGGCAACGTGAGGCCCTCTAGCTGCTCCCAGACTACAACTGCCATTGTTGACAATCAGCCATTGGTAGATGGTAGTTCTAGTCTGGCACAAGAGGGAGGGCCTCATGTTGCCCATTCCTGTTTTATTACATTAAACTCATAATCTTTTCTTGCAGCCATTTTCTTTTCCTACATCTCAGTTCCCCAACTGATTATGTCAGATTGCTACTGATCAATATTTGGATGCTAAAGACTTATTTAATGCATTGTGAAAGTATAGCAAGACTTATCTAGCACTGAAGGTGTTAATCTGACTTTGGTCTTTCCTATTGTTATTCTACATAAGGGATATAAGCAGAAGAGCAATTCTGGAGGAAACCAACTGTACCATAGGGACAATTAAAAACTCACATTGAGTTAAACAAGACAGAGCATAGCTTTGCAGTGTGTTGGTGACCTATGTAGCATTCAAGAAGTTCAAAGCCTAAGATCAATAGGGAGTTATTCATTAAAGCATGATAAAATGGCGATAAAGTGGTGGTGACGACTTCTCCACTGATATCACTTCTCCAGCTCCTATGTTATTCTATAGTGAGAGCTCCAAAACTGGAGAAATCTTAGTACATAGGGTCCATAGAATAACATAGGAACTTGAGAAGCGATCTCATTGGAGAAGTCATATCCACTTATCACCTCTTTATCACACCTTAGTGCATATTCTCCCTGGAATTGTTATTTGTCCCCTAAGTAGTAGTTGGTTGGATCCAAAATTACTCCTCTTGTGTCTTCTGTGTAAGGCCTCCAATCACAGCAGGGTGGGTGTGATTTAAATCAAGTCGATTTAAATCACGATTTAAATCATTAGTCAGTAAGACTCGATTTAAATTATGATTTTTAAATGCAAAAACCCATCCTTGCTGGTAGTTAAAACCATCAATATTTGCAACCAGGTGAAGAAGTCATGTTTATAATATTAGTAAAACAGCAATATCAGAACTGATTTTAGTTTAATAGATTAATCACTCAATTTTGGAACATATAATAAAATATAACAAAATATAACTGCATGCCTATACAGCCTCAGATACATAACTAAGCTCTATTTCATGCTGAATAACCTTTAAACTATAATGTATATATGTATAATCTAGAAAGCTATCTTTAGATGGATTTTTCCTCCAAAAGCATTTCTTTCAAATCAATTTGATTTAAATAAAAAAATCCAATTTAAATAAAAAAATCAGATTTTTTTTTTTTTTAATAATCGATTTTTTTTAAAAAAATAATCGATTTTTATCCACCCTGAATCACAGACTCTGGAAAAAGGTGTCCTACCAGGGTCATGGCCACACCAACATTATGACGCCCTCTGAGCTCATGAACACTAAAGAATTTAATGTTAATATTATAATGACATAGTATATGATATATATAAAACAAATAAAATAAAGGGTAAGTATAACCCCTTAACCCCTTAAGGACCGGGAAAATCTGATGTCGTTTTCCCTTAAGGACCGGAGCAATTTTGACTTTTTTGACTATGTCTTTTTTCAACCATATTTTTTCTTTAATTCCTTTTGTGCACCCACACAAATTATATACTGTTTTTTTAAGCACAAGTAGGGCTTTCTTTTGATACCACAATTATATGAATACCTCATTGTTTAATTTGATTAAAATAGAAAAAAAGAGGAAAAAAATAAAAAAACAACAACATTTTACTTACATTTTTCTGTCAGGATTTGCATACTATTACTTAATGACAAAAAAATACCCCTAAATATATTCATTTGCTTCTCCTGAATATAACAATACCCCATATGCCTAGTATTTCAATCCCTTCCTCACATTTACAAGGTAAATATTACAAGATGGATGCCATTATTTCCAACTTGTAATTTCTCAACAATTGGCATGTGAGCATCATAGCTTAGCTGACGGTGCCAGAACCAAAAATGTCCCACAAAGGTATATGTTTCTGAAAACTACACAACATAAAGTAAATAATCAGGAGAATTTTGGAGTTTTTCATGCAGCTATTTTTCCAGAAAAAAATTTCAAAATTGTGGTAATATTTTGTTTTTTTGCAGTTTTCACACTTACATTTCAATACTACTGTTGATATCAAGCACATGATAGGTGAAGAGTTTTAAAAATGCATTGTTTAGTGTTCAGCTCCTTCTTCTGAGTACGGAAATACCCCATATGCATAGGTTTCTCAAGATTTGGGAGAGCTACGGGGCCCAAATTGGAACATGCGCGTTTCCAGTTTCACACTTTGAATTTTCACAGCTTGCATCACTGGTGCCATGTCTCATTTGGGGCTGTGTAACAGTGCTCCACTCTAAGATTTCCCCCCAAAAGTATATATTTTTGGAAAGTAGACACCCCAGGCTTTCATTTTATGTATGTTTTCAATTTTTTTACGCAGCCATTTTACCACCAATCGCTCGTAAATCTTGACGTAAGTTAAAAAAACAGCGTTTTTCACACTTGCACTTCAATGTTGATGTGAATTTCAAGCACAGGATAGGTGAAGATTTTTAAAAATGCATTGTTTAGTGTTCAGCTCCTTCTTCTGAGTACGGCAATACCCCATATGCATAGGTTTCTCAAGGTTTGGGAGAGCTACGGGGCCCAAATTGGAACATGCGCGTTTCCAGTTTCACACTTTGAATTTTCACAGCTTGCATCACTGCTGCCATGTCTCATTTGGGGCTGCGTAACAGTGCTCCACTCTAAGATTTCCCCCCAAAAGTGTATATGTTTGGAAAGTAGACACCCCAGGCTTTCATTTTATGTAAGTTTTCAAATTTTTTACGCAGCCATTTTACCACCAATCGCTCGTAAATCTTGATGTAAGTTAAAAAAACAGCGTTTTTCACACTTGCACTTCAATGTTGATGTGAATTTCAAGCACATGATAGGTGAAGATTTTTAAAAATGCATTGTTTAGTGTTCAGCTCCTTCTTCTGAGTACGGCAATACCCCATATGCATAGGTTAATCAAGGTTTGGGAGAGCTACGGGGCCCAAATTGGAACATGCGCGTTTCCGGTTTCACACTTTGAATTTTCACAGCTTGCATCACTGCTGCCATGTCTCATTTGGGGCTGCGTAACAGTGCTCAACTCTAAGATTTCCCCCCAAAAGTGTATATGTTTGGAAAGTAGACACCCCAGGCTTTCATTTTATGTAAGTTTTCAAATTTTTTACGCAGCCATTTTACCACCAATCGCTCGTAAATCTTGATGTAAGTTAAAAAAACAGCGTTTTTCACACTTGCACTTCAATGTTGATGTGAATTTCAAGCACATGATAGGTGAAGATTTTTAAAAATGCATTGTTTAGTGTTCAGCTCCTTCTTCTGAGTACGGCAATACCCCATATGCATAGGTTATTCAAGGTTTGGGAGAGCTACGGGGCCCAAATTGGAACATGCGCGTTTCCGGTTTCACACTTTGAATTTTCACAGCTTGCATCACTGCTGCCATGTCTCATTTGGGGCTGCGTAACAGTGCTCCACTTTAAGATTTCCCCCCAAAAGTGTATATATTTGGAAAGTAGACACCCCAGGCTTTCATTTTATGTAAGTTTTCAAATTTTTTACGCAGCCATTTTACCACCAATCGCTCGTAAATCTTGATGTAAGTTAAAAAAACAGCGTTTTTCACACTTGCACTTCAATGTTGATGTGAATTTCAAGCACATGATAGGTGAAGATTTTTAAAAATGCATTGTTTAGTGTTCAGCTCCTTCTTCTGAGTACGACAATACCCCATATGCATAGGTTATTCAAGGTTTGGGAGAGCTACGGGGCCCAAATTGGAACATGCGCGTTTCCGGTTTCACACTTTGAATTTTCACAGCTTGCATCACTGCTGCCATGTCTCATTTGGGGCTGCGTAACAGTGCTCCACTCTAAGATTTCCCCCCAAAAGTGTATATGTTTGGAAAGTAGACACCCCAGGCTTTCATTTTATGTAAGTTTTCAAATTTTTTACGCAGCCATTTTACCACCAATCGCTCGTAAATCTTGATGTAAGTTAAAAAAACAGCGTTTTTCACACTTGCACTTCAATGTTGATGTGAATTTCAAGCACATGATAGGTGAAGATTTTTAAAAATGCATTGTTTAGTGTTCAGCTCCTTCTTCTGAGTACGGCAATACCCCATATGCATAGGTTATTCAAGGTTTGGGAGAGCTACGGGGCCCAAATTGGAACATGCGCGTTTCCGGTTTCACACTTTGAATTTTCACAGCTTGCATCACTGCTGCCATGTCTCATTTGGGGCTGCGTAACAGTGCTCCACTCTAAGATTTCCCCCCAAAAGTGTATATGTTTGGAAAGTAGACACCCCAGGCTTTCATTTTATGTAAGTTTTCAAATTTTTTACGCAGCCATTTTACCACCAATCGCTTGTAAATCTTGATGTAAGTTAAAAAAACAGCGTTTTTCACACTTGCACTTCAATGTTGATGTGAATTTCAAGCACATGATAGGTGAAGATTTTTAAAAATGCATTGTTTAGTGTTCAGCTCCTTCTTCTGAGTACGGCAATACCCCATATGCATAGGTTATTCAAGGTTTGGGAGAGCTACGGGGCCCAAATTGGAACATGCGCGTTTCCGGTTTCACACTTTGAATTTTCACAGCTTGCATCACTGCTGCCATGTCTCATTTGGGGCTGTGTAACAGTGCTCCACTCTAAGATTTCCCCCCAAAAGTGTGTATGTTTGGAAAGTAGACACCCCAGGCTTTCATTTTATGTAAGTTTTCACATTTTTTACGCAGCCATTTTACCACCAATCCTTCGTAAATCTTGATGTAAGTTAAAAAAACAGCGTTTTTCACACTTGCACTTCAATGTTGATGTGAATTTCAAGCACATGATAGGTGAAGATTTTTAAAAATGCATTGTTTAGTGTTCAGCTCCTTCTTCTGAGTACGGCAATACCCCATATGCATAGGTTATTCAAGGTTTGGGAGAGCTACGGGGCCCAAATTGGAACATGCGCGTTTCCGGTTTCACACTTTGAATTTTCACAGCTTGCATCACTGCTGCCATGTCTCATTTGGGGCTGTGTAACAGTGCTCCACTCTAAGATTTCCCCCCAAAAGTGTGTATGTTTGGAAAGTAGACACCCCAGGCTTTCATTTTATGTAAGTTTTCACATATTTTACGCAGCCATTTTACCACCAATCCTTCGTAAATCTTGATGTAAGTAAAAAATTCAGCGTTTTTCACACTTAGGTTTCAATGTTGGTGTGAATTTCAAGCACAGGATAGGTGAAGATTTTTAAAAATGCATTGTTTACTGTTCATCTCCTTCTTCTGAGTACGGCAATACCCCATATTCATAGGTTGCTCAAGATTTCTGGGAGCTACGGGGCCCAAATTGGAACATGCACGTTTCCAGTTTCACACTTTGAATTTTCACAGCTTGCATCACTGGTGCCATGTCTCATTTGGGGCTGTGTAACAGTGCTCCACTCTAAGATTTCCCCCCAAAAGTATATATTTTTGGAAAGTAGACACCCCAGGCTTTCATTTTATGCATGTTTTCAATTTTTTTACGCAGCCATTTTACCACCAATCGCTTGTAAATCTTGACGTAAGTTAAAAAAATAGCGTTTTTCACACTTGCACTTCAATGTTGATGTGAATTTCAAGCACATGATAGGTGAAGATTTTTAAAACTGCATTGTTTAGTGTTCAGCTTCTTCTTCTGAGTACGGCAATACCCCATATGTATAGGTTTCTCAAGGTTTAGGGGAGATACGGGACCCAAATTGGAACAAATATTGAATTTTCATATCTTTCTTATCTGGTGCCATGTCTCATTTGGGGCTATGTTCCAGTGCTCCACTTTACGATTTTCCCCCAAAAGTGTATATTTTTGGAAAGTAGACACCCCAGGATTTCACTGTATGTATGTTTTCAAATTTTTTACGCAGCCATTTTACCACCAATCCCTCGTAAATCCTGATGCAAGTTAAAAAAATAGCGTTTTTCACACTTGCACTTCAATGTTGATGTGAATTTCAAGTACATGATAGGTGAAGATTTTTAAAACTGCATTGTTTAGTGTTCAGCTTCTTCTTCTGAGTACGGCAATACCCCATATGTATAGGTTTCTCAAGGTTTAGGGGAGATACGGGACCCAAATTGGAACAAATATTGAATTTTCATATCTTTCTTATCTGGTGCCATTTCTCATTTGGGGCTATGTTCCAGTGCTCCACTTTAAGATTTCCCCCCAAAAGTGTATATTGTTGAAAAGTAGACACCCCCAGCTTTCATTTTAGGCGTGTTTTCAATTTTTTTACACGGCCATTTTACCACCACTCTCTTGTAAATGTGACGTGAGTAAAAAAATCAGCGTTTTTCACACTTAGACTTCAATGTTGATGTGAATTTCAATTACAGAATAGGTGAAGATTTTTAAAACTGCATTGTTTAGCGTTCGGCTTCTTCTTCTGAGTACGGCAATACCCCATATGCATAGGTTTCTCAAGGTTTGGGGGAGATACGGGACCCAAATTGGAACATGTGTATTTCCAGGTTCACACTTTGAATTTTCACAGCTTGTGTTACTGGTGCCATGTCTCATTTGTCCTGTGTAACAGTGCTCCACTCTAAGATTTCCCCCCAAAAGTGTATATTTTTGGAAAGTAGATACCCCAAGCTTTCGTTTCAGGTGTGATTTCAAATTTTGTACACAGCCATTTTACCACTAATCCTGTGAAAACTTGACGTAAGTAAAAAAAAAAAATCAGCGTTTTTCACACTTACACTTCAATGTTGATGTGAATTTAAATTACAGAATAGGTGAAGATTTTATAAACTGGATTGATTAGTGTTCGGCTCCTTCTGAGTACAGCAATGCCCCATATACAACGGTTTGTCAGGGTTTGGGGGAGATACTGGGCCCAGTTAGAACATGTTAGTTTCCTTTTACAGACATGCCATTTTTACAGCTGGTGCCTTGTCTCATTTCGGACTGTTTGGCAATATTGCAATGAATGTTACCCCCAAAAGTATATGTTGTACAAGAGTAGACAACCCTGGCTTTCATTCTATTTGCATTCTTTCAATTTTTTCGCTGCCACTGTATCAGCAATCCCTCCCAAAACCTGCAGTAAGGCAGAGAAACACCATTTTTTCACACTTATATTTTAGTGTTGCTCTGTATTTCAATCAGATGATATTTGCAGATTTTTTAAGTGCTTTACTTTAGTGGTGAGTTACATCGTCTAAGTACGTCAGTGCCCCATATGCATAGGTTTGTCAGGGTTTGGAGGAACTACTGGACCCAGTAGGGAACATGTGTGTTTCCATTATCAGAGATGGAAGTGCTTTGCTTCCCATTATATTTTGATAGTGTTAGATTTAAGGAGGGATGTGTTTTGAAAAATAAAAAAACAGGATATTTCAGGGGGGAAAAAGTGGCCAAATAATAAAATAAACTTCACAGCACTACTGCATTGTGCCTTCATGGTATTGCTTGAAGCAGTCTCCCATGCAGAGGCCAGGTTTAGAAGGGCAGCCAGGACAGTAAGTGGAGGTTTCTCTCCGTACTCCCTTGCTGTAGCAAACCCTGCAGCGCTTTTGTGGATTTTTCTTTTGGGGGGTTGGGGGGATTTTATAAATAAAATGTACTACTCCAGGTTTTGGGGGAATTATTTCTGTTGCCCCTTGAAGCAAAAATTGGGAGATAAGATGGAGCTGATACTGCAGAAAAGTAAGTTTTAGGGTGGGGTTTGCCAATTTAAAAATCAAAAATGAATTGTAAGCTGCAGTCTGCATCATGTAAATGGCAACCTTTTTGTACCATGCCCTACACTTTTGCATGGTGAGGTACGGCTGCATGAGTTGATCACACAGATCAACTCCCCCCATGTTCTTGTTGTAGTCTTTGATGCAGACTGGCTTTCTTAGTACCCCCCTCCTGCCACGAACAGACACTGCCACAGTTTTGTCCTCATGCATGGTGGACAGCATGTACACATCTTTTCTGTCCTTGAATTTAACTGCCAGCAGCTCTTGTTGGCATAAAGCTGAGGACATCCCGGTTTTAAGTTTTTTTTCTATCAGTTCTTTGGGCATCTCCCTGCAATTGCGCCTGACAGTGCCACAGGCCACGGTGTCAAAATAAAAAAGTGACTTAAATAAAAGGGGGCTGGTGTAATAATTGTCAACATATAAATGATATCCTTTATTTAACAAGGGGTAAATCAGATCCCAAACTATCTTCCCATTTATTCCCAGAAATTCGGGGCACCCAGGAGGATCAAGTTGGCTGTCCTTGCCCTCATAAATTCTAAAAGCCTGGGTGTAGCCTGTGGCACTTTCACACAATTTATAAAATTTTACACCAAATTTGGAACGCTTTGAGGGGATGTACTGTTTGAACCCTAACCTGCCTTTGTATTTCATTAGGGATTCATCTACACTAATTTCTTTTTGGGGAATATACACTTGGGCAAATGTTTTCTGTAAATGGGTTATTAGGGGCCGAATTTTGAACAGTCTGTCATACTGGGGGTGTTCTTTTGGGAGGCACAGGGTATTATCACTAAAGTGCATAAATCGCAAAATCATCTCGTATCTAGACCTGGTCATTGTTTTGGCGAATATAGGGGTATCATATATGGGGTTTTTACTCCAGTATGATCTAATACTTGGTTTTTTAACTATTCCCATTGTCATTGTAAGGGCCCAGAATTTCTTAAATTCTAAAATGTCGGTGGGATGCCATATTTCTTGCTTGGAAATGAATGCTGATGGGTTGGCGGCAATATATTGGTCTGCGTATAAATTTGTTTGCGACACAATTTCCCCCAAAATTTCTTCCCCCAAAAATAACTCAAAAAACTGAACATGGGTAAATCCTGCCACATCCACTTGAATTCCTGGGTTGCCTGTGAATTCAGGAATTTGTGGGCATAAATTGGCTGGTGATACCCATTCATCAGCAGGAGTGGCAGTACTTGTGGCAGGTCTTCGGGCAGTACTTGTGGCAGGTCTTGGGGCAGCTCTTGGGGCATTACTTAGGGCAGCTCTTGGGGCATTACTTAGGGTAGCTCTTGGTGCAGTTGCTGGGGCAGCTCTTGGTGCAGTTGTTGGGGCAGCTGTTGGGGCAGCTGTTGGGGCAGCTGTTGGGGCAGTGCGTCTTTTTTTCACAGAAGGCCCTGCGTCATCACTGCTAGAGCTCTCACTCTCAGAAAACTGAGTGACGTCAAAGTCTGACGCTGTGTCTGTGGCTTCAGAGTCAGACGCCAAATAAGAATACGCCTCTTCTAATGAATACCTCCTCTGCATCTTATACACCTACTCTAAACTAACTTCTATAACTAACTATACCTAAACTTAAATCTATCCCTAAGCCTTACCCTAACACGCGTAGTCCCTGAACCTACCCAACCCAACTACCTATCTAAACTAGCTTATAATATAGAATAAAGTTTT
Source organism: Rhinophrynus dorsalis (assembly GCA_037306005.1). Lineage (NCBI taxonomy): Eukaryota > Metazoa > Chordata > Amphibia > Anura > Rhinophrynidae > Rhinophrynus > Rhinophrynus dorsalis. The sequence continues at coordinate 116,711,980 of CM074724.1, forward strand.
TAATAAAAGTTTTTTTTTTATTTTTTTTTTCCCTACACTACTCCTAAACTTAAATCTATCCCTAAGCCTTACCCTAACACACGTAGTCCCTGAACCTACCCAACCCAACTAACTTATAATATAGAACAATTTTTTAAATAAAATAAACTTTTTTTTTGAATTTTTTTTATTTTTTTCCCTACGCTACCCCTAAATCTAAATCTAAACCTTACCCTAACCCACGTATACCCTGAACCTAGCTAACCCAAGTGAACTACCTATCTAAACTATATATATATATTTTTTGGGGGGTTTTTTTTGGTGTTTTTTTTTTTTTTTGTTTTTTTTTTTTGCCCTAAACCTAAATCTAGCCCTAAACCTTTCCCTAACACACGCCTACACTAAACCTACCCACCTACCCACCTACCTACCTAAACTATAGCTCTAAATCAATTTTTATTAAAAAAAAATAAAAATAAATTGAAAAAAAATTGAAAAAAAATTCAAAAAAATTTCAAAAAATACAAGGGGGATGGGGGGTGTCCCACAGATCAGCAAACGCTGATCTGCAGCAAATTGATCACTCCAAGAGTGATCAGATGGGTAGGAACGTATTGATCACTGCAAACCAGTGATCAAAGGGTTAAAATCTTTTTTTATTACACAGTTTTTTGCTTAGGAACAATCTGCAACACAGTAGCACGATCTCTCTCTGTCTCTCTCCACCTCAGCAGTGTGCAAGATGGAGGGAGACAGAGATATATGACAGGGACAGTATTTACAAATACTGTCCCTGTCATTCAGCATTTGCAACATGGGATTCGCTCATCAAGCGAATCGCATGTTGCAACAAACTTTCTATTGGTTGTTACTAAGTGTCCCGGTACCGGGACACTTAGTAACAAGCAGCCCGCGCTCTCCCATCGCTCCGTGCGGCCGCGATGGGAGAGTTTAACCCATGACGGTGCAGGACCGTCATGGGTCCTTAACGGGTTTGCAACCCATGACGGTCCTGCACCGTCATGGGTCCTTAAGGTGTTAAGGACCAAACATTCCATAGGTCCTTAAGGGGATAAATACATTTTAAAGGAAAAATAAGGGGTCAGTTCCAAATTATACATAACTAGTGTAAAAGCCTGTGTACACGGGCCAAGCGATGTTAACCCTTTGAGTGCCAGAGGGGTATGCAATGCATTGCTTTGCAATGTGTTGCGTACCCCTCTGGCACTCAAAGGGTTAAGAGGTCGGTCCTGCTCTGCGTCCTGCCACCAACACAGTTATGCACTATAGAGACTGCCCGAAAGCACAGAATGCTCCCAGCACAGAACTCACAACATTCTGTGCTCCCAGCATTCCATGGTCTCAGCACAGAACTCCCAGCATTCTGTGCTCTCAGTACAGAACTCCCAGCATTCTGTGCGTTCGGGCAGTCTCTACTGTGCATGACGGCTTCTGACAAACATTCTAGTGAATTATTATATAGGATGCCCTAACAGCTATGGGATCCAAGTATCTAAGATACCCTAACAGAATGGACTTTAACCCTTTAAAGGGATAGTAATACTTCGTTTTAACTTTATTTTATTTTGTAGGCATTAAAAAAACATGAAGAATGATATAAGTCTTATCTCTCAAACCTTTATGGTTTATGAGATATTCACAAGCAAAGTTCCCCTCCCCGCCCCTTTTACCTAGTGTAAGCCATCTCTTCTCAGATGTGAGTCTGGTTGTATAACAGTACAGATAACAGAAGGGGACAATTTTCTTTGTATGAAAACAATGAAAGCCCTTCCCCCCTTGACAAGTTTTTCAGCTTTTTCCGTTATCTTAATTGAAGATTGTCCCTCTCTGCAGTCTACCTGGGCACCTCCCTTCTGATCTGGTTGAACAGGGGGGGGATACTTTGTTTGTGAATATCTCTTAAACTATAAAGGTTTCAGAGATAAGACTTATATCATTCTTCATGTTTTTTTAATGCCTACAAAATAAAATAAAGTTAAAATGAAGTATTACTATCCCTTTAAGTATATAAAGAGAGAATCAGAGATGTTTAACCATGGACAAGATTGCCAATTACAGTAGTATGCTATCTGACCAAGGGTGCAATCCCTTCTGTATCTATATAATATAGATGAATTTTAGAATTCTGCCATAACCAGGCAAAAGATGCATCATGCTTTTTATTAACCACCAGAAAATATACACATCAGCACTGGTACAGGCACAAAAGCATGCTTTTATTAAGCTCTGTTTCTGCTCGTAAAGAGCAACACCCACTTTGCCGTTGACAAAGACGCTCCTTGGAGCCAAAACAATAGAACGTAATAGCTTCATGCTTCTTGAACAGTTGAGGGGTGCCTGTTCAGTTACTTAAGGGATGGAAACAGATTTAAATGTTTTTTAGTTTGTGTTTTAATTCAATTAGATTTTATTTGATTTATTGACTCCCTCACTCCCATAAGTTAGGTAAAGATGTTTTCTCTAGGTACTTAGGGGGTCTATGTCTGGATTCACATATATCACTTAGTATGAGAAGCCAAACGGTTAATTGCATATACAGAGTGACAATCAGAGATGCTCAGCTATAGGCAAGTCTTCTAAATACTGTAGCATCTGTTACATAACATATTCCTACACACAATTCAACTAGTTTTCAGAGAGTGAGAGTGGTCTCAACTGCAACCGGGCCCTTAAATCCAGGGGCCCGGCCGCCCCCTGCTGAGACCACTGCCCGCAACAAAAAGCTTGGCCAGTGGGAAGATCAGACTGATCTCTCCACTGGCAAGCAAAGGTCTGTGCCGAAGAAGGCACAGACCTCTCCTGCGACACTGCATGCTGCTGGACCACCAGGGATGAGGCTCTGTGCCAGCAAATATAGGAGGTGGACAATGGGGGCCAATGTGGAGGTGGTTAATGGTGGGATTGTGGAGGTGGACAATGGGGACAATGTGGAGGTGGCTAATGTGGAGATGGACAATGGGGCACTGGGGCAATGTGGAGGTGGACAATGGGGGCAATGTGGAGGTGGACAGTGTGGAGGTGGACAATGGGGCAATGTGGAGGTGGACAATGGGGGCATTGTGGCGGTGGACAATAGGGGCATTGTGGAGGTGGACAATGGGGGCAATGTGAAGGTGGACAATGGTGCAATGTGGAGGTGGACAATGGGGGCATTGTGGAGGTGGACAATGGGGGCAATGTGGAGGTGGACAATGATGTCGGGGGGCCCCATGGCAATTTTTGTACCAGGGCCTGGTGGTTTCTAGTTATGCCTTTGATGGTAATGTAGTGCAAAACAGCTGGAGGGCCTTAGGTTGCCCATCCCTGTTATAGGAGGATGGATACCCTTTTCAGGAGCAAGATGTTTTCCCTGACCAGTTAATGTTTGGATCCTTCTTTACCGTACAGTTGCCAAAAAGTCCTCAACTTACCTCTTCGTGTAATGCTCTAGAAGAAAATTAGAAGAAACCAAGATGTCATAGGTTTTAGCTTCCACGCTCTTGGTTCTGAGGCTTGGATTGCCTGTTGGGAGTTTTAATACGGTTATGGGAAGACAAACACACACACTGCTGAAACTAGAACAAACATCCCCATAAGCATCAGAGAAGCTGATCAAAGGGACTATGAGAACACGTAAATACAGCTTGGAAGTAAGAGGAGGGGTTAAAAAAAGGTTACTTGGCAAAGCTGTCTGTACTCAGCTCAGATGTGAAAGGATTCCCTGATTTATGTAGGAAAGATCATGTAAAGCCAGTTGCAGGATATCCTGAAGTAAGAGGGGGCCTAAAAAGGGACAAATAATGTGATGAAATTCTCATATGGATTCAGGATTTTTTTTTATCTGGCTAGTACCTAATAAAATGTGTTTAGTATGCTGCCACCTGGTGTCCAGTTTAAATAAACCAGTTTCAGCACTGCTCTGGTAAAAATTCTACATCCTCTTATTACCAGTGTGTTCATTTACATGTCTAAAACAGATAAAAAAAAAAATCTGTCACCAGCAAATAATACATATCTTACAGTGTTTCCATTGCCCTCCAATGACTTTCAGCATACAAATCAAGGGACACAATAGATTGATATTTTAACCCTTTGAGTGCCAGAGACATATCCAACAAAATGCACTAGATTCATATCAAGCACTCAAAGGGTTTTGATGCTAAACCTATATAAACATTGCTTCATACTTGTCTTTCTCAGAGAATATTCTGCAAGGCACCAATTGTAAACACACAAGCCAAGCAATTTCCCCACAACCATCTGCTTCACACTGCTGGTTCTCTACAGTATGGAGATAATTAAGTGGCTCATACTACTAAATCTGACTGAAGGCTGTACTCCAAACCATCAGCAGGTTTATGGTGAGCCAAAAAGTGAAAAATCCCTTTACCGTACAGAGTACAGTACTGGAAAGTCCAGCAAAGAGTTACAGTGTTTTCACTGTGCTCCCTTAATTCCATGTAACACAATAAAAATAAAGACATGCAATGCAATCACTTTTTAAATTCCACACCCATATAAATGAGTCAGTTTTGTGTTTGCAGTTTACACAGCTTATTCTACAAAGCACAGGCTGGAAAGTTAATTATCCATTCGACTTACTTATTATCAGCTATTTCACCTTTGTGAGTGTTGGGATAGTTAACCAACTAACTCTCGCATACAAATCTGGTGAGGAAAATGATAAAACCGCCTTCATCATACAGAGTGCAGTACCTATGTAATATACTCATGTGTACACTTTTTGAAAAAGAAAAAACACACCATCTCCAGCAAAGAATCTATTGCTTACATTACAGTGATTCCACTTCACTTCCAGAATTCTTTGTAACAACATGCCAATGAAGTCACATAGTGTAGTCACTTTTTAAATTACAAACCCAAATACACAGAAGATGAAAATTGTTCATGTACATATCAGACTGTTACAAGATGCCAACAGTGCAACGCACCAATAAATGAGACCAACAAAAGACCAGCAGCACAATATATAAATACAAGAACCAATAAGTCAAAAGGGCAATAAGGCATAACACATGGATGTGAGGGCCATGAATGTGGTGTAAAAACTGGTTAACAAAGGAACACAGGGAGACAAGGAGGTTAACGGTGGGGTCACAGTCAGGAGTCAAGTGGGCCACATTTGGGTTGTAGGCTGCACACTGGACAACTGTGCCCTAAGGCAGTGATTCTCAGTGCTAGTCCTTGGGACATACCGTAGGTCCTGTCTTTAAGTATATCACTGCTTATACACCAGTGGATAGTCAGAGGTTCCGTTATTTTGATTGCACATCCTGTACTTAATTCGGGGAATCCTGTTTAAATCAGGGAATTCTTGTTTATGTGCCTCAAGGACAGAAGCTGAAGATCAGTACCATAAGGCTTTTTATAAATATGCCTAAAATGTGAGAGGCAAACTAGAAACAAACAAAAGCATAATTGGCTTATTTTGTAGCTAGGCACTGCTCAGGAGCATCATGATTCAGCTCTCTGATGGCAAAGCAGAGAACACATTTCCATAAACACATCAGGCTAATTCCAAGCAAAACAGCATGCCAGACAAAATATACTTATATAGATCTAAAAGAGGATATGTGACCAACAAGCTTTGTCAAAAGCCACACACACCCAGGGGCTGCAGTAAGGAGAAGTTTTGCATATCTCCTCTATACTGCCTGTCCCATTGGTGTAAGCGTGGGGCGTAATTTTCACAGGAGTGGGCGGAGGGGTTATCCCCCCCGGCCACTCCTGTGAAAACCTCTGCAAGGACTTCACCCTCCATCAGCATACTTCATACCTCCTCCCTATACACCCTCCCTCCCATTCCCCACATATAAGACTTCACCCTCCACCACAGTACACACCTCCTCCCTCTACAACTCCCACCCGTTCTCCTCATTGCCACACAATCACAGTACCCAATAAGCCAAACACAAAACGCTACATGCAGTTTGCCAAATGCAAAAAGCTGTACTCCAAACTTTATATGCAAAATGCTATATCCAATATGCCAATCACCAGAAGCCAAATGACATACACAAAACGGCAAACTCCATATGCCAAATGCTATATGCCTAACAATCTATGCAATACACCAAACACAAACCCCAAATGCTATACACCATACATCAAACACTATACACCACACTCCAAATACAATAAGCCAAATGCTTTCAGCCATACAGATACTAAATTCCACACACCAAACGATATATGCAAAACGATAAATGCTATATGCCAAACACTATATGCATTATGTCAAATGCTATCCGCCATACGCAAAACTCCAAACATTATACTCAGAATGCTATAAGCAAAACACCAAATGCCATACGCAAAACATTATATGCAACACTCCAAATGCTATACGCCAAGCGATGTACGCCAAACACTATATGCCAACTGCTATATGCAGTAGGCCAATGCTATATGCAATATGGCAAACGCTATACGCAATACACCAAATGCCATAACCCAAAAACAGTATGCCAAATGCAGAGCAAAACACCATATGCTATATGCCAAACACCATACACCAAACTCTGTATGCCATACGCCAAATTCTATATGCAATACTCTATTCGCAATACACCAAATGCTACAAGCAATATGCCAAAAACAATACACTTTATGCCATAAGCTATACGGCAAACACAATAAACCAAATGCTATATGCCAAAAGCAATATGCCAAACTCTATACACAAAATTCTAAATGCTATGCGGAAAATGCTAAGTGCAAAGCGCCAAATGCAAAACTCTATATGCTTTACGCCGAACACTATAGGCCATATGTCATACGCCAACTCAATACGCTAAACACAATACGCCAAATGCTATATGCAAAACAGCAAAAGTCAAATGCCTTATACTATACGCCATACGCAATATGTCAAAAGCAAAATGCTATATGCCAAAAGCACACTATATGCCAAAGCTATACTCCAAACGCCATACGCAAAACATGATATGTAATACATCAAATGCTATACTCCAAACACTGTATTTGCCAAAATCCTTATGCAATACGCCAGTTGCTACATTCTAAACGCAAAACGCTATACTTCAAAAGCTATATTCAATACACGAAATGCTATACGCCAAACGCTATATACCATACACTATATGACAAACGCTATACTCTATAAGCCAAATGCTATACACATTACACTAGAAGCAAAACCCCATACGCCAAATGCTATATGCACAAAGCTAAAAGCAAAATGTCATACACTATATGCAAGTCACTATATGCAATTGAAAAACCGCTATATAATATATATATATATATATATATATATATATATATATATATATATATATATATATATATATATACATACACACACAATGACAATCCTGCTTATATGAACAGTGGCACTGCCATTCATTGTCATGTGTATTCACTGTCACCATCTATTGGTTGAGCCCTGGTTGTAAAACACATGTATATGTTACTGAGAACAGTGCTGCCACCTATTGGTTGCATACATTATGGCCTGTGTCTTTTGTACTCATGGTCTCCGTTATTGGTTGAGCCCTGGTTGTAACACAAAAGTATTATCTTACTGAGAACTGTGCTGCCACCTATTGGTAGCATATTTCCTATGTCCTGTGTACTCATTGTCACCATCTATTGGTTGAGCCCTTGTTGCAAAGCACAGATATTATGTCACTGAGAACAATGCTGACACCTATTGGTAGCGCACATTATTACCTGTGTACTCACTGTTGCCATCTATTGGCTGAGACCTGATATTGAAGCAGAGTTATTATGTGACTGAGAACAGTGCTACCCTCTATTGGTAGCACACATTATGAAATGTGTACTCCCTGTCACATCTATTGGTTGATGCTGTTGCAAAGCAGTATTGTCTTGTCTGTAAGTCTAGTGCTAGTGTCCAACAGACATTCATTATGCATTAAGGTTATACTTGCCATTTCTGTACCTCCAGAGGGTTTTATCTGTACTGCCTTCATTCTTTCCCCACCTTACACCCCACTAATGTTATATCATGTGGTTGTAGGTTCAGTTTTCTCCACTTTATGGTATATTGTTTCTATGCATGCAGTGTCACCTTATATTAACGATAGGCTGTAAAAGCTCAGACGCTATACTTCAAAATTTTTGAAATATGTTTTCTACCTCTGAAGCAGTTATCTAGGGTCTGTTACTTCAGTCTTGTATAAAAATATTAAATGGGTTCATGTTAAAAAAAAAAAAAATTTAGTGGGAAAGGCATGTTTGAAGGGGGGTGAGAAGTCCTCCTATCAAAATCATGCTTGGAGGTGTAAGAAAGGGCTTTTCATTGCCGACAGAGTTTTCTCAGAACCCCCTGGGCACTCTTGTGAAAATCACACCTTCATGCATGGACCTATGGGAGGTCCAGTATACTAATTACACCCTAAAGGGTGGCCCAGTTTTAAAATTATGTACAAGTCCCATCTGCATGATGATTTCAGCTAACCACTGTCTCCATAATAATGAAGGGTAATTCAGACATGGACCATTTGCTCTCACTGAAGAGGGAAGTTAGTTGTGCCTTCCTAATGAGTTCCTAAGGATGTGTACAGACATAGAATTATAAAGATGAATATGATAAGTAATAAAAATTAAGAATTATTTATTAATAGAAACACTTATTAAAATTAGAATATAATTGGTTCACTAGTTTTCTTGCGCAGGGACGACCTGCCTGTCATTTTTGAACTGTATTACCCTTTTGGAAGGGATTAGCATAATATGAACAAAGCCATTTCTCTTCTAGAAAGATTAAAATGTGATACTTCTGAGAGGTGACTAGCCAAAGAACAAGCAAATTATGTGTTTGTTTATTCCCAGTGAGCTGCTTACTTCTGTCCTTTGATTTATATATCTGAAACAAATAAAAAAACACGTCTCCAGCAAAGAGTCTGCTGCTTGTTGTGTTTCCACTGCACTTCCAGTATTCTGTGTACCAACCTGCAAATGAAGGCACACAGTGCAGTCACGTCTTTATTTGATTTATTTATTTAGAATTAATTTAGAACATGTTTTACCAGGAAAAATACATAGATATTTCTCACGTTTTCAAGAATGTCCAAACCCATTTTAATATAGGTCCCTTAGCTAATGCTTTTTGTTTTCCGAACTTATTTCACAAACTGTGTATTTGATATACTGCTCTGCCATGTTACATATCAGTAAATTATTTATCAGCTAGTGTAAAAGCCCGTGTACACGGGCCAAGGTCCAGGTAATGTTAACCCTTTGAGTGCTTTGCAATGTGTTGCGTCCTCCTCTGGCACTCAAAGGGTTAAGAGGCCACTTCCTGCACAGTAGAGACTGCCTGAACGCGCGCAGTCTCTACTGTACATAACAGCTTCACACAAACATCCTAGTGAATTATTATATAGGATAAAAGAGCCTTATTCATTGGCTAGAGCAGTGGTTCTCAATCTTTTTTTTTTTGCTTAAGTCACTCCGTAGCATGCAATCTGGAATTTTCAGGGTGCCCCTACCATTTTATAGGTCATTTCTCAACAACTTAATGAAAGGCAAATGTACAGTTGTTCACATGGTTCATTAATGGAATGACAATGCAGAGTATATCATGCATACTAATTTCAAGTTTAATATTTTTGTCAAATTCATCATTGAAAAAGTTTGGCCCCCTGAGGTGGTGCCCACTGGAAACCAAAGTGCCACTGCATCCCGGTTGAGAACCATTGGGCTAGAGTATGCTAGGTAGTGAAATATATAGAAATCAGCATAAAGAGGAGCTTTGTTAGAGACAGTCTAACTCACACACTGAGGCTGATGTAGAATTGTGTCATTCTGGAGCAAACCATCTACTCCATAGAGGACAACTTGAAATTCCCAAATAAACAATTGCATTGTGTTTGTTGAGACTTTTCTCACATTCAAGGGATAAAATCACCATTGCATTTTTATTTGTCTCCTGTGTTTTCATTTGTGTTCCTCAGAATGGATCTAGTTGTTTACGCTGTGTTGCCACAAATAGGAAGGGGAAAAAAGAGGGCAGCAACTAAAAGTAAAAGGAAGGATCCTAAATTCTGATCTATATTTGATGACTTCAAATCACTATTGCAAAAGGGGCACCTGAGCTGAATGATATATGAGCCAGTGTAAGTACTCATTCAGCTGACTGGCTTAATACATAAGACATAAACCCACTGTCTGCCATTCGCCTAGGAAGAACAGACTTCCTGAGTGCGCTGTATGAGGTTTTCTGTTGGTGCCACGCTATAGAAAGGGCTTGTTCATTTAATCATTGACTGTCACAGGTCAGCTTAACATGCAACAACTTTGGTAGGTTAAATTGTTAACTCTCACCTACAAAATTGTAGTATGGGTATTTTTCTACCCAGTGCTTTAAGAGAGAAAAAACAAACCTTGTTACTAAATCTCATGTAAATCACATCATACTATAATCTAGTTCACACTAGTAACAAAGCGGTATCCTATTGAAATGTTGGCATCTATTTGGTGACCATCAAAACAGTTAAAAATGTTGTCAGATTCAAAAGAGCGACATTCTGATGTCGCACGCTAAGGTCGCCAAATAGAGGGCAACATTTCAATAATGAACCACAACCACAGCTGTGTATATGTCTCCATCGGTGCCTTAACCCTTTGAGTGCCAGAGAGGTCTTCAACACATTGCAAGCAAAGTGTTGCAGACCCCTCTGCCACTCAAAGGGTAAATGTAAAGTTGTACCTCTTTAGTGGGGGCTGATCCTCCCAGGAGCTGTGATGGATCCCACTGGTGAAATGAAGAAGAGGAGAATTCACTCTCTACCTCCATGCTGTGTGGGACTCAAAAGGTTAAAGTAGGACAGGTTTTTTGGCTGCAGTTTGGGATGCAGTGCTCCCATCCACTGGAGGAGGGTCCCAAACAGCACTGTCCTTGATGCTGATATGAAGAAGAGGAGACGTAGCTCTCTCCACGCTGTGTGGGATCAACATGATTTGATTTGATATGAAGCTTAACAACACCAGGTTTTAAAACCATTTCTCTTCGTGGCATTAACTAGTACAGAATATGACTCTATCTGTTTGAAAATTGTTTTAAAGACAAAAATATTCTGGCTTTAAAGAGATAGTAATGTTTCACAAAAACAGCAGCTCCAATTAATCTTCGTATTATTTGAGCCATATAGAGTGTTATTTCATTACTGTGAGAGTTGTAGTTCAAGAGTAATTGAATGATAAAGTATCCCCCTCTCACCTCTTTTACCTAGTGTAAACCCCCACTCCTCAGATGTGGAATCCAGTCCATAGACCAGACAGCTCACATCAAGGGTCAAAATTCTACTATGAGAAGAATGAAAGCCCTGCCCCCCTTGATAGGTTTTTCAGCTTTTTCCCTTATCGTAATTGAAGATTGTCCCTCTCTGCAATCTACCTGGACACTCCCTGCTGCTCTGAGGTGAGCAGTGTTATATCAATAAAAGGGGTGGGAGGAGGATACTTTATCATTCAATTACTCTTGAACTACAACTCTGACAGAATTGAAATAACACTCTCCAAGGCCCAAATACTAGGAAGATTAATTAGAGCTGCTTTTATTATGAAACATTATTATCCCTTTAATAGCATTTTAAGACATAGGGCCCATAGTCTTAAGGCACTTTAGTTATGCCCAAATCGAGACCCAAATGAACAAGAGTAATGATTAGGTCCAGATTATAGCAACAGTTCTGAATAGTGTAATACCCTGATGTATTAACTTATCCAACAACTCAGAAAGGAATCTTGGTATTTCACAAGACAAATATACAAGGGGTCATCCATTAAGACAGGAGGATAGGTTCTTTTGACAATAACAAGGGCAGTATGGATATAGAGTCTTTGTCTCTGAAGGCTGTGTTCGTAGATACTAGGGATAATTTAACAAGTATTGGATACATTTTAACTCAAGACAATATAGATAACTAGTTGAAGAGCCTGTTACACGGGCCACAGTGCCACTGCCAGACGGTCGCGGGGCAGTCATGCACAGTAGAGATTGCCCACATCGCGGCTGATACAGTGCCAGCCGGTCGTGGTGCAGTCATGCTCAGTAGAGACTGCCTGCACTGCAGCTGATACAGAGCTGGACGCTCCTTCGGAGCGCCCAGCTCTGTATCAGCCTCATTACAGGCAGTCTCTACTGCACATGACTGCGTTGTTACACACGTTTTAGCAAATTATTATATAGGATTGTGACAGGTAGTATCTTTGCATATAGGCTGTTGATCCAGGGAGATATCTGATTGCCCTTAGAGCCAGGAAGGATTTTTACTCATTGGGGCATAATTGGAAATTACTTCAATGATTTTTGGGGTTCTTTATGCCTCTCTCTTGGTTACCAAAAACAGTGGAGATATGGCAACAGTAAACTTGATAGAATATTAATTTGAAATCATGAAGATTTGCACTATGAGTATTCCCAAACATTAAGTGTATCAGACTCCTGTTCTTGAAGCCCCATACCTCCTAAGGAGTTCCTTCTGTTCAGGTCATTTTTTTCTTAAACTAGATTGACACATCATTTCTAACCTATGTTGAAAATGTTAATATAGAATAAACATAAAACTATGTTACTGTAGAATAAGTGGAAATCAAAAGGGGAAAGGAACCAACCATAAGAAGATAGTACATATACTGTGAGGCACTAAATCAGACAAAAAAATACATAGGGAACATGGGTTTATTAAGAAAATATAATTCATGAACTAAGTATTGCAGACTGCATATAGATAAAAACAATTAAAATCATGCAACATAAGCTTAGACTTTATTGTATCAAAACATAAATGGTACAGAGCCAATATTCAAAACTATATTGGATTGATATAAAAAATATAAATAAACTAGTTTAGTACACATATGAATAGCTTCCTACATGCAAACAGCACATAAATCACTTACATAATGGCTAGTTTCAAACAGGTACAAAAAATGCAAACATAATAAATGTGCTATGTGCTACATAAGACGCATAATAAATGTGCTATGTGCTACATAAGACACATAATAAAGTGCTATGTGCTGCATAAGACATAATAAATGCGCTATGTGCTACATAAGACATATAATAAAGTGCTATGTGCTGCATAAGACTCATAATAAATGTGCTACATAAGACACATAATAAATGTGCTATGTGCTGCATAAGACACATAATAAATGTGCTATGTTCTAGATAAGACACATAATAAATGTGCTATGTGCTGCATAGGACACATAATAAAGTGATATGTGCTACATAAGACACATAATAAATGTGCTATGTGCTGCATAAGACATATAATAAAGTGCTATGTGCTGCATAAGACTCATAATAAATGTGCTATGTGCTACATAAGACATATAATAAAGTGCTATGTGCTGCATAAGACTCATAATAAATGTGCTATGTGCTACATAAGACACATAATAAAGTGCTATGTGCTGCATAAGACACATAATAAAGTGCTATGTGCTGCATAAGACACATAATAAAGTGATATGTGCTACATAAGACATAATAAAGTGCTATGCGCTACATAAGATACATAATAAAGTGCTATGTGCTACATAAGACACATAATAAATGTGCTATGTGCTACATAAGACACATAATAAATGTGCAATGTTGTACATAAGACACATAATAAAGTGCTAGGCGCTACATAAGACACATAATAAAGTGCTATGTGCTACATAAGACACATAATAAATGTGCTACATAAGACACATAATAAAGTGCTATCTGCTACATAAGACACATAATAAATGTGCTATGTGCTACATAAGACACATAATAAAGTGCTATGTGCTACATAAGACACATAATAAATGTGCTATGTGCTACATAAGACACATAATAAAGTGCTATGTGCTATATGAGACACATAATAAAGTGATATGTGCTACATAAGACACATAATAAGGTGCAAATAAACTATGCAAAATAAGTTAACAATGCAAAGCAACAAAAGCCAAAAAACCTGGACAATCCTAGTGATAAGCAATACTCCTCTAAGATAATTCCAGTTAATTGGGTACACTTTTTTTTAGATGAACATTGGTTATCATTATGATGATGATGATTTTTTTTTTTTTTTTGCCTTTTGTACTGTTAACTTTTTTGCATGGTTTAGTTGTACTTTACTATGAGTCTAATGTAGAGCTACCATCCTTTGGTTGAGGGTCCCACACAGCGTGGAGAGGGAGAGCTACTTCTCTTCTTCTTCATTTCAGCACCCAGGACAGCGCTGTGTGGGTTGATCCTCCAATGGATGGGAGCGCTTCATCACAAACTGCAGCCAGAAAAACCTGGCCTGCTTTAACCTTTTGAGTCCTACACAGCGTGTAGATGGATAGCGACTTCTCCTCTTCTTCAATTCAGCACCAACATAGATTCTGGGAGGATCAGCCCCCACTGAAGAGGTTCAACTTTAAATTTACCCTTAGCGTGCCAGAGGGGTCTGGCACTCAAAGGGTTAAGGCACCAATGGAGACGTATACACAGCTGTGGTTGTGGTTTATTATTGAAATGTCGCCCTCTATTTGGCGAACTTTAAGCATCAGAAATTTGCACTCTTGATTGATACGGGAGACATTCTGATGTCGCCCTTTTGATTCAGGCAACATTTTTAACACTGTGTTTTGATGGTCGCCAAATAGATTGCGACATTTCATTTGTGAATCTGACAAAGCTCACTGCAAATTCATGCATTGAGCACAGAGAGGTCCAACAGAGACAGTCCATTGTGGCCTATGGATCGCAATGCAGATCTTTCACACTGGCGTTTTGTACCACAACATTCAATGAATGGTCGAGTCACACCAGATGAATTGCAGAGACAGTGCGGCATCAGGTTCAAATTCTCAGTATAAAATAAACCTTAAAGAGAAGCAGAGAAACAAACGTTTCATGTGAATCCATGCAGCAAAACCACTGCTAAAAAAAAGCTACCCATGTGAACGTAGACAAAAGAACCACTGTTACAAAAAAGTAGCTGTCATAAACATATCAACAGCTCTAAGGAAATCCCCAAACAGATAGATTTATCATGCTACTATTTCTGATGCAAAAGTGCCAAGTCTATATTTCTCATCAGGTAGAGTAGGCAAAAAGCAGCAAAGACATATTATACACTGCTCTTATTGGTGTTTAGGGTGCAGTAGTCAATTAATATGTTCTATGGGTATATATAATACACATAGAAAATAAAGGAAAAGAAAATACAGATGCAGCACCAATTTCACCCCTATTATGCTAGTCTAAATGGGTTGTCAGGGTGACAACATTAATTGAGATGCTTATTACATTAAAATCAAATTAAAAACACTATGAAATATTGGTGTAAAGTTATATTATTTTGAACACCAAACATCAATGGCGAGCACTGTGATTTAAATAATTTTGCTTGCTACATGTAGGGATGGGAGAAACATTTTGCCCAGAGAAAAAGGAGGAAAAAATTAACATTTTGCCTTCCATGAGAATTCCTGAGAAAAGTGCTATTTTTCTAGTTTTTCTACTGCAGCACCCAGCCTTTTTCCTCTGCATTAGAACCACACATACTAACTCCAGCCTTAGTCCATGGTAGCCATAGATCCACAAATTCTGGCCCCCAGCCTTGTCCCACAGTAGCCATAGATTCTCAAGTACTGACCTCCCAGCCCCTTCATAAGGTAGCCATAGAACCACATATACTGACCTCCGAGCCTTGTCCCACTGTCTTGTAGCCAGGATGGGCAACATGAGGCTATCTAGCTATAGACAGACTAGAACTCCCATCGAGCCACACCAGCTATCAGCTGATGGAAGTTGTAAACTGGCAGCAGCGGGAAGGGTTCATTTTGCTCAACACTGCTGTGTCCTCCCAGCCTTGTCCCATGGAATCCATAGAAACATGTACACTAAACCCCCAACCTAATCCCATGGTAACAACGGAACTACACATATTGTAACCCAAGCTTTTCCTACTGGACTGCTAGCCACAGAACCGCACACACTACCTCTCCCCCCAGCCTTGTTCCACAGTAGCCAGGGATTCACACAAAGAGACCCCCTGCTTGTCCCACTGTATTGGAAGCCATAAAACTAACCCCGACCTCCAGCCTTATCCCACTGCACTGCTATAACCAGAACCACGCATACCGAGTCAAAAGCCCCTTCCATGTGGGAACTGTCAAACTTCCTATGGAACATTTCTTCGGGTTAGTGAGACTGAGGAAAATGAGGGGTTGGGGGGGAGGGTTAGTGTCAATATTGCTGGTTTTCCATGAAAATTCCTGTGCTCAAATGAATAGTCTGTAGTAAAACTGTCTGGACTCAAGCATAACCAAGACTCTACAGCCAGGTTAATGTTGCTTTCACACAGCCTGACAATAGGCTTAGGCAGTTTGAATCTACAGCAGTGGTTTTCAATATTAGTTATCATGACACACAGAACAATGCAGGTTTTCAAGACATCCTTGCTTGTTAATAGGTATGTAATCAGTGGCTCACTTTTTGTAATTGCCCTACCTGTGCATAATCAGGGATATCCTTAAAACGTAACCTGATGGTGTGCCCTGAGGAATGGAGTTGAGAATCATTGAACTACAGTATCACTGTTTGGTTTCAAGAGCTATACAGATTTTACAAGCAGGTTCCTGTTACATCACATAGTCTAGCCTGTTAATATACTTAATCAAATGAAAACACAATCAAATTAAAATATCTGGCAGTCTGGGTAGTGTATAGCTCATCACTCAATTTTAAGCCCAAAATAACCTTCCATACATTACAAAAGCTTCCCTTCCATTACAAAAAACAGCTGTACATACCTCCCAAGTGTCCCTCTTTTGGACCCAAATCCCTCTGTCCCTCTTTTCCACCTTGATGTCCCTCTTTTTAGGAGATCAGATTGTATGGTGTGTATATAAGTGTATCATACTGCTCTACAGCAATAAAACTCACATTATTGTTTGTTTAAATGTTAGTATATGTGTTTATACATTATTCTGTGTAAATAAAATACTTAGATTTTGTTATAAGTCATTTATTTGGTTACACAAGGAGGTATCAATAGGTCATGAAATAGCCTAAAGATTCTGGGTAATGTCCCGCTTATCAGTCACGCCCCCAGCAACACCATCTAAAACACGTGTCCCTCTTTGGCAACTTGAAATGTTGGGAGGTATGATCTGTAGCAAGCCAGCTTGCCAGTAACAATGAGATAGCATTCAGGTGATAGCTTCTTTATGAAGGTTGGTTTTAACCCTTTGAGTGCCAGAGGGCTACCCAACACATTGCAAAGCAATGCATTGGATACCCCTCTGCCACTCAAAAGGTTAAGCTTCTGAATTGTGCTATAGGAGCAAATTAAGTCAGTCTCATAAAAAATATCATCAAGGTAAACCATAGTTTGTCAACAATGAACAACTGCGCAACTGACTAGCTCTGTTGTAGGCTAAGGGAATTTTATGTGTCATGCAACAGTCGATGGGGTAAAGTAGAAGCCATGGCTGGAACAGGGGTGCGAGCGTAGGCCTGGTTAAGGGATACTAATGAAAAACAACACTGCAGGGTTGCACTGGTTCCTATATAGCCCTGCAGAATGGAAGATGTACTAAGCATTGTGCATTAAAATGGTGAACTGGTCCCATTAGGTTACACTAAGCAGGGATAGCCAATTTATTTTCTGCTGTTGTGGACTACAACTCCCTTCCTCCCTAACCATTCAACAGATGGCTGGGGATGATGGGGGTTGTAGAGATACAACAACTGACTAGTCTGTTTAAAGGGATAGTAATGTTTCACAAAAACAGCAGCTCCAATTAATCTTCATAGTATTTGGGCCATGGAGAGTGTTATTACAATACTGGTCCTGGGACCAGACAGATGACAGCAAGGGACAATCTTCTTATTGTGGGCATAAGGAAAACCCTGTCCCCTTGACAGGTTTTTCCCTCTCTGCGATTCAGCCAGACAGTTTTGCTGGTCTGAGGTGAATAGTGTTACATCAGTAAAAGGGGCAGGAGGGGGATACTTTATCATTCAATTACTCCTAAACTACAACTCTGACAGTACTGAAATAACACTTTCACTGTCTCAAATACTATGAAGATTAACTGGGGCTGCTTTTATTGTGAAGCATTACTATCCCTTTAACACTAAGGGAATTGTCTGTGAAATGCAGCAGTGATTGGGGCATAGAAGAGGTTATGGAGGCATGAGTGAGGGGTCAGACATAAGAAAATAAATAAGTGATACCAACTGAATGCTACAGGCAATTCCAATGAAATAGCAAATAAATATGTTTGATTGTATTTAGCATTCATAGGGTTAAATCTGCTGAAAACCAAATTGCACAGCTGCCAGTCCTCTACTATTTTAAAGCATAATTAAAGTTCAATTATTTAAATGATAATTGTTGAACATAAGACCTTGATAAGCCTCTTTGAAGTCTGTGCAATTTTTGTGCAGGGGAATGAAAATAATAAGTTGCCATGAGAACAATCAGCTGTCAACACTGGACCTTCAAAAATTAAATTGTTAATTACTTCTGAACATGTATTGACTTTCCAGCATTATGTTACATTTACACTGCAATTAGGCTTAGTACAAATTAATTCACATCCTAAGTACTGGACTCATCTCTCTGTTAAAGGGGAAATATACCCCAGGAATTAAACTCTCTCTCACATACATGCACACACACATGCACAAACACAGATTAATGCACACACACATGCTCTCTCTCTTTTATCTGGTTACATTAATGTAACCCATATAGCCGGCATGTGAAGAAGAAGAAGAAAAAGAAGAAGAAGACATTTTCAGATGATTTCCTTTAAGCCCTGTTAGCACGTGCCCCCCCCCCCCCAAAACCCTATACATGACCATTCCGTGTGAGCCTCTGTGCAAGTTGTGCAAAGAGGCCAATTTTACTCATTAAAAGTTTTATACATTGGTGTTAGGCAGGCACAATGTAGTAAAACAGTCCCCTGTGCTCACCTAAGCATGAATGTCTATTGGTTCATTCCTTTCACTTATCTCTGTCTCCTAATGATCTCAAATGGCTCAGCTTACAGTAATGTCAGTTTAGGTTTATGGGCAAGGACAGGCTGGTAATCTGCAATTTGAATTCATCTAAAGGGACAGTTTACTTTTCTACTATGAGAATATAGAGATAGAAAGAATTCCTCCTAGGCTGTAAAGCAGGGGCCAGAAACATAGAGCTCCAGCTGTCATCATAATTAGTCTTTTAGAAGCCAACTAAGGATGATGCTGGTGGTAGGACCAGATCAGCTGAAGGGCCATTCCTACTTTAAAAATAGTCTTACCCACAGCCAGAAACATTTCTGTCTAACTATACAAGGGCATAGTGATAGTGATTAATGAAATGCTTCAAGTTGTTCTCTATTTGAGATAAGAGGCAGATGTTGCATACATGTTCCCCCATGGGGTATCACAAAATGATGTACCAACTGAAAATGTGGGTGAAAAACAAGACAGTTCCTACTGTGGGGGTATCACGGTGCCCGTGATTGCTGCATTTCTGTGTCTATTACCTGTAGGGGGCTCCCATTGGCTGTCTGCCTTTAGCCCGCCTCACATTGCCTATTTAAACTGGGTCTGGGCACCCTTTGGTTGCCCTTTCATGGTGTCTATGACTGCATCCACTTCCACTATGCTACAGAAGCTTATTGGGCCTTTTTGCTGTGTTCCTGACTTTGTCCTGTTCCTGAGCCTCCTGTCTGCTGTGCTGGTTCCAGTGCCTGTTCCGGTTGAGTCTTCAGAAGTTGCTGTTTCCTGCTGCCAGTCTTCATTGCCATTCCTGATCCGGTTGACCGTCCTTGGTGGTTCCTGTTTGTCTCCTGTGTCCGGTTCCTGGGTCTGTGGCGACTTAGTTCTTCGGTCGCTTCGGCGACATTCTCATTGTTGGTTCCCAGCGTGCGGACGCTGGTTCGCTCCACAGCTTGTGGCTATACACTATTAGTTGTTGGCTACCAGCATGCGGGCGCTGGTTCGCTCCTTTGCCTCACGGCATTATACACTGATATCTGTTGGCTCCCAACGTGCGGACGCTGGTTGACTCCACAAGCCTTGCGGTT
This sequence comes from Rhinophrynus dorsalis, assembly GCA_037306005.1. NCBI lineage: Eukaryota > Metazoa > Chordata > Amphibia > Anura > Rhinophrynidae > Rhinophrynus > Rhinophrynus dorsalis. Next base: position 116,732,041 of record CM074724.1, read on the forward strand.
ATATTATACTAGTCTGTTGGTTAACAGCGTGCAGATGCTGGTTCGCTCCTTGGCCTTACGGCTTTACACTCAGGTCGGTTGGTTCCCATCGTGCGGACGCTGGTTCGCTTCACAGCCTTGCAGCTATACATTACTAATCTGTTGGTTCCCAGCGTGCGGACGCTGGTTTGCTCTACAGCCTTGTGGCTATACACTATTAGTTGTTGGTTACCAGAGTGCGGGCGCTGGTTCGCTCCTTTGCCTCATGGCATTATACACTGATATCTGTTGGTTTCCAGCGTGCGGACGCTGGTTCGCTCCACCACTTTGTAGCTATACGCTATAGCTTGTAGGATACCAGCTCGCGCCCGTTGGTTCGCTCCATGACCTGTGGGTTAATCTATATCCTGCTTGATGATTCCCAACGTGAGGGCGCTGGTTTACTTCCTTGTCTCTTTACTCATGGACTCTGATGGTTCCATGTGTGCTGTCCAGTCCTAGACAGCTAGTTATTCCTACAGTACACGGGTACTGCAGTGTGCAGACTACAAGGTGATACCATTGGACCTTGCAGCCTACCATTTACACCTAGACTGTCATTGCCATCTGACAGTTATTAAGGTCTTTGTGGTTGACACCTTCTCTTTTGGGCTGCCTTGCCCGGTATATTGGTAAGGCCGGTAGAACCTTACATTATCCCATCCAGAGGTTGCCTTACCCAGTATTGGCAAGGCCAGTAGAGCCTACTATATGGTTTTTCTGTTTGGCTGCCTTGCCCGGTATATTGGTAAGGCCGGTAGAACCTTTTATTATTCCATCCTGAGGTTTTCTTACCCGGTATTGGCAGGGCCGGTAGAGCCATCTGTTCCTTACTCGCCCAGGCTGCCTTGCCCGGTATATTGGCAAGGCCGGTAGAGTCTGTATTTCTATAGTCCTACCATCTGCCTATTCTATGTATTGCATGTATGTGTTTAAAATCCTATGGAATTATCTTAATCTTTTCAATAAAGTTGTGTTTTTACCTAACCTTGCGTCTGAGAGTCTTAACAAACCGTGACAGGGTGAAAGAGAGGAGAGAGATGCATACAATATGGAAGTTTAAATAGGTGGACTTTGTGTGATAAAGCCTTGAGGATTTCAAAGCACAAGCATGTTGTGTATGTGACAGTGACAGGTACAATGCATTATAGGGCATTTCATTAATCAGCTTATAACAGATAGGCTCTCATTTCCATTTTACCCAAAGGCTTTGTTTCTCTCCTTAGACCGTGTTCTGCTAAAAGTTTGAATTACACTAATATCAATCATTTTTTTTTTTTTGGGGGGGGGGGTTAGGGGAATGATACCTAGGAGTGAGGGGGTCCATCAGGATGTCAGACCTTCCTAGAATGAGCCCTATGGCAAAAACTATTCTTATTATGGCCTAGATGACATTATGGTTAATAAGAGCCCTGGATTCCACTGAAGTTAAAGGAGCAGTAAACTTTTTTTATGAAAAATATATATTGTAAGTATTTTCCTATTGAGTAAAATAAGGGTACTCCCACTGCAGAGAAATATATATTTATATTTGCAGAGTTATTACAGTTTAAACCCATGTTTTTTTTTTACTTTAGCAGTGCCCTCTAGTGGTCAAATTCTAATTAGATTTCCTGTTAGATTCTAATGGAGAGGAAAGTCAGAGGCATACAGTTCTCCATAGAAGGATCAGGAAGTAAACACAGTAAGTTCACTTCCTGATTATTTGAACTGCTATACATTTTGAATAAAACATCTGACAGCAGTGGGAGTGACCTTGTTTTATTCAGCAGGAAGAGCTTGCTAAAATGTGTTTTCTTAAAAAAAAGTTTACTGCTCCTTTAATAATTTTCTCAAGGGTTTTATCGACATTTTTCTCTATAGACCTCAATGGAATCTGTTAGATAAAATCAGTGATAACAATTATGAAAAGCAATGTCACATAGGCCAGACTGCCACTGAAGTCCAAGGAGATATTTGTAGATAAAACCCTTAATAAGTTTGAACAACTTGCCACATATCAGGCTTAATGAAGGTACATCTTAAATGAGCATAAATGTGATTAAAACCTGGATTCCTATGAAACAGAAAACACTATAATGTACCCTAGGAATAGCTTGGACTCAACTTTATTAAGGTTGTTAGAGTACATGCAAATGACACCATGCAGTGTAGATAAGCATCCTGTCTCTCTGAAACCACTGGAAAAGAAAACTGGGCATTTCCTCTCAGGTGTTTACCAAAACAGGTTCCCACAACTTTCCTTGTTAATGTACCTACAAAATCTTAGTATGGGTTCCAGTATATATGCAACAATAATTGTAATTAAATAACAAATATTTCAGGTTGCTGCATTTTCCAAGAAATTTTGCTACTGCTGTTTATATTCAGAGAAAGCGATGCCAGTAAAGGACAAAAAAACAAAATAAAAACCTTACTACGTATTGCATTGAGTTTCATATGCACAAAGTAAAGTGGAGCAATTCTGAGGCAAACCAACTGCACCGTAGGGAAGAACTGAACTTTCTCTCATCCCATTGATTTAAATTGAGTTTTTAAAAGGCAATTATCATGTTTTACTAAGTCTGCTCCAATCCAACTATCGCATGTTAATTGCCATTGAACTGGTCTCCAACTCATAGCAATGAAATGTCATTTATGGAGCAGCTGGTTTACCCTAGAATTGCTTCACTCTTTTGTGTATATGGGCCCCAGGCACTAAAATGCAACAACCTGTTCATGTGATTCCATGTATCCAAGTAGTTACTACAAAAATGCCCATGTGAACTAAACCTAATGCCTTTCTGCACATAAGAAACCATGAACAATTCTGAAGCAAACCAGCTTCACTACAGTACCCATTTTACATAAATGAGGCTTTTAGCCCCTTGTATGCTACAGAAGTCTCCAAAGCACTACTTCACAATACACTACAGTCCTCACTAGCATCACAGGGTTAAAGCCCATTTAAGCACTTTGCTGCTAAGAACGTATTCATCCCCAAAGTCAGCAGACCCCCTAAAGCTGCTAAGAACGTGGACTGCCACATTATCTAACCACCAACATTCTTGAACTATTCAGTCCCCAGTAGTTCCTCCTTCCCCAGGGACCCATCTCATAACGGTGGGATCATGTGTGTGTATAACATAACTTATGAGACGGAAACTTGCACTAGACCATCAGGTGAATTCCAGGAGGGGGGCTCTTTCAGAGTCTAGACCTCTGACCACTGCTCCAAACTGGGATAGGGTACCCTAATTTGAAATAGGGGAATCCCCTTTATCAGATGGGGGTACCTTTTGTATTATAATATTACAACCTTTAAGACTTCCTATCTCTGCCTCTCCTTAATGTAAAAAATTGGGGGTACCCTTGAAAGAATCATGTCTGCTTCTGCCCCTGTTTAGGTAAGCGGGGGTTTGTTATTAGGAGGAGTTAGTGTTCTTTTAAGTGAACAAAATCTGCCTGTATCTCCTGCAAAGGAACAATTCACACATTGTTTTCTGCTTATGTTTTTCTTTAGGCTGATTTCTTTTTGAGGGAATAGGGGTGTGAGCCATACAGTATACTATGGTGGGGATTCATCAATGGGCAATTAAAGCAGCACATCAGATATGATGTTCTGTGCCAGGATAATTGATATAAACGCTTGTATATTTATCAATGAATTATCATATTTTCATATTTCCCTGCCTTGTGTATGAGAGACAGAGAAGCATGATGAAAAAGCATGGTGTAAATGGTACCATTCAGGCACTACATCTATGCATACAGCATGGTATGTTGGCCCTCCTATCATTCTGTGGTGTCTGCCAGCCTGAAGCTGTAGGATGGGATTAGTGGATATGTCTGGCTCTCATTCTTTGACAAATGTATGTGGGCCTGATACAATCTTTCTATTAGTGAATCAGTAAATGGCTAATGTGAAGGGAATCCGAGGAGTTCCATGCACGTCATGCCATACTCCGCTTGATGAATTTTTGCCTAACTCTGAGCACTGCTTCTATATTTATTTTATGAGTGCTTTTAACAATAATAAAATATAGCAAACCTGTTGCATCTGTAATAGCTGAATGTGGCCTGTAGATGTCAGCACTGCAAATAATGTGATTGCTGCAGGAAAGATATACTGTTAGATAAAGCTTGGAACATGAAATTAAACATAAGAAATATTTAAAGGTCACAGTCTAAACCTCCTGAATGCTAGAGATGTCTCCAATGCACATCCTGACTGTTCTTTGGCCATGCGCAGTTCTGTTCTACCTTCCATATATTCATGGTCTATAGGCAGGACTAATATATCAGCTGTTTTAAATATAGGCAGGCTAGTGCACACATAGACACCAAGGGGGGCTTGAGCACCTGCCCTTTTTGTCCAAAATGCCCTCGTGCCCTTTTAACAAAAAAAAAATAATAATTATGAGAAGTGCCCTTTTTTTCATTTGAGCCCCTGCCCCCCAAATTGTCTGTGCACATCCCTGAATACAGGAGTCTATTAGAGTACCTTTTTTCTGGCTAACTGAGTGTCTCAAAGATGCAAGGTTTCAAGACAACTAGGTCTCTTCTTCAGATATAGAAAGAATGAAATCTGAATGCACAATACAGGACTTCAAAATTCATGCACATTATTTTTACATCTACATTATACTAATCAGTATGACCATAATTAATTCCCTAGGTTCCAGTACAGTCTCTTTGAAGTGGACTAGAAGATGCAAACAGGATTAATTACCTTTTTAATGTTTCAGCGAATTTTACATTCTAGTCTATAGAATTATCACGGTGCCCGTGATCCCTATTGCATGATGGAGACATTACTACTTCCTGGTTTTCCTATGCGGGATTCTTATTGGTCCCGGGGCCTGATTCAGCCTAGAGCTAGCCCTTTTATACCCTGTCATGTCATTAGTTGGGCATCCTTTTGTGGTGCACCTGAACCTAGCGCTAGTTTTGCTGTTCTTCATTTTGTGTATGGCTCGATCTGCCTGACAACACTCTTGAGTGATCCTGATCTGCTACCACTTCTGTTGCTGACTGGACTGGCTGAGAACCCGCTTCCGTTGCCGACTGGACCGCATGAGAACCCGCTTCTGTTGCTGTATTGGACTGTCTGATTACCGCTTCCGTGGCAGTATTGGAGGTGCGGAGTACCGGCTCCCATGCTGTCACTTGCTGGGCTGAGTTACTCATTTCTGCTGCTGACTTGTCTGGCTGGGTATCCACTCTCACTGGCTGTGCTTCCTCCCTGGTTAATGGTTATAGGCATATTCATTGGGCGCATTACCACTTTAATTGCAAACATCGCTATCACCCTAGAGTTTTAGGGCTGGTTTGCTCACTTACCCTGACTGTTCCGTACCTCTGTTGTCCTAACGTTCTAAGATCCAGCCATAGGTGTAGTGGTCTGTTGCCTGTACTGCACATACTGGATGCCTGTTGTCAGTATCAGTGGCCTGTTGCCTCCGCTGTACCCTAGCGTACTAGGGCTCCTACTGTCTGTACCAGTGGGTCTGTTGCCTCCGTTCTACCCTAGCGTACTAGGACTCCTACTGTCAGTACCAGTGGGTCTGTTGCCTCCGTTCTACCCTAGCGTACTAGGGCTCCTACTGTTAATACCAGTGAGTCTGTTGCCTCTGTTCTAACCTAGCGTACTAGGGCTCCTACTGTCAGTACCAGTGGTTCTGTTGCCTCCGTTCTAGCCTAGTGTACTAGGGGTCCTACTGTCAGTAACAGTGGGTCTGTTGCTTCAGTTCTACTCTAGTGTTCTAGGGTTTCTACTGTCAGTACCAGTAGGTCTGTTGCCTCCATCTTACCCTGGCGTTCTAGGGTTCCTACTGTCATTACCAGTAGGCCTGTTGCCTTTGTGTTATCTGTGTACCAGGGCCTGCTGTAGGTATCAGTGGGTCAGCTGCCTACGGTTGTCCCTAGTGTTCTAGGGTTCCGCTGTCTGTACCTATAGTCTGTTGTGCGCTATTCAGCAATACTGTTTCCCACCTGACCTGTGAAAGTGTTGGGAAGTACGACGGTACTGTCTCCATCTGGGCTTGTGTGGGTTGGGAAAGTATCGTGTCATTATTCTGTTTTCTTTATTTTCAATAAAGCTATTTTTACCTTTCAGTATTTGTCTGAGTGTTCTTCAAAACCGTGACAAGAATGTATGGTTTAAACCTCCAAGAACTAGGAATGTCCAGTCATGGATATAAAGCCAAGATCACAGACATCCAAATTCAGAGAGCCACCCATGTACCCAGAAAAAATTTCAGGGAATGCAATCAACCACAAGAAGAGAACAGAGTGCCATTACTAGTCACCTATAACCCACAGCTTGAAGTACTGTGTAAAATCTCAAAAGAACTCCAAACAATACTACATACTGATGGCAGATTAAAAAGAATATTCTTAAGACCTCAGCTCCTCTCCTGTAAACAGCCCCCAGCCAGAAAAAAATGGTGGTGATGAGCTCCCTTGGAAATGCAACAGAGGATGGTAGACTCTGTTTACAAAAGACATGTGGAACACATGTACCATAGATAAGGTGCCCATACCACATTTCCACCGAAACCACACTATGAAGGGCAAATGCTACTGTCCCCAAACTGAACTATCTGTGAGTGAGTCAGGACATACCGTAAGAAAAAGGATGAATTCTCATAGGTCCAATGTGTACAACCACATGTTAAGATACACCCCAGTGGGTCAACATTTTTGCAAAACTGACCACAGCATTAAAAATCTCAAAGTGACTGTACTGATGGTAAAAGTTGATAACCAAGTTTAGCAGTCTGAACTGTGGCTTGAATTGTAAGAATTACTTTGTCACATTATTCTACAAAATAAACATATTTTGGTCCCTTTGGGTACCGAGGGCTATACAGTTCATTGCAAGCAAGGCACTGTGTACACCTCTGGCACTTGGAAGGTTAACCCATACATTCTATAGACTGGAATTTAGAATTCACTGTAGCATAAAAAATGTAATTAATCTTGTTTGCATCTTCTAGTCTACTTCAAAGAGACTTTACTGGAGCCTAGGGAATGAATTATAGTCATACTGATAAGTAGCTGACCTTACACGTTAAAATAAAGTGCATGAGTTTTAAAGGCTTGTATTGTGCATTCATCCTTCATTCTTATTATGCCTGAAGAAAAGTCCTAGTTGTTTTGAAAGCTTGCATCTTAAATCCACTCAGCCAATAAAGGTATAATTTTTACTCTACTAATCTCTTGCATTTTCTATGGCTAACACTATAGTATGCTTTACCCATATTACAATGGAAGATAGCACAATGTACCACACACAAATGATGCTGAAGAACCTCCTAAAGAAACTTGCACAATTGGACAGTGACATTTACTTCCTGACAACATGCAAAAAGGAAAATCTCATTCCTAAAGGCCTCATCATAAAGAACCGCACTGTAAAGGCCAACAATAGCTAGTATACACAGCAGTTATGTTTCAGAACCTAAGAAAAGAAGCATAATAATCTAAATGGAATTTGTTACAACATCAAGACAAAAGTAAAAGCAGAGATCCTGACCCTCAAAGCAGGTGTGGGAAAAGACATAGAGGATATGGAAAATACTTTGCAGCTGTACTACAAGAAACTGCAAACGCTTCTTATAAGAAACAAAACCAAGAAAGTAGACAGAGTACGGCAAAATACAGGGCAGTTATATGAACTATCAAGATGTGTAGAACAAAAGATTTGTGTTGTCAACCTCTCAGAACACAAGTCAAGCAAAGATGGGTTATCTGTACTTTCTAATGGACTTTCCTTCTGCCCATCCAAACCTATGGATAGAATGGAACTCAGTAGTGATAAGGAGGAGTCCTTCAGAAAACAGACACAAATAATTATTGTATGACAAAGAAAACAATTAATCATCCCAAACCACAGAACTAGATCACCACTACAACATACCTAATTAAAATCCACATGGACCCTGCCACCAAGAAGCAACCCCACACTGGACAGTTATATAGAGAGCTTCAGAAAGTCACATCATCTATACTTGACAGACAATACAAACTGGCACACAACCTAACTACCAAGGAACAAAAAGCAATACAGTCACTAAAGGACACTTCAGTGGGTTAACATGTTTACAAAACGGACCACAGCATTAAAGATATCAAAGTGACTGTACCGATGGGAAATTTTAGGACACAGAGAGACAGAAAGATCTGGGCGTATGTTGATAACCAAGTTTAACACTCTGAACTGTGGCTTGAATCGTGACAAGGAATTTGTCCCATTACTAGAGCCCAGTAAATGAATTATGGTCATACCAATAAGTATTAGAATTTACATGTTAAAGGATAAAATTTCTTTCCTTTTCCTCTGTTTTCCCACCACGGCTAATAGTGTGTATAGTCTGATTCCAATTAGCTGATGTAGGGCCAATGAAAAAAATATCTGATAAAGGTGCTTCCTCCCCTTGTTCCGGTTAGTCTTGTTTTGTCAAAGCTTAAAAATAAAGCACAAAGAGGTTAAAGGGCAGGGAACGCCGTGGTGGGAACACAGAGGAAAAGGAAATAACAGTAAGAAATGTTATCCTTTCCTCTGTGTTCCCCCTCACGGCTAATAGTGAGACATACCCGAGCAATGAGAGTATAGGGTGGGAAGAAGCACTATAACAGAACCAATCTTCCCTGAATAAATATATCTTGCAATAAGCAAAGAATAAGTGTGTGATTCAGATACGGTATATCTACATATATCTATTGGATTAAAGATAATTGGGCCACAGACCCTCTTACCACTCCTTGGTAAGAGGAGAACCTTTCTTCCAAATTTCGCTTCTGCTGATGAATATACATCCAACTGGTAATGTTTTATGAATGTAGATATTTAAGATCAGGTGGCTGCCCGGCAGATGTCTTCAGCAGAAGCAAAGGCTCTTGATGCCCATGAAGTTGATACTGCCCTGGTGGAGTGGGCTCGGAGAATCTTTGGAGGATTTAACCCTGTTTATAAATAAGTTATTTTTATACAATCTGTGATCCATCTAGCGATGGAGGATTTTGAGGGAGCTAAACCCTTATTCTTTCCTTGGAAACAAACAAAGAGCGTGTCCAATTTCCTGAATCCCTTTGTTCTGTCTATGTATGCTGAAATGCATCTAACCACATCTAGATTGCGGAGTAGTCTTTCTTCTTCTGTTTCTGGGTTCTGGAAAAAGGAGGGAAGTACTATGTCCTGATTCAAGTGGAACTCTGATACCACTTTAGACCTGAATTTGGGCCTCATTCGCAAGACCACCCTGTCCTGGTGCATAATCAAGTAGGGAGATTTAGAGGACAGTGCCTCTAGTTCGCAAACCTTTGTGGCTGAGGTTATACCCGTTAAAAATACTGCTTTAAGATTAATGTACTTCAGAGGAATCTTATCCAAAGGCTCAAATTTATTTGATCTTGCCAGGTATTTTAGGACTACTTTCAAGTCCCAAGGAAGCAGTATCTTCTTGATTCTTGGTCTTGCCTTTGAGACTGCCACAAGATATTTTCTGATGAGCATATCTTCCACAAACTGGTGTGCTAGGGTGGCTGACAGGGCTGACACTTGAACTCTTAGTGAGGCTGGACTTAGTCCAAGCTCAAAGCCAGCCTGAAGAAAATCCAGAATTTCTGGTGTAGAAATGGGCTTATCTAAAATATTCTTTAGACCCCATTTTCTGAAAGTCTTCCAGACCCTGCAGTATATGTTAGATGTAGATGTTTTTCTACCCCCTGTCTGAATCACTAGGTCTGACAATCCCTTCTTTCTTAATGACCACCTTTCAACCTCCAGGCCATCAGATTGAAAAAGGATGGCTCTGGGTGAACAATTGGTCCCTGATGTAGAAGGTCCTGCCTGCAGGGCAGAGTCCATGGGGCTTCCGTCGATAACTTTATCAGATCCGGAAAACAAATCCTTCTGGGCCAGTAAGGAGCAATCACTATTGCATTTACTTTGTCTGCTCTTATCTTCTTTAACACTAGAGGAATTAATGGAATCAGTGGAAAAATATACACCAGTCTGAAGTCCCATTTGAAGCTCATGGCATCCTGCCCCATAGCTTTTGGGTGATGGTATCTTGAGAAGAACCTCTGGCACTTTGAATTGTTTGCTGATGCCATCAAGTCTAGTGAAGGATTTCACCATCTCCTGCAGATTGTCAGGAAGATCTGATGATTTAGTGCCCATTCCGCTTGGTCCACTGTGTTCCTGCTTAGGAAGTTGGCTCATACATTCTCCTTTCCTGGAATGTGTCTTGCTGATAGTTCTTTTACATTCTTTTCCGCCCATCTGAGGATTCTGTGGGCTTCCCTGCTGAGAGACTTGCTCTTCGCCCCTCCTTGATTCTTTATGTACATAGCTGCTTCTATGTTGTCGGTGAGGATTCTTACTTTTTTCCTACCAGATAATTCTTTAATCGTGCCAGGCAGTATTTGATTGCCCTTAGTTCCAGTACATTTATGTGTAGCTTTTGCTCTCTCCTTGACCACTTTCCCTGGGCTGACATATTGCTCCAGTGCCCCCCCCATCCGTGGAGGCTGGCGTCCTTGGTCACAGATTCCCATGGATGATCTTGAAGTGATCTGCCTTTTTCCAGACTTATTGGTTTTAACCACCATCTTAGATCTTTCCTTAATCTCTGAGGAAGTAGAATCCTTTGTGAGGTATTCTGGGAATCTTTGTTCCGTCTGCTTAGAAAATATCTCTGAATGGGTCTCATATGGTCTCTGGCCCATGGAACTATTTGTGTTGTTGAGGTCATGGTTCCCAGAATCTTCTTGAAATCCTTTGCTGTGTGGCAAGAGGATTTTAGGAACTGTCTTATTCCTTTCCTTAGGCTTTTCTTTCTTTGTTGAAACAGGGTTGCTACTGCATCCTTGGTATTGAAATGTAGTCCTATGAATACTGCCTGTTGTGCTGGTGCTAAATGACTTTTCTTCAAATTCATGATCCATGCTAATTGTTGAAGAAAGGTGATCACTCTCTGGGTTTCCCTCTGTGACTGAAGTCTGGATTCCGCTATCAGTAGTAAGTCGTCTAGGTAAGGGACTATGCATATTCCTTCCATCCTCAATGATTGTAAAGCTGCAGCCAATGTCTTTATAAAAATCCTTGGTGCCGATGAAAGACTGAAAGGGAGAACTATGAATTGCCAGTGCTGTTCTGTTATGGCAAACCTGAGGAATTTCCTGTGAGCTTTCCTCACTGGGATATGATAATATGACTCCTTCAAGTCTATTGTGGTTAGAAAATTTCCTGGGGCTACTGCTCTGAGGATTGAAGATGTTCATTCCATCTTGAATCCTTGGGGTTTTATGAAGGCATTCACCCTTTTCAGATCCAAGACTGTTCTGTAAGATCCTTCCGGTTTTGGAACAAGAAACATTACAGAATATATTCCCTTCTTTCTGAAGTCTTGCGGGACTGGCTCTATGACTCTTTCTTCTGATAACTCCTGAATCAGGTTGAAGAGAGCTTCTCTCTTGCTAAGGCTTGTTGATATCTTGGATGGTATGAACAAATTCTTTTTCAGGCTGCATTTGAGGTCTAGAGGATACCCAGCTTCTAAATTCTGTAATACCCATCTGTCTGGTTTTTCCAGGCTTTTCCAGATGTGGTCAAATAACTCCAGTTGCTCCCCTACTGGAGCTAGAAGCTTGGCCCTGTAACCTTCAGGGGAGGTCTCTCCCGTAATTCTTATGATTGTTGTCTCTTCTATAACCTCCTGTTTGTCCTTGCTGCATTGGCTGTTTTCTTTGATTGTATGGTCTGGATGAGGAAAAGCACATTGTGTCCCGAAAGGACTGCCTATGGTTCTTGTAGGATCATCTCTGTGGAGATGATTTAGATATTCTGTCCTGAGGTAAAAAAGAGCTCTTCCGTCCTGTCATTTTGGAAATTATCTCACTTAAGCGGTCTCCAAATAACAAATTGCTCGAAAAAGGGAAGGACACCAACTTTGACTTTGATGACAGGTCAGCCCCCCGAGGCTTTAGCCAAAGGGTTCTTCTCGCAGTAACTGACAGGGATAAGGCTTTGGCCGACAATCTAATGGCATCCATAGAGGTATCACAAGAAAAACCTCCTTGATATTAGCCTCCTTGATATTAGCCACTTCCTTCATTAGTTTTGATCTTGATACTGAAGATTCAATGCTTTCTTCCAAATTGGTCAACCAGATTCTGACAGCCTTGGAAACACATGCCATGGCTGTTGCCACTTTCACGTTTTGTCCCAAGAAGGTGAATTGCTTCTTGAGTGTTGCCTCCATCTTCCTATCCATATTATCTTTAAGTGAAGAGCCATCCTCCATCGGGATCATCGTTCTTTTGCCAATTTGTGCTATTGGCAATTTGTGCTAAGGGTACATCCTCTGAAATCTTCTAGAGAATGAAATTCTCTTCTCTGCCTTACTCCATTCTGAGTTTACAATATCAGTGACTACTTGATGAACTGGGAACACTGGAATTTGATTCGTTTTTCCTATTAAAGACGCATCTATAATGTTGAGCTCTCTTTGTTCCTCAATCAAACCCAGGGACTTTCTGATTTGTTTCAAGAAGCCTTCCATTTTTTCAGAATTAAAGCATCCATCTTCATCCACTATTTCCCCCTCTTCCTCTGAGGAATATGCAGATAGTTCCAGTCCGCTATCTTCGTCAAAATCTAGCCCCCCAGCAGATGTACCTTCGCCAGGATCATCCGTTCTTTGGCGTTTTCTAGGGACAGACTGCATAGCTGTAAATGTATCCTGCATGGAGGATTTTATCCATGCCAGAAAATCAGAAAACTGCCCTGCATTCCTTGACCTGAAATGTTCTTAACCCGTTAAGGACCCATGACAGTCCCGGACCGTTATGGGTAGATTCCACTTAAGGACCCATGACGGTCCTAGACTGTCATGGTATAAATGATAGCAGCGTGCCTCCATGCACGCTGCTATAATTTATTCCAGGTTGAGACTGAACGCTCCGGTACCGGAGCATTCAGTCTCAGCCCTTCTCAGTTGTGCTGGGTCATTTGATCGCTGAAGCAGCGATCACATTTACCAGCATTCTCAATGAGAGTCTCTCCTCAACCCATCTGTCCCTTACCAGCAAAGTAAGGTACAGAGAAGCAGAGAGGAGACACCTACTAGAGTAAAATAAATCAGCAGCTAAAATCAACTGTTGTTTTGTTTTTTGTTTAAAAAGACACAATGCAATTTTTTTTTGCAAAAAAAAAAAAAAAAATTAAAAAAAATAATATGTCAATTACCAAAAGTGGAAGTGTGATTGTTGTGAAGCCACGTAATATATTTATATACAACACCAAATGTAATCAATAATAAAAGTGGGGAAAAGGGACATGAGGATTTTCACCCAGGGGGACAGTGCCCACTTAAAACTGCCCATTTTGTAGGTATGAATGACTGGTCATACCTTTCATGCAGTGTCCATAAAAATTTAACCCATTGCACGTAAATGATCCCAAGAGAAAAAAATGGCCTTTTTCTTTTGTTTTACAGTTTTCTTTAATTTAAAAAAAAAAAAAAAATAAAAAAAAATGGTGTGCTATCCATATAAGTGTGGTTTCAAAAGAAAGCCCTATTTGTACGTAAAAAAATGGTATATCATTTTCATGGGTAAAATAAACTACTTAGAGGGAAAACACTGTTGAACAAAAAGGTCAGAATTGCTCAGGTCCTTAAGTGAAATCCACCTCAGATTTTTCCGGTCCTTAAGGGGTTAAGGCATTCAAGATATAGCCTATTAGGATCTGACATAGGTAATGGATTAGGAAAATGTATACAGGTTTTCTGATTCTGAGTCCCCTTGTCCTCTTTCTGGAGGACCCTTTTCCTTGGAGGCTGATGGCTTAGAGGCTGACATCTTAAAACTTAGCTTTTATTTCAAATAAAACAAACAGGAAAAAAACAGCAAAACTTCTCAGAACCTGGCCAGAAGCCACACTATGCAGGTCTTAAATAGCTGTCTAAGAAGCAGCCCCTGGCTTGCAGTTCAAGGTGAAACACGGAGGCCCGCCAGAATAACAGATGCTCATACGCATACAAAAAAACAGGCTTTTGCCCCTTGCCTGCCCTTTTGCTCTGCAGTGTGAGCAACGGCAGGCACTTTCCCCTCCAGTTTCCTCCTTTCCAGTTGCTGTACCAGACCTCAGACCAAGCTCCATTCTTCTTCATGCACTCTATAGTGAGCATACGTGACATCACATCCTTATCCGGCGGCTCACTAGCCGCGATGCACGTGGAGAGGAGGGAAAACTTCCTGACTAACCCAGCGGTGAAGTCAGGACCTCAGGAGGAATATGCTTGGCGTCCCCCTGGCCTAGGCAGTAACGCATGCGGACGCATATGGAGTATTTTTACTGAAAAAACAACACCAAAAGGTAAATTTTGAACTTATTCTTATTAGTCTAAGTAAGCTGAACAACAGCTTCCCTTCTACAGCTGTAGGGCAAAAAGACTAACCGGAACAAGGGGAGGAAGCACCTTTATCAGAAATTGTTCTCACTGGCTCTACATCAGCTAATTGGAATCAGACTATACATACTATTAGCTGTGAGGGGGAACACAGAGGAAAAGTATGTACATGAGTTTTTTTTTTAAGTCATGTATTGTGCATTCAGCTTTCATTCCAAATATGCCTGAAAAAGAGAGCTAGGTGTCTTGAAAGCTTGCATCTTAGAGCCACTCAGCCAGTAAAGGTATCATTTTTACTCTACTAGTCTCCTGCATTTTCTATGTCTAACATTCTACCATGCCTTACCCCTATTTTAAATAGATTCACATGCATCTGCAAAGCATTACTCATCTCCTCAGAATGGAGTGACCAATATCTCATTTGTACTACTGGTACTACTACTATAATATAAATAAAAAAATAAAAACGATTAATAGAACATATAGATAATTGTGAAAGTTCTTTCAAAACCATCAATGTTATTTTAGTTGATAAGGTCTCTTTAAGGAGCCCTCTCAGTTCCAGGCACTGTGACCAGATAATGCGACATGATTTGTAGCATGATGATCGAGTACCTGGGCCCAGGTCTTGGAGATAAGAGATTAAGCTGATTCTGAAAGTCCCTTGATAAACCAGGGACCCCTGAAATCAGCCAAGCCATCAGGTGTATTTGGTTTGTCACCAATAGCTTGTGAGGATTGCCTGATGGCTCCATTAACAAAGGAGGGAACGGAGTTACATAACGTGGATAAACTACTGACAGTTCAAGAAGTGGAGGGAACCACAGTTGAGCTGTCCAAAAGGGAGTGATAAGGATGATGGTAGCATCTTGTTTCCTGAGATGAAGAATGACTCTGGGAATCATTGCAAAGGTGGGGAAAACGCATAATTTCTGTTTTCATGCCATGTCCTGAGAACTACGTCTATGGCTTGAGCCTCCGGATCCGGTCTCCAACCGAACAATTTTGGTAACCGTTTCTTTAGTGTTAAAGCAAACAGGTCTATTTGCAGAAGACCCCAGATTAAATATATTTTCTTGAGAACTGTTTTGTGTAATTTCCAATCTCTGGAATCCGCTAGATATCTGGAATTCCAGTCTGCTATTGCATTGGAAAGGCCTGGCAGAAATTTAATTTGCACAGAAATGTTTCTGTCCAGACAGAATTGCAAAAAATTCCTTGGACAGAGTGTGAGGGTTTTTTGACCTGGTACCTCCCAATTGATTGATACACTGGAGTCCTGATATTTTGTCCATTTTGAGAAGGATGCAGCAATTTGTTGTATCTTTTCTGAGACATCTGATTGCAAACGAGCATGCTAAAAATTTGAAGCAGTTGATGAGCAGTTAATTTTTCTGATGTGCCCATTTGCTTCCTATGGTGAGATCTCCACATTGGGCTTCCTAACCTAAGTTGCTGGCATCTGATTCGATTACTATATCTGGGGACATGCTGAAGACTTCTTTACCTTTCCAGGCCTCCATATGATTTAGTCACCATACTCGTTCTTCCCATGCTTCTATAGAAAGGGTAACCATATCCATATATCCCAAACCTATCCGAAGATTAAGGGCTTTCAGGCTTTGAAGGGCTCAGTAATGTAATGGGACTGGAAATATCACTTGAATCGATGCAGACAAAAGTCCTACAATTCTTGCTATTGATCTCAACGAAATGAGATCTTTTGTTACAAACGCTCACATTTCTTTCCGAATCATTTTCAGTTTCTTTTTGCAAATGTCTTTTTATTGTTGGTATCTCCTGGAACATTATAAGTATATTGTCTAGATAAATTATCATTAGTACTTCCCTGCTTCTCAGGGATGAAATCACTGGTTTCATAAGTTTCGTGAAGCACCAAGGGGCTGATGTTAATCTGAATAGTAGGTAAGTGAATTGTAACTTTTTCACTTTTCACAGAAACTGAAGAAATGGTTGGTAAGCATCTTTGACTTTGAGGCCCCGTTTTACCATGCAATCTGATGGCATCAGCAGATCTCTGAAGCAACCTATACCCTCCATCTTGAAATTTCTGTACATAACTTGTGTATTTAGCTCTTTTAAGTTTAAGTACTGGGTGTAAACCTGACTCTTTACTAAGAAAATATTACTTTAGGGGAACTACCACCCCGCAAAAACTGTATGTTAATTAAGTCTTCATCTGGTGACTAACTGCTTAGTAGCGCTAGTCGCCAGAAATATTACCTGGTTTCAAAGATTTTCTACTTATTCGGAGGCTGACAGTAGCGGGAAGCACGGACATCTTGCCATAGTGATGTCCGTGCGCCTGCGCTGTCAGTCCCTTTTGACTACTGGTCAAAAGTTTTAGAACACCCCCATTTTTCCAGTTTTTATTGACATATACACAGTTAGTCTATCATTGATCTCTGAAAATAAAGCATAGACCAAATAAACAATTGGACATGAAAAAGAAATCATGGAATCGTTTTCCTTAACAAAATGTAATCTAAATTTTTGACTTATCAAAGTAGCCACCTTTTGCAGATACAACAGCCGAACACACTCGTATCATTCTTTCTACAACTGAAATAAAATATTGTTCAGAAAGTTCTTCCCAACACTGTTACATAAGTTCCACAAATGTTTTGTTGCTTTGCTTTCACCCTTCACCCTTCAATAACAACTGGAAAAATGGGGGTATTCTAAAACTTTTGACCGATAGTGTATATATGTCTCTTGCCAATCACACCTTGATGCACACAACTTTCCCTCACTCGCTGGCCATACTCAATCTCTGGGGTTATCTACGTACAGTAGGCAGATTGATAAAGAGGGGATTCTCTGAAGCAAGGCATAAGATGCTACTTCGCTCTAGAGGGCAGAAGGCAAAGCACAATGTCTCTGAGATCTCTCCAGACAGAACAGAAAGCATGAGCACACTCTCAGACACTTTTTATTATTGGCTGAAAGCAACAAATGACCACTAACTGTGGGGATATGTTCCTAAAATCCCCATCAATAGGGCAGCTTACAAATGACACAGAGGATGATAGCATGGCCCAGGTACTAGAGCTAGTGTTGATTCTGTCAGGATCATGACTAATCCCCATACATTTAATCCAGGGGTTATTTGTCCCCCATTTCTCACACCAATGTGCAGCTGAGTGCTCTATGCTCTTAATTCTGCCCCAGCGAGGTCCCCACAGATTCCATTCTGCCTAGCTGTGTGTGTTTAAGAAAAGAGCCAGGGACAGTATGGAGCTCCTCTTTGTTCCCTGGCTCCATTCATAAATGACCTCCATATATGGCTAGGCTCAGAGTTATTCTGGCAGCATATATATTATTAGTCTTCATTTATTGAACTCCAGCATATTCCACAGAGCTAGACAAAACAGGAGCATACAGAACCTGATCAAAACAAATGGTATAGAGTGCGCTGCTCAAGAGAGCAATTACATTATAGAGGGTAAGGAAACATCACATACACAAGGAGAAGGGTAGATTGTAGTTGAGCAAGGTGAACAGCTGGATCCAGAAGAGAGTGAGGGATCTAAGGCTTTTAAGAAAAGATGTGTGTGAAGAAGTATGTTTTCTATGACAGCTTGAAACTTATAATGTCAGTTGAAAGTCTGATATGACATATCAGTGAGTTCAGTAGCCGGGGTGCAGCCTGGGAGAAGTCTTGTAAATGTTCCAGTGTGATGTACTTTATTTGCCACTATGAAAGATGTTGGTAGTGGTCTTGCCCCATATCTAAAATGTGTGAAGAATGCACAAGAGAAAAAAAAAACTAAATGAAGTGTTTTGTTTAAGGCATGGTAGCCTATAAGGTGCTTCTCAAGTAACATTTTTTTCACTCCCATGTGCCACTGCAGAGATGAAATTTGCATATTCATATCAGCCTGATCCCACCCAGTCTCCCTAAGTGAAAAGTATTCCAGGCATGGGTCTTTGCTTCCATGTGCATAAATGGAATCAGCTGCACCCCATTCATAAGGCCCACATAGGCCTAAATGTATACATGGGGTTCTGCTGTGTCTCTTGTGATGTTTCAGAACTTGATTGTTTGTGGGTGGGACCAGTCTGATATTTAAAATTTCCTCTCTGCAATGGCACATAGGAGTGAAAAAAGTGACTTGAGCAGTTTCTGAGAGACTACCATGCCTTGAACAAAACACTTTATTTTGTTCTTTCTCTGTGTGCATTCATCACATTTTTTGTTGCCCCATATCCAAGACAATTTAGTCATGTTGTTCGTCGGGGTTATGTTTAGCCTGATTACCTCTTCTTTTTTTGAGGTATGGTATACATTTTAAATGTTAGAGACCAAAGTCTTTCCACAGCTGCCTACACATATTTACAGTTATAGATACTTTGCACTTAGTGTCTGAACCTGATACAGTTCTATTGTTCCATGGACCCAGATGAGATATTCTACCATGTATGGATACTTTTAGGCACCTTTTCTAGGATCATATAAGCTTCACTAGGCAGGCGAGCAGTAACGGAATGGCCCTGGGAACTACACAGGCCAAGTGGGAGGACAGTGCAGAGCACTTCCACACACACCGTATGAATGACACACCTTCACGAGACCAGGGAGGAACAGTGAACTCACTTTCCTCACCCTTCACTAGGAAGGCGAGCAAAAACGGAATGGCCCTGGGAACTCACACAGGTTAGGTGGGAGGACAGTGCACAGCACTTCCACACACACAGTCAGCAGGAAATAGGAAAGCCAGGAATCAGAGCCAGATCGGGTGGTCAGACGTAGCCAGGAGTCAGAGCTGGATCGGATAGTCAAACGTAGCAGGAGTAATACACAGGAACAACAGTGGACCAACACAGCACTAAGCTCAGGTACACCACGAAAGGGCAAAGGTAATGAGGCATGCTGAGTTTTAAAAGTCCTGGCAGGTGGGCAGAGAGATGACATCACCAGCATAGTGACCTATAAGAACAGCGACTCAGCGTAGAGCGACAGCTAGGTAATAACAATGTCGCTGAATAGCAATACCTCTTGAAGGCAATCATGGGCACCGTGATAGTTCCCTTTGAAATAGTGCAATGCACCAATGACTTTAAAGGAATGAGAATTTACCCTCACTCTCAACCTGTTCATTTATTCCCCTTTTCATATATTCTTGTTCTACTTTCAGGCCCACTGAGGAACCACACGACTTTCTCGTCACTCGGAGTTGGTCACTTACAGCAAGTTGCGATGCACTGGTGAGAAGCTTGATGACTTGAATGATGGGGCTATATTTGACTATTGCCATCATCTGTGGTCTCATGCCTGTTTTTACCTCTATTGACCCTTTTATTGTCTTGTTATGCTGACAGTCCCCAATGCTAGTTATGTTCAGGTTCCTTTTATTAGCACAGCAATGTATCGGGGTGTGTTGCTGACCTACATGACTTCCCTTGAGAGCTCTAATTCTGATAGTGACTATAGATTATTTTAGCTCTTAGTGACCATCTGTATTTGCACCCTTTGTTGGTTGCACTCTGTCACTATGAGTGGATGGGGATGCAGCAATGTTTGGGCCCCTTAGTGACTTGTTCTGCATAAATGTGTATACTTTGATCCGGGTGATTCTGAACTTTTGCTAGACTCAATTACTTTCTCTTCTGCCGTTTGACCCCTTCTTTATAAAAAAAACGCTTGTATTAATATGGCATACTATGACTAATTTCTTAACTAGCATCTATTTTTCCACTAGTATACAACTCCTAGGCCATTTCAAGTTTCAGCCAATTGTGTCATTCATGATACGTTTCATATACTGTGCACAAGATATTTTACAGTTCACATGGTAGCTCCCCTTCTGGGGAATGGATGTACACAATATGATGTCTCACCTAAAAGTGGGTAAAATTGTTCAATGAAATATAGTAGGTACTTAATATAAAAGGATATTAAATGCTTGTCTTAGATTTTAGACTCTTTGAAGTGGTGCAAATGTAAAAACATATATCTGTTTTTCATATAGCGCCACTTTAGGAAAACTTTGAGTACAGTTGTCTAGGGGTAGAAAAACGTCACCTACAAATGTGACGAGCACCCATCAAGCACAAACAAGATAAAATGTCTTGTTCTTAGGTGTGGTGGCCTCCCAATGGTGCTACAAGTCATGGCTTTCACTCCCATGTGCCATTGCAGAAAGAAAATTTCCATATCTGACTGGTCTTGTCTACAGACAGTGTAGCTCAGAAATGTCAAGCAAAATCGAGCTGCATGAGACAGAGATAAAATCAAAGATGCATGTTTCATCCTATGAAGGCCTGATTGATGTGGTGCAGCTGAATCCCTTTAGGCATATTATTAGGAGAACAGATAGGGTAATATGTGGCTCTGATCGCAGCAACCGAATGGTTTGCTGTCTCCCGGGTGCCCGGGTTCGGCATGTTGCAGACAGGGTGGACAGATTATTGGGAGGGGCTGGAGAGGATCCAGCTGTTTTGGTGCATATTGGTACCAATGACAAAGGAAGAGGAAGGTGGAAAGTCCTAAAAGATAATTTTAGGGATTTAGGGAGTAAGATTAGGAACTGGACCTCCAAGGTAGTATTCTCAGAGATACTACCTGTGCCATGCGCTATGCCAGAGAGACAGCGGGAGATTAGGGAGCTCAATGCATGGCTGAAGTCTTGGTGTATGAAGGAGGGCTTTGGGTTTTTAGAGCACTGGGCTGATTTTTCTTTGGGGTACAATCTCTATAGTAGGGATGGATTGCAGCTGAATGCAAGAGGGTCTCAAGTGCTTGGGGAGAGGATGACTAGACGGTTGGAGGAAATTTTAAACTAGGAAGGGGGGGAGGAGTCAATAAATACTGGGCTAGATAGTATAGAAAGGGAAGGTGATGTAGTTAATAACCAGATGGGTGGATCTGGGGGCGGGGTTAGTACAGATGATAGGGAGAAGCCTACAAACCACATAAAAATTAAATCACAAATGGAACATAGCAGTGGCATAAATTGTATGCTTGCAAATGCCAGAAGTTTAACTGGTAAAATAGGGGAACTGGAGCTGGTAGCTGAAATCGAAAACTATGACTTGATAGGCATAACAGAAACATGGTGGGATGACACACACATGATTGGTCAATCAATTTGGAGGGCTACATGTTATTTAGAAAGGATAGGTCAAACAAAAGATGTGGTGGGGTCTGTCTGTATGTCAAACCAGCATTATTGCCTCATTTACGGGAAGATATATGTGATGACAGTAGTGAACATATGGAATCCCTGTGGGTTGAAATAGTCACTGGAGGTAAAACTGCCCAGAAAATATTAGTGGGAATTTGCTATAAACCACCAAACATTGGTGACCTTGAAGAATCACAGCTGTTAATGCAAATAGAAAAGGCTTCTCAAATAGGGAGAACTATAATTATGGAGGATTTTAATTATCCAGAAATAGACTGGAAAAATGGAACAGCTAATTCTGCTAAAAGCAGTCAGTTTCTGAACTTGTTGAATGACAATTTTTTGTCTCAACTAGTGCAGACCTCAATCAGAGGGAATGCGTGTCTGGATCTGGTAATAACTGACAATGAATAACTTATCTCTAACATCCAAGTAAGGGAACACTTGGGTAACAGTGACCATAACATGGTATCGTTTGAGATTAATTCAAAAAAGCATTTTGGTATGGATTCCACCAAAACACTGAATTTTAAAAAGGCCAACATTAGTAGGTTTAATTCATCCCTTGTTCTTGTTGACTGGGATAGAATATTTTCAGGAAAAAACACAGAAGGTAAGTGGAATGCCTTCAAAATAACATTGCAAAAATATACATATACATTCATCCCTGTTGGAAACAAATACAAAAGAAGCAAATTAAAACCAGTGTGGCTAACCAGTAAAGTAATTCATGAAATAAATAAAAATAAAGCAGCATTTAAAGGGGTAGTAATGTTTCATAATAAAAGCAGCTCTAATTAGTCATCATAGTATTTGGACTTTGGAGAGTGTTATTTCAATTCTGTCAGAGTTGTAGTTCAAAAGTAATTCAATGACAAAGTGTCCCCCTCCCACCCCTTTTACTGATGTAACACTGCTCAGCCAGAACAGAAGGGAGGTGCCCAGGTAGATTGCAGAGAGGGACAATCTTCAATTAAGATAAGGGAAAAACCTGAAAAGCTTGTCAAGGGGGGCAGGGATTTCATTCTTTTCATAGGAATAAGAGTGTCCCCTTCTGTTATCTGTCTGGTCTATGGACTGCATTCCACATCTGAGAAGAGATGGCTTACACTAGGTAAAAGGGGCGGGAGGGGGAAGCTTTGCTTGTGAATATCTCTTAAACCATAAAGGATTGAGAGATAAGACTTATATCATTCTTCGTGCTTTTTTAATGTCTACAAAATAAAATAAAGTTAAAACAAAGTATTAATATCCCTTTAAACATTAAAAAGCTGAGGGATCAGAAGAGGCATTTGCAGAATACAAAAATACCAACAAAACCTGTAAAAAGGCTATTAAATTAGCTAGACTGGAGAATGAAAAAAATATTGTTAAGGAGAGCAAAGGCAACCCCAAAAAATTCTTTAAATACATTAATGGCAAAAAATCAAAGTCTGATAACGTTGGGTCCTTGTTATCTGAAACGGCTGAGATGGTCAAGGGGGACAGAGAGAAGGCAGTTATTTTAAATAATTTATTTTCTTTTGTTTTACCAAGGAAGACCCACTGGACAAGAATCTGCAAACTACTTTTACAGAACAGTCACAGCAAGCATGGGAAGCACAAGAAAAAAGTGTTAAAACAATTGAATGGTGTTAAGGTAGACAAAAACCCCGGGGCCAGATGGTATACACCCCCGGGTACTTAAAGAGCTAAGCCAGGCCCTGGCCAGACCGTTATATTTGGTTTTCAGGGATTCTTTTATTTCAGGTATGGTGCCCATGGATTGGGGTAAAGCAGATGTGGTGCCCATATTTAAAAAGGGATCAAAGTCACAGCCAGGAAACTACAGACCTGTAAGCTTGACATCTGTGGTAAGGAAGCTGTTTGAAGGGTTGCTAAGGGAATATATTCAAGAATTCAGCTTGAACAGGAATATCATTAGCAGGAGCCAACATGGCTTTGTGAAAGACAGGTCTTTTCAAAGTAACTTGATCGCATTTTATGAAAAAGTAAGTAAAAATATAGATGAGGGAGCGGCGGTTGATGTGATCTATTTAGACTTTGCCAAGGCATTTGATACGGTTCCACACAAAAGGTTACTGTACAAATTGAATGAAATAGGCCTACGGGAAAATGTTTGTGTGTGGATTAGAAATTGGCTGAAAGATAGAATGCAAAGAGTGGTAGTAAATGGCAAGTTCTCCAATTGGATAAATGTGATAAGTGGAGTACCTCAGGGATCTGTGCTGGGTCCTCTTCTTTTTAATTTGTTTATTAATGACCTCCCAGAAGGCATAGGGAGCCATGCATCAGTGTTTGCCGATGACACAAAATTAAGTAAGGTAATAAAGTCTGAACTAGATGTGTCCTCATTACAAAAGGATTTGGACAAATTGAGTAACTGGGCAGGCAAATGGCAAATGAGATTCAGTATAGACAAGTGTAAAGTTATGCATTTTGGGTATAATAATAAAAATGCAATATATAGTTTAAGTGGTGTTTCTCTGGGGAAATCTACTAATGAAAAGGATTTGGGAGTAATGGTAGACAATAGACTTAGCAGTAGCATGCAGTGCCAGCTGGCAGCTGCAAAGGCCAATAAGATATTGGCATGTATTAAAAGGGGTATTGACTCAAGGGAGGAAGATATTATTATGCCTCTTTACAGGTCCATGGTAAGACCCCACCTAGAATATGCTGTTCAATTCTGGGCACCCTTTCTGAAAAAGGACATTATGGAACTAGAGAGAGTGCAGAGGAGGGCTACAAACCTAGTAAGGGGAATGGAAAGTTTTAGTTATAAAGAAAGGCTTGAAAAGTTAAATTTGTACACACTAGAAAAACGGTGTCTTAGAGGGTATATGATAACACTATATAAATATGTTCAGGGCCCATACAAAGGGCTCTCCAAAGACCTGTTCATTAACAGAACAGTACAAAGGACAAGGGGCCACCCGCTTAGACTTGAGGAAAGGAGATTTAATCTACAACAGCGGAAGGGTTTCTTTACAGTAAGGACAATACAGTAAGGAATTCACTGCCTGAGGAGGTGGTGCTATTAAATACATTAGATGCTTTTAAAAAAAGGCCTGGATACTTTAAAAGAGCATAACATAGGGGGCTATGTACGTTATTATTGGGATTAATATTTAGTTAGGGCTTGTTGATCCAAGGAGAAATCTGATTGCCATTTGGAATCAAGAAGGAATTTTTCCCCCCATTCAGGGTAGAATTTGAAATTGCTGTATTGAGATTTTTTTCTTTTTTTTTGTTGTTTTTTTGTTGTTGTTTTGTTTTGCCTTCTTTTGAATTAATAATGCTAAACAGGAATAGGAAAAGTATTGAACTAGATTGATTGATTTTTCAACCTAAATTACTATGTTACTATATGGAAGCAAGGACACATGCCTGGGACACCCTTATACTTAGGGAGACATACAAATGTGACGAGCACTCACCAAGCACAAACAAAATAAAGTGTCTTCTCAATGCTGCTATAAGTCACATTTTTCACTCCCATGTGCTATTGCAGAGAGGAAATTTCCATATCACACTGGTCCTGCTTGATGGGTGCTCGTCACATTTATATATCTCCCTAAGAATAAAGGTATCCCAGACATGGGCACTTGTTTAAATGTGCCTAACAGACTTTAGGGGCACCACACTGTCAAGACCCACATAAAAATGATATGGATGTCTATAGTTTTGCTGTCTTTCTTGTGCAGAGAGGATTTGCCTGACTTTTTGGAGCTGGACTGTCTATGGTTAAGACCAGTCTGATACAGAAATTTTTTCTCTGCAATGGAACTGTGTAGAGGCCACCTTACATAAAAATGGGACACTATCTTGTTCTTGCTTGATGAGTGCAAGTAACATTTGTATGTCTTCCTCAGTATAAGGGTAGCCCACAGACATGGGCTCTTGTTTCCATCTGCCTAAAGGGATTCAGCTGCACCACAGCAATTAGGCCCACATAGGTTGAAATGTACTTCTGTGGTTTTGTTGTCTCTCTCATGCGGAGAGGATTTGCCTTACATTTCAGAGCTGGACTGTCTGTAGTCAGGACCAATTGTATATGGAAATTTCCTTTCTGCAATGGCACATCGGAGGCCACCATGCTTATGAACAAGACACTTTATCTTGTTTGTGCTTGATGGATGCTTGTCACATTTGTATGTCTCCCTAAGAATAAGGGTATCCCAGGCATGGGCCCTTGCTTCCATCTGTGTAAAAGGATTTAGCTGCACCATACTGATGAGGCCCACACGCTGAAACATATGTCTGTGGTATGGTTGCCTTTCTTGTGTGGAGAGGATTTGCCTGACATTTCAGAGATGAACTATCTATGATCAGGTCCAGTTGGATATGGAAATTTTCTCTCTGTGATGACAAATGGTAGTAAAAATGTGACTTGTAGCACCATTGAGAGGCCAACATGCCTAAGAACAGGACACTTTAGCTTGTTTGTGCCTGATGGTTGCTTTTCACATTTGTATGTCTCCTTAAGTATAAGTGTATCCCAGGCATGGACCCTTGCTTCCATCTGCTTAAAGAGATTCAGCTGCACGACACCAATGAGGCCCACATAGGCCAGAACATCTGTTTCTGGTTTTGCTGCTTCTCTCATGCTGAGAGGATTTGCCTAATGTTTCAGAGCTGGACTGTCTGTAGTCAGGACCAGCCTGATATGAATATGGAAATGTTCTCTCTGCAAAGGTACATGCGAGTGAAGGGGGTACAGTTTGTCTCTCCAACTTATCCAATGCGTGCCCCCACTTGCCCTGCCCCGCAAAGCCAAAGCCAAAGCAAAATCAGACTCGCTAGGACAATATCCTACTCCAGATGCCATGTTTTTTAGCTCACAAGTGTTGTACATAAAGAACAAATATAATGAAGTTCATCATACTGATCCTGTGAAGATACCAGTCAAGCTGCAAAATGCCAAGCAATTCTGTTCTAGATAACGGAAGCAGCATTCCCCAGGTATACATTTCAGTATTCATAAGCCTCATCAGTGAAATACATCTAGTCTCTCTTGATAAATGAAAGCAAGAGGTTCATGTCTGCATTCCACCATAAATGTACCTGAGACCAAGCCCAAGGGTTATTTGCATATATGCAAAGTAAAGGCCAGAGATGTTCATCCAGGAACTAATCTGCCAGCAGACTATACAGGACCTTAGAAGTAGAAGTCAGAGATGCTCAACTAGACTCATGAGCTTGCAAGGGTAAGCAAATGCTCACTGGGACTGTGAATTCCCACCCAGGGTACAATCGCTTTTAGCTCACAAATGCCATACACAGAGAAGAAATATTATGAAGCATATCATACAGGTCCTGCCAAAATGACAGTCCAGTCACAAAATGTCAGACAATTCTTCTCTGAACAAGAGAAGCAGCTAACTCCAGATGTATGTTTCAGCCTTCTAGGGCCTCTTTGGTGAGGTGCAGCTGATCCCTCTAGGCACTTTTGAGCAATGGGTCCATGTCTGGACTCCCCCATTACCCTTAAGGTGACTAACCCTATGCGCAATTTGCATAGAAGTAGTCATAAATGCTCCAATAGACTCATGAGCTCACACGGGTATGCAAAAGCTCACTGGGACTGTGTCCTCACACCCAGAGTACAATCTCTTTTAGCTCACAAATGCTATACACAGAGAAGAAATACTCTGAAGTATAGCATACAGGTCCTGCCAAAATGACAGCCCAGCCACGAAAAGTCAGACAATTCTTCTGTGAACAAGGGAAGCAGCTAACCCCCAGACATACTTTGCAGCCTTCTCAAGCCTCACATGTGAGTTGCAGCTGATCCCTCTAGGCACTTGTGAGCAAGGGGTCCACGTCTGGATTCCCCATTACCATTAGGGTGACTAACCCTAAGAGCAATTTGCATAGAAGTAGTGAGAGATGCTCAACTAGACTCACGAGCTTGCAAGGGTATGCAAAAGCTGACTGGGACTGTGTCCTCATGCCTAGGGTACAAACTCTTTTTGCTCACAAGTACCATACACAGAGAAGAAATATTCTGAAGTATAGCATACAGGTCCTCCCAAAATGACAGTCAAGCCACAAAATGTCAGACAATTCTTCTCTGAACAAGGAAAGCAGCTAACCCCAGACATATGTTTTGGCCTTCTAGGCCCTCTTTGGTGAGGTGCAGCTGATCCCTCTAGGCACTTGTGAGCAATGGGTCCACGTCTGGATTCCCCCATTACTCTTAGGGTGACTAACCCTAAGAGCAATTTGCATAGAAGTAGTCATAGATGCTCCACTAGACTCCTGAGCTTGCAAGGGTATGCAATAGCTCACTGGGACTGTGTCCTCACACCCAGTGTACAATCTCTTTTTGCTCACAAGTTGTATACACAAAGAAGAAATATTCTGAAGTATAGCATACAGGTCCTACCAAAATAACAGTCCAACCACAAAATTCCAGACAATTCTTCTCTGAACAAGGGAAGTAGCTAACCCCAGATGTACTTTTTGTCCTTCTTGGGCCTCACATGTGAGTTGTAGCTGCTCCCTCTAGGCACTTGTGAGCAAGGAGTCCACTTCCAGATTCTGAAACATATCATACAGGTTCTTCCAAAATGACAATCCAGCTGCAAAATGCCAGACAATTCTTCTGTGAGGAAGGTAAGCAGCTAACCCCAGACGTATGTTTCAGCCTTCTTGGGCCTCGTCTGTGATGTGCAGTTGATCCCTCTAGGCACTTGTGAGCAAGGCCCAACAGTACGTCTGGGGTTAGCTGCTTCCCTTGTTCAGAGAAGAATTGTCTGGCATTTTGTGGCTGGACTGTCATTTTGGCAGGACCTGTATGACATGCTTCAGAATATTTCTTCTCTGTGTATGGCATTTGTGAGCTAAAAGAGATTGCACCCTGAGCACGAGGACACAGTCCCAGTGAGCTTTTGCATATTGCTGTAAGCTAATGAGCCTAGTTGAGCATCTCTGACTTCTTTTATTTCTATGCAAACTGCTTTTAGGGTTAGTCAGCCTAAGGGTAATGGGGGAATTCAGACGTGGACTCCTTGCTCACAAGTGCCTAGAGGGATCAGCTGCATCTCACCAATGAGACCCAACAAGGTTGAAATGTACAGCTGGGCTTACCTGCTTCTCTTGTTCAGAGAAGAATTGTCTGGCATTTCATGCCTGTACTGTTATTTTGGCAGAACCTGTATGGTATGTTTTAGAATATTTCTTCTTTGTGTATGGCATTTGTGAGCTAAAAGAGATCACACTTTGGACACAAGGACACAGTCCCAGTGAGCTTTTGCATACCCTTGCAGGCTTATGAGCCTAGTTAAGCATCTTTGATTCTTCTATATCTTTGCAAATTGCTCTTAGGGTTAGTCACCGTAATGGGGGAATCCAGAAATGGACCTCTTACTCACAAGTGTGTAGAGAGATCAGCTGCTCTTCAGCAACAAAACCCAACAAGGCTGAAGCATACGTCTGGGGTTACTGCTTCCCTTGTTCAGAGAAGAATTGTCTGGCATTTTGGCAGGACCTGTATGATATGCTTCAGAATATTGCTTGTGTATGGCATTTGTGAGCTAAAAGAGATTGCACCCTGGGCGTGAGGTCACAGTCCCAGTGAGCTTTTGCGTAACCTTGCAGGCTCATGAGTCTAGCTGAGCATCTCTGATTCTTCTATTCGTATGGTCCAGATGTGGACCCCTTGCTCACAAGTGCTTAGAGGGATCAGCTGCACCTTACCAATGAGGCTGAAACGTACATCTGGGGTCAGCTGCCTCGGCCTTTTGGCTAAGGTCAAGTGTAGTACTTGCCCAGGTAGGTGGCAGCTGCCTGGGCAGGGGTGGCATGCTGCGCTTGATCGGATGCCGGAGGTCGGGGAGCGGCAAAAGCCTGAGGTGCTTTTTACCTTTCGCAACACTAAGCACGTGAATCCTGACACGAGTGAAGGTGGAGCACTGGATGTACCTACGGACTTTTTCATTTTTTTCACTTTTGTCGCCCTCCTCCTTGGCAGGGTGCGAAGAATTTTTAAAATTCCAGCTGGGGCCTTAACAGGCACTTTATTATTTTTTCTTCACTGTGCACGTTTGGCACGGTAGACTGATTGCTTTCTCACTATTTATTTGGATTGAGCACTTTTTCCCACGGACACTTAGCACTTATTGAACACTGAAAATTACCACAGTGGGGCCGGGTCGGAAGACTCGAGCTTTGGTGTGTGTGTGTGGGGGGGATGGTTGATGTGCCCTTGGGCCTCCACCCCCCCCGAAAGACTCGGAAGCGTCTCTTCTCGGAGGGAGTGGAAGAAAGAGGCCCCGGTGGTCGAATGCTATAATGTCGAAGACCCCGGGGTGAAGACCCTTCTCTCCCTTCGGGGTGAGGAGGAGAAGCTAAAGGGCCCCCCAACCCTTCAATGGGGAGGGGGGCTGAAGGCTGACCCGGCCCCTTAAGGACTGCACTGCTGCACCGACACAGCGCACCCTGGGGAAGGAAGAAGCACTTGGACGTACAGCACAAGACTGCACAGTACCTCGGGCTTATCAATAACATCTGGGGTCAGCTGCTTCTTGTTCAGAGAAGAATTGTCTGGTGTTTTGGCAGGGCCTGTATGATATGCTTCAGAATATTTCTTCTCTGTGTATGGCATTTGTGAGCTAAAAGAGGTTGCCCCATGGGTGCGAGGACACAGTCCCAGTGAGCTTTTGCATACCCTTGTAGGCTCATGAGCCAAGTTGAACATCTCTGACTTCTTCTATTTCTATACAGGACCTTTTCCTACCAAGGATACCACCACTTTTTACTCACATGTGCCATACGCAGAAAATAAACAGCCTGAATCACATCATACTGATCCTGCCAGAAATTACACATTTCCAGGCAATGCTTTGGAGATCTTTTTTTAGCATTCAATGGGTTAAAAAAAACTATTCTTTTATATATCAGCCTCGGTGTGAAGCAATGCATACAAGACTTGGCTAGCATTCAACGGATTAGAAGCCCCATTTAAATCACCTTTCCAAATTCTCACACCAGTAAGAGCTTCCATATTGAGACTATTTGCATGACTATTCATCCCCATTAACCCTTTGAGTGCCAGTTGCTCACCCCTCTGGCACTCAAAGGGTTCATTTATTCCAGGCCTCTGCTTTAAACTGATAGGTTCTAGCGGTGTAACAAAGTAGAGAAAGGTGAATTTCTGGAAATGTGAGTAATTTCATTAGTTACCTGACCAAGATCTGCTGAGATAATATTCCCCATCTGCTAAAACAAAAATCGCTAAAATGATTTGCCCATTTGTAAACCAATAATCACAAGTTATATGCAGTTTATGTTGATACATTTAATAAGACTAAAAGTTGTATAGGTAACAGGTTAACTTTAAATAACTGAGAAATGTAATTTCTCCTTTACATTGCAGTTGGTTTGCTGAAGGATTGCACATCTTTCAATACAACCGCATCACCATATTCAGAGAGATTAAGAGGTGCAATTACATACCTCCCAAGTGTCCCTCTTTAAGAGGGACAGTCCCTCTTTTGGACCCAAATCCCTCTGTCCCTCTTTCCCACACTAATGTCCCTCTTTTTAGGAGATCGGATTGCATGGTGTGTATATAAGTGTATCACATTGCTCTACAGCAATAAAATTCACATTATTGTTTGTTTAAATGTTAGTATATGTGTTTATACATTAGTCTGTGTAAATAAAATATTTATATCTTGTTATAAGTCATTTATTTGGTTACACAAGGAGGTATCAGTAGGTCATGAAATAGCCTAAAAATTATTGATAATGCCCCACCCACCAGCCACGCCCCCAGAAACACCCACTAAAACACAAGTGTCCCTCTTTGGCAATTTGAAATGTTGGGAGGTATGCAATTATGAATGAATGAATATGTTTATTTATATAGCGCCACAAGTGTATGCAGCGCTTTACAATTTAAGGATTTAAACAATACAGGGTTACAGGTGCTTTGTAGAGTGAAATATTGGGTGGGAGGTCCCTGCCCGAAAGCTTACAATCTAAAGTGGGGCAAAACAACTGCACCTTATGGAAAAAAATGAGATTTCCCCAAATGTCCATTTGCTTAAATCAGGGTTTTACCCTGCTTGAATGTTACAGGTCTCTAAAGCATTGCTATGTAATATGTTCGAGACCTCTCCTGCATTCAAGGAGTTAACATCCAATTTAAATGAATGATTGCTTTCTTTCCTACTATGTGCAACTGGCTTTCCCCAGAATTGTTCCTCTTTTCCTTTTTTGAATACAGTACATAGGCCCATATTTATAAAAGCAAATTGGGGGGGGTTGTCATTCACTAAGGTGTGATAAACACGTGAAACACTGGAGATGACCTCTCCAATGTGATCGACTCTCCAGTTCCCATGTTATTCTATGGAGCCTATGCACTAAAATCTCTCGATCTGGATTCATCACCGTGGAGAAGTCATCTCCTTTTTATGACCTGTTTAGTACATCTCCACCATGGAGTTATTCTGTAGTAACTGCACCACAGGGGACACATAACAATTCCTTAATTCCCATGTGTTTGAAGAGAGCTTTTTTAACCACTTGACTGCCAGAGAGGTCTCCAATGCATTGCTTCACAACACACTGTAGATCTCTCTAGCATGCAAGTGATTAAAGCTGAACTTTCACCCGCTATAAAGTCACCCTACAATAATTAAGAAGGCAGCGACTAGCATACCTCCCAGCATTTCAAATGGACAAAGACGGACACTTTTGTTTTAGGGTGTGTTACTGGGGGTGTGGCAGGTGGGCAGCACATTAACGAGAATTTATAGGCGATTTCATGACCTACTGAAACGTAATAATGATCTAGGCCAACACCAAAGTGTTAATTTTACACACACTAATATATAAACACATATACTGATGTTTAAACAATTATTGTGAGTTTTATGGAGCAATGTGATACACTTATATACACACCACAGTCTGATCTCCTAAAAAGAGGGACACCAGTGTGGAAAAGAGGGACAGAGGGATTTGGGTTTTAAAGAGGGACACTTGAGAGGTATGGACTAGCTTTATTATATATATATATATATGTGTGTGTTACCTCTGAAATGTAGCTGATTATAAAGAAATCCTTTATTGTAGGAGACTGAAGGGTTACCATGTGGCACACTGCAGTGCTTCTCAATGGAGACCGGGACTGACAGAGCAGGCCTGGCTTCCAGTCTCTTACAATAAAGGATTTCTTTATAATCAGCTACATTTCAGAAGTAACAAACGTATATATTATAAAGCTAGTCACTACCTGCTTAATTATTATAGGGTGACTTTATAGCGGGTGAAAGTTCCGCTTTAAAAGACCAATTTAATTTAACAGGAATTTGTGTTTGTCCCCTATGGTGCAGTTGGTTTACTCCAGAACAACTCCAGTTTTCTTTTATGAATATGGGCTATAGTGCTTTATTCAGTGAGCTGAAGTGGTGCAATTCTAAGACAAACAAACTTCACCTAATTCAGATTTATTCACTGAATGTTAGATAGGAATTTTGGAGACCTCTGTATCACTCAAGGGGATTAAGATACCTACTTTAATAAACATAATTTACATTCATCTCCTATGGTGCAGTTGTGCTATAGCGCTACCCCTTTAGCTTATTATGACAGATGTCATTATGCAGTATAAGCGGATACATGTATGGGGAGACAGAGCTGTTAATACTATGCTGTGTATACAATGTGAAACAAATCCCCAAACAAGTGGGAGTTCCATACTCTGAAACTGGTGTATTAAGAAAAGTGCTGTAATTCTGGGACAAAACCAACTCCATCCTATGGAGCAAACATAAATTCCCATTTAAATCAATCGGATTTGTTACCACTGTTCCAGATTGTGCAGCTGGCTTGTAAAAGAAAAGTCACACTTTTCTTGGTACTTCAGCCTTACTGACTCAAATACTAAGAAAATATTATGCACTTTTGAGGCAAACCAACAGCACCACAAGGGACAAATACAAATGACCATCCATATCAGTTTTTTAACCCTTTGAATTCAAGTTGTTCTCTCTCATTCAATGGGTTAAGAGCCCCACTTAAAACACTGGGATCATTTATAACATATGTTGCAGTTGGGAGGAACCGAAGTTGCGCTACATTTTTATGTACATTAGCCATGGTGTACTTAGATGAACTAACGATAAAGCTGAGATAACGTATCCAATTCCTATGCTAATATATGGAGTTTATGCACCAAGATGTATCAAACGTAACGTATCTCAGTAAAAAGGGTCAACAGAATGATACAAGGACGGAGTTTATCACATTGGATGTTATCTTTGCTCAGCCTCACTAACAAAAGCATTTGAAAAGCACTCTGACACTCCGAATTCCTTCAGGAACCACAATGCCCGCCTCTGTATAAAACAGCCAATCGGCTCTGAGACAGCAACCAAAGCGTGCATGCAGTGCACACTTCCTGCTTAATAATAGTGTTGTTTCTGGGGGTAGCCATTGATAAGAGGATTCGTGTTCAAGACGAGTTTTGGAACGCAGCGCTGCCGGAACGCACTTTTTGATGGGAATGTCACGTCACCCAAAAACTGCGTGACGTCAAAGACTAATGCATTTCGTGGCCAAAAGGATGTAACTTATTGCGTCTCTAACCGTTTAGAATGTATAGAGTGGCGGAGGTTGTCAGATGGATTTAGATGAGGCATTTCTACAGGTTGGGGAGTTCGGCTGCAGTCAGAAGCGGTTTACTGGATTACTGGTGCTGCTACAGGTTGGTTCTTTTTGAAAGGGATACGTGGTGGGATGGTAACAGAACTCTGAACATGGCAAATGAACAGAGAGATACATTTTTGGTTTAGGTGGTGTTCCTGGGGGAGTGACTGGTGGGCGAATCATTATCTAGAATTTTTAAGTTTCATCCTGACCTGTTGACAGCTAATTTTGTGACTGAATAAATCATGAGATTCATTGCTGTGGAGAAAAGTTACCTACATACACATCATACAGACTAATCTAGAAAGAGGAACAGGCTAAATCTGGGTCTCCAAGATGGACCCTAGGAAGGTATGTTTAATGCGTCTGTTTTAGGAACAGACCCTGGTGTTCTTCCCCCTACTTCATGTTATTGCTATAACAGATGTTGTGCCTGCTTTTCAATTTTCATCTCAGTCTAATATATATTATTATACATGTATGCTATTAAATGTGCTCATTTGAGTATCAGAGTTGTGCATTGAGTGCTAGTTTCAGTGAAAATAAGATTGTGGTTCTGAGTTTGAGATTTGCTCATATGGGAACTCTCAGAGCTTGGCTCTGAAATTCTGGGTTTGGACCCATAGCTCGGGGTGGAGGGCCAACTTCTCTAGATTAGAGAGCCTAATATTTCTTACTACATGATCTGTGCAAATTAACAACTTGTTTAATATTTAAATTGTTGCCATTTTTACCAGACAGTAGAAGGGAAGAGTCCTGCATGTCCAGTCTGTTTAAGTAATTATATTTCTAACTTATAGCGAGTTAGAGGTTAATTGAGGACTGAGTGGAGGGTTCCCTTTTAAAAGGTCGCAAAAGAGCGTTCGGCCACATTTACTATGTCGCTATGATAAAAATGGTGACATGAGAATCTCACACTGCATGAAAGTGTGAGTTTCTCATGTTGCTAGTGAACAGTAAAGTTAGAGATTGCCCAGTCACTGCACTGTTATAGCTACAATAACATACTGGTGGCGGCTGCTGAGCACTGGGAATAAATAATATCCTACCCAAAGAGTTAAAGAACAGAAAAGACCATCATTGGTGAAGCTTTTTACTACAATAGTAATATTGCCATATATTGTAAACAAACTCCCATGT
Source organism: Rhinophrynus dorsalis (assembly GCA_037306005.1). Lineage (NCBI taxonomy): Eukaryota > Metazoa > Chordata > Amphibia > Anura > Rhinophrynidae > Rhinophrynus > Rhinophrynus dorsalis. Next base: position 116,767,415 of record CM074724.1, read on the forward strand.
AAAACCATATATACATGTCGGAATCACAAGCAAGGAAACATTAACAGCAGGCTAACAAACACATGTCTTCGAGACAACTCATGCAAACTCCTTGTGTAGAAAGAAAGTACAAGGAGAGAGATCATGATCTGCACTGTCTTTGTCCATTTTCTTTTCCGTTCCATCCTGGATTCTCAGCCCTATTCCATGAGAAGGGGAAAGAGAGCTGGGACAGCACTCAGCAGCAGCTGACGGTATGTTAGTGTAGCTATAACCGTGATTGGGCAATCTCTAACTTTACTGTTCCTGTCAGTTTGTTATGGACCATGTGAAGTAATTGGAGGTGTGGTTCAATAAGATATATGTTGTGTTACCCGATAGTATAGAGCTGAGATGGTGCTACAATTCTGCTTAAAGGTATGTGATGTTCAGTAAGCAAAATGAGAATCTTGCGCTGTCATGCAGAGCATGATTCTCATGTCCCATTTTCAGCATGGTGACGTAGTAAATGTGATAGATGGTGTGACCTTTTAAAACGATACCGAGTGGAGGATCTCTGGGTTCCATAACAGTTGCTAATTTTATCAAGGGTAACCAATCACCAGTTTAATTTTGCAAATGCAAAGTACTTCTCAGAGACACTCAACTAGGAACAAACCTGCCATAATATTTAGCAGGCCTATAGGAATGTTATCCTACCCAGAGTGCAATCTATTTTACCTGCAAAGTGCAAACCTACCAAGTGTCCCTCCTTGACACTCATATCCCATTCCTCCCAAGTTTCCCTCTTTAGGAGGGACGCTCTCTCTTTGAAACTCAGATCCCCCTGTCCCTCTTTCCGACCCCAGTGTCCCTCTTTTTAGGACATCAGACTGTGTGGTGTGTATATCAGTGTATTACATTGCTCCACATCAATAAAACCCACAGTAATGCTAGGTTAAACTTCATTATATGTGTTTATAAATTTCTGTGTAAATTAAGTAATTTGGTCTTGCTCTAAATCACTTATTCATTTACAAAAAGTAGTGTCAGTAGGTCATGCAATAATCCCAAAATGTATAGGGAGTGCCACACTCCCAGCAACACCACCTAAAACAAAAGTGTCCCTCTTTGGCCATCTGAAATGTTGAGAGGTATGAAATCCCTCTGTCCAACCCTGGTTTCCCCCTTTTAAGAGGTCAGGTTGTGTGTACATAATTGTATCACATTGCTCCTCAGCAATAAAACTGACATTAATGTTTAAGCTTCGTTATATGGGTTTATCAGTTAGTCTGTGTAAATAAAATACTTTAGTCTTCCTCGAAATAATTTTAATTTATTGTTACACAAAGGGGTGTCAATAGGTAATGAAATAACCTAATATTTCTTCATAATGCCCCACACACCAGCTACATCCCCAGCAAAACTACTTAAAACAGAAGTGTCCCTTTTTGGCTATTTGACGTGTTGGGAGATATGCCAGTGCCCTAAAGAGAGAAGAGGTGGCCTAAAACACATGATACTGATCCCAGATGTACTGTGCATTTCAGCCTTGTTGTGCCTCATCATTGATGTGAAGCTGATCTTTCTAGCAAACTATTACCAAGGGATTCTCATCTGGATTCCTCTATTACCATTAAGATGACCAATCCCCAGGGTAATTTTCTTATGCTAAGTACTGATTAGAGGCATTCAACTAGGAGCAAGCCTGCCGTAGTATTTGGCAGGCTCTATTTTAATAATGTCCTACACAAGGTGTAATCTTTTAACTCACAAGTGCCATACACAGAGAGGAAAAATCTTAAAGCATATCATACTGATCCTGCCAAAATAGCAGTACAGCCATAAAGTGCCATGCAACTCCTCTCTGAACAAGAGAAGTAGCCAACTGCAAACATCTGTTTTGGCCTTTCTGGACCAAATTGCCTGGCACTTCATGGCTGGACTGCCATTTTAGCAGGATCAGTATTAAGTGATTTAGGTTATTTCCTTTCTGTGTATGTGAGCTGAAAGAGATTGCACTCCGGGTGAGATATACTTCCTGTAGAGCCTGCCCAATACTATGGCAGGCCCATTCCTAGCTGAGCATCTATGATCAGTACTTTGTAATTTTATCAAGGGTTTTATGCACACATTTCTTCATATCCGTCAGTGACAATGTGCTGGATGAAACCAGTTGGTAGAGCTTATCTGCTCCAGTGTAATCAACATATAATAACACATGATTCCTGGCGTATGCAATTGGTCCTTTAAAAAAAAAAAAAAAAAAAAAAAAAAAAAAAAAAAGCGGAGCAATTAAGCCACAGAGAGAGCCCTAGCTATAATGTTTTAGAATCCTGTGAACATTCTTGATATAACAAAATACTTTTTACCAGATCCGGCTACAGCAGAGATAGAATTCAGGAAAGTCTTCCTGCTAAATAAAAGGAGGCACTTTTCCAGTTGTATATTTCCAGTTTCAGTGGGCAGAAATTCATGCTCTATATAAATGCCACTAAAGTAAGACGTTGACAGAGTAGACACAGTTAGGGTTTCCAGTTATCCATTTAAATCCAAGACATTTAGCATAGAAATTGTTACTTATCATTAAAACACGTGGACTATCACTAATTGGACCTAAAATAGCACTAATACCACCCTAGCATGCATCACTGCATAGTGTTGGCGCATAGCTTGCATTTTATCATCAGACCAATGTCAACTGGATTCACTTATGAGTAAATACTAGCAATAGGATGGCCAGCATCCTTGACTGGAAAGACTTCAACCCTAATGCTGCTTATTCATTTACTGGTTGGTTTGCCATATGCAATTATGATTTTTATAATGTTTAGACTTGCATTTCTTTTTCTGTTACAAATGATTTACTCTTGAGGATCCTGATGAAGGTTGACATTGAGCCCCAACCCTAAAATGTTGCTGTATATAAAACTCTGATTGTGCTGGAATGTTGTGGCACAGACCCTGAGTGTGTTCTTTACTTCCCTGCCTAACTCTTTGACGACTAGGCGGTGTGCAACACATTGCACTCATCCATCTGGTCCTCACAATGAGTGGTATATCCTTTACAGCACTCAATTCATGTCATGGAAGAAATTATTGCACGTTTACTGTACTGTGAAAAATGAGGTAACATTCTCATATTTGCTACTGTTAAATAACATCAATTTATGTATCTGCAATATATTGGTTACATTATTGAAAAACTGAATGTTCTTATAAAGTATATTTAAAATGCAAGTATTCTAAAAGTTTAATAATAGATAAGGGCCACTTCAGTACTTTGACATACCCTGGGACCTCTTCTATTAGGGAACCTAACGTTGTGTTTTCCTTTGTCCCAACAATTCCTTATTAAATTATAGAATCCTGTAACTCTTTAAAGTGGATCTTTCTCCCCCAAGAAAATATCTTATTCCATGCATCTCTTTAAATCGGCTGTAGGTTATTAACCATTTGCGTGCCAGATGGTTATCCAACGCATTGCAATGCAATGCATTGGATACCCGTCTGGCACTGAAAGGGTTAAGTTAGTTTTTAAAAATTCTCAATATTAAAAAAATTACCCAATGTCCTAGGTAATGAAGCTTGCAACAGTACAAGCTGTACAGCACCACACTGCAGTCCGTCCCCTTACACATAAAACATCACACCACCCACAACCATTCCTGGCTGTTCTTGGAGAGAAGGGGCAGGCTTACAAAGGATGATTGGCAGCACTTTCTTTCTGATGACTGCCAATCATGTAACATGTCATCAAGATGGGGCGATTTCCCTCTTGCAACCAAAACTACTTTAGTTATTCCCCCAGCCTTAAAAGGAACCTGCTCACTAATGCAAGGTGCTTTTGGGCATACTAGAGGGGTATAAAGCAGTTGGGGAAATGGGTTTGACTGTGACAGGTCCACATTAAGGACCAGGGGGGTGTTTATCACACTTTGACACAATGGTCCTTCAACCTCAAAATTAGAGGTGCCTAACCTGCAGCACTCTAGCTGTTGTTGGACTTTGACTGTCATCATCCTCGGCTGACTAAGCTGGAGCGCTGAAGGTTATCCACCCCTAGGTTAGGTGGTTGCAAAGGAAACATGATGTACTCTTATAATTTTATTTGCTTTTCCCACAAAAACAGTTTTTAGTACATTTAAAGGAATCCTATATAATTTCCTCTATATAATATGTATATTTCCTCTTTTAAAGTGGAACTACCACATCTAAACAACTTTAGCTTCATTAAGTCCCCATCTGGTGACTAGCTGCTTAGTAGCGCTAGTTGCCAGAATGATTACCTTGTTAAGGAGAAATAACCATTTTTCCCCGGCTGACAGGCAGGGAAGAGCGCAGCCATCTTTCCATAGTGACATCTGCGCGCCTGCTCGGTCAGTCCCAACCGGCTCTAGGAGGCGTTGCTAGGAGACGTTCGGCTTCGGAAGGGACTGACAGCAGGCGCGCAGACGTCACTATGGCAAGATGTCTGCACTCCACCCTGCCTGTCAACCAGTGAAGAATGGCTATTTCTCCTTAACAAGGTAATAATTCTGGAGACTAGCGGTACTAAGCAGCTAGTCGCCAGATGGGGACTTATTGAAGCTAAAGTTGCTTCAGTGTAGTTCCTCTTTAAATGGGCAGAACTTTCAATTAAATACAGAATTAATGAGCTCTGGGTCCAGATACATTCTGGCCTGACATATATGAAATGTAGTGTTGGTGTTTTAATTTTTTTTTTTTACAATATTCTGAATTTCTCTTGGGTCCTCCAAATTCATCTGGTTTATTTTTCCTTCTGCCCATTTTCTTCCTTTTAACCCTTTGAGTGTCAGTTGTATCAAAAGCATTGCAATGAGTTTCATACCTCTATGGCATTCAATAAATTAAATGAAACCCATAAAATACAAGCTTTTTTTAAATTGACATTGTACTTAACACAGTTTTGTCCTAGAAGATTCTGCTCACAACATGGTATAGGATAGCCTATGATGTGCCAGAAGGCTCTGTAGCTTTTATTAGGGCATCATTTTTATGTGGTCCAGCATGTGGGTTTATGAAAACTCGGTGATTCCAAACCAGGATGCCTTGGCACGTTGGTGTGCCACAGATATCCATGTAGGTCACCTCTTCTTTTCTGAGGAAAATGTTAATATTGAATGTGAAATTTATATTTGAGCATGTGCATGCTCAATATGTTTTTGTTTTGTTATTCACCCAGCAAGCACCACGGGGAGTGACTTTACGAGGAGGGCAAAAGCCTCTTTAACGCTCTTGGCAAAATTGCTGCAAGGAGCAGGTCTCCAATGTGCCCGGATAGTCCAACTCTGTGCAACATTTGCTTGCTTGTATGTACATACGTGTGTGTGTGTATATATGTATGTATGTATGTATGGATATATATATATATATATATATATATATAACACAACTGATGTGTTTATGGGTACCCTGAACAAAAAAATAAGAGGAAAAACTTCTATACCTCATCTCATGAAGCAAAGTACAGCATTTCTGTTAATTTTTATACTCTCTACTCAGTGTATTGCTTGTGGGTTTTTGAAGTTGGTTGAAGCTAATTTAAATAAACAGAAAATGTAGACATGTTTCTATTGATACTGCCTCTATTCATATTAATGGATCAGTAAAGTTTATTTTGTAAAATGTTCTTTTTTATAAGAAACAGAAACTTTTCCTTCTGAATTAAAGGGTAATAATACTTGTATTAGACTTGAGCTCTGAGTTTTCATTATTTTTTTTATTTTTTTGTCTTTTTTTTTTTTTTTTTTTTAACATATCCTATAAAATAATTCGCTAGGATGTTTGTCAGAAGCTGCCATGCGCAGCAGAGACTGCCCGAATGCACAGAATGCTGGGAGTTCTGTGCTGGGAGCATTCTGTGCTTTCGGGCAGTCTCTACAGTGCATGACAGCACTGGCGGCAGGACTCAGAGCAGGACTGGCCTCTTAACCCTTTGAGTGCCAGAGGGGTATGTTGTGTACCCCCCCTGGCACTCAAAAGGTTAACATCATCCGGACCTTGGCCCGTGTACACTGGCTTTTACATTAGTAGCGTTCTGTTTGAATACTCAAGTTCTGTAGTTCATGCGCTATTCAATCAGAAAGGATCCCCCTTCTGCCCCTTTCCCTGCGTCACACTGCATCTGTTTGGTCCGGATGGAGCACAGCGAGGGACAAGCTTTAGTAAGCAAAAGGAAAATCCTGATCTCATTTGTCAGTGGAGACAGGGTTTTCCTTATACTTACTGTGTGAAGATTGTCCCTCGCTGCATCCTTCTGGTCCACGATTGGATTACAGATCTGATGGGAGGTGGCCAGAAGGGGCGGGAGGGGGATCCTTTCTGATTGAATAGCTTTTGAACTAGTGAGCATTCAAATATTGAGCTATGTGTTAAAAAAACAAACAAACCAAAAAACAAAAAAAACAAACAAACCATAAAGTAGACTCGGAGCTCAATTTTAATATAAGTATTACTATCCCCTTAAATAAGGGTTATTCTTTTCCGTTGCTTTATTCAAGAGTTATGAGAGCTCAAGCTTTGACAAAGTGGTTGTGCTATTACTGTAACATTCTATGGAGAACTGTAGCCACTTCTCCCGCACAATACAATAGTATAACTGTTTTGGACCTTGTGAATTATCTGGAAATCAGGTAGCACTGTTGCTAACCATTTACACTAAGATTTCTCTGAACCTCAAGTTGTGCGTGTGTATATATGCATAAAGGATACAGACAGTTAAACTTACTTACCTTCTGCATACTGACACTCTCATAAACGTGGCCTTACACAGACTAACATGGCATCTCAAACAAAGACACACATTATCATTTGTGGTTGGGGCTTCCGGAGAATGATAACCTGAGGGGTTGCTGTCCCCCTTGGTCTGCCGTAGACCACAGGGGATGAGGCGGCGCAGGTAACCTAAAAGAGGCTGCCTTAAAACCTTTTTTGGAAAAAAGGGTGTTGGAGGGGGTGCACAATTGGCGATGTGCCCTGAGGGGAAGACTGTGGTCCGTACTTAAGGACCTGCAGCCACTCCCACAAATGCGGGCCCAGCCCTACACTTGTGGTCGGGGCTTCTGGAGAATGATAAACTGAGGGGTTGCTGTCCCCCTTGGTCTGCCGTAGACCACAGGGGATGAGGCGGTGCAGGTAACCTAAAAGAGGCAAGAGAGACTGTGTGGTAACTTATTTATTGATGCTTGCGCAAAGATGACATCACTTTGTTAGGTTATTGAGAGCTCTGCGGATTTCAGTATCTGGGTTAGGTATGTATCTGCTAAAGCAAGCAGACTGCCATCGTCCTAGCTTTTGTATAATGTGAGCAGGAACCTGGTTTCTGGATGCTGCTGATGCTGCCCCAATCCTGAATGAATGTCCCGAATAGTTGTTAGGATTGTACCCCAAGCGTGACAGAATGATGCGTACGTAATAGGTGAATGAGGATGTAGTGAGTGGGCCAGATAAAAGGGTAGGAGTGGGCTGTCATTAGGATGTGGGAGAATGAGATTGGTGAGGTTAGTTAGGGCTTTATAAGGGCACCACGGGTCGTTAGTAGCAAAATATGGAATGTAGTGACCGGTGTGGGATTGATCCGTCTTGGAGTGTGAGAAGAACAGAGTGAAGTGATCTGAGTGGTGAGTAAGCTAGTCCTTACGTACGAAATCGTCCGATCTCGTGCGAGAGGAGAATTCGCTTGAACGGAGAAGCCAAAGAAGGCCAGGCATACTGCAGCCTGAATAATGATGTTAGTTTGTGCTTGAAAAGGTTTAGTGTTAATGAAATCATAAATACATCTAAAAATGTGACCAGTGATGGGGAGGCAAGTGCAAGGAGTTAGGTGGTGAGTGTTAGATATTCCTCTGAGGAAAAGCTTAACGCTATAATATGATAGTATTGACGGGTGAGAAGGATGAAGTAATGCGTGGTGATGCTGTATTCCAGCGAGGAATGCCTTTATAGAGGTAGGTGATAATTTAAGACCAGAGTGGCAGTGGGTGGTGAAAGCCAGGATGGTGGACTGTGAATAAGGGTTGGCGGGCTTAGTGATGGCAGTAAAATCCTGAATGCTTCACAAGCTTGGTTGATGACTTCTGATGCTTCTACCAGGAGTGAGTTTATGGCAGGATTAGTTGAGCGAAGGTTGGGGGGGTTGATGACTGCACGGCTGTGGCTGGGTGCTTGCTGATGAAATGCTGCAATTGAAATTGCGAAAGCTGGTTAGCTGGCTCGTTGTCTTGGCTTGTTATTAGGGAAGTGTGTATAAAGAATTTATGGAGTAATGAAAGCCATGTGAGTTTCCTAAGGAATTGAGAAATAAGTCGTGCTGAGGATCTGCCTTTCTTGATGAGGGCACATGTGGCTAAGCTTGTGGGGTGAAAAATGACTGATTGCCCTGACCACTGGTTACCCCAAAGTTCTGCAGCTGCCACCATGGGATAAACTTCCAGCAGCGTGTGATTAATAGCTAATATGTTGGCAATCTCTGGTGGCCACTGATGAGCGAACCATGTATTGCCACATATAGCTGCAAAACCCATGCCTTCCGTTGCATCTGTGAAAACTGTCGGGCTGCATGGAGTGGGTGAGGGGGGAAACATTGTCCGGCCATTCCAATGCTTAAGAAAGTTTGTCCACATACGGAGATCTGCGAGTGCTGGAGGATGCAGCTGTATAGTGGTGTTAGGCTGGGGAACTGCAGGAAGATGAGAAATAAGGTGGGAGATGAACGAGCGCCCTTGGGGTATGATCCTCATGACGAAGCTAAGGTGGCCTATGAGAGATTGGCGCTCTACTTTGGACAGTGAGGTTTTAGTTAATGCGTTTTGAATGATTGTGTTAATTCTGTGCAATTTATCTGATGGAATGCGAGTCTCTAGAGCTGCGGCATCTATAATAATACCAAGGAATTCTATGGTTTTAGACGGGCCGCTAGTTTTTTGACTGGAAATTGGGATATTTAGAGCCTTGAATAACTATGAGTTTTCCAAGACTGTTTGTGGATGAGTGGTTGTCAATGAGCAGGAAATCGTGAATTACTGCCGGACATCTGCAGTGGTTTAGTAAGAGCCAGCAGAGAATGTCTGCGAAGTCATCAAAAATTTTGGGGCTGCTGCGGCAGCCAAATGTTAGGGTAGTATCGATATAATATTGGCCCTTCCATTTCATGCCCTGAAGATGCCAGGGTGAGGGATGCACTGGAAGGAGCTTAAATGCGTTTTGTATGTCCGTTTTTGCTAGCCAGCAGTCTGGGAGTGCTTGTTTAATGAGGCTAATTGCGTTATCTATAGTGGCGTACTGAAGCGAAAAGGATTTGGGAGGAATTAGAGAGTTTATATTGGGGACTACGGTAGAATGGGGGGCTGACAAGTCTAATATTAATCATTTTTTATGCGAGAATTTCTTAGTTGCAAGACCTAATGGATTGATCCACCAAATGGGGAAAGGAGGTGAAGGGAAAGGGCCTATTAAGAAATTGTTTTCTGCTTCTATAGCTAGAAGAGCTGAAACTTCCGCTGGGTCTGAAAGGGCAGAAACTAAGTTGGGGCATTCAACTGAGGTGGAAGAGGAGATTATGATACCGGTGTGAAGATCTTCTTTAAGTCCAGTTAATATGTACTCTGTTTTTACGGTGTCCGGGTGAGAAATGAGGAGAGACTGCAACACTGATCCACCCAGACTTTTATTAATGTGATTGAATCGGGGGCAAATGGTTCTGGAATGGGCTTTTTTGCAATTCGAACATGTATGAGTTAGCCTGCAACCGCTAAAGAAACACCCCTTAGAATTAAAGTTGTTGCATATCGGGGTGCTTCCGTTATAGTAGATGGGCCGGCCAAGTTTATCATAAGCCGGTGGAGAAGATGAACAACTTGGCTGATTTAGCTGTTGATTGGCAGGTGGGATGGATTGGATTGACTGATTACTGCTTAGGGGAGCCGAGGGGCAGAGAGAGGAAGAATGATATGAGGACTGGCAATGCTGGCATAATGGGGCTTTAAGGTCAGCAAAGTGCCTGCAAAATAACTCCGTGTCCAAACTACCCCAGTCCAACACGAAATTGAACTGTGCCAACGCAGTAGCCGACTTGGCGGCAAAAGACCGATAATCGTAAAATGTGCTACCTCCGTATTTATGCGCCAAGTCGACCACCAAGTGGAGGTAGTGGTCTAGCTCCTGACGTCTGTGAGGGAATGCCGCGCATAAAATGTCCCTGTAGACGCCAAAGGCTAGAACAAATTCCGCCACTGAGAGCTTTTTGGACAATCTGGGGTCCTTTGCTTTAAGGGTGACTGAGACATCACCGCAATTAATGACTTTACTGTCAGATATGTCCTGGGAAGCAATTAGGAGGGACACTAAGTTAATTTCTTTCCCCTCTATGATGTCCCTCCTAATGTGTGGTGGAATCATGTGGGTTGGGGAAATTTTTTGGCAAGCGGCTTGAGAAGTACCTGGATGGGCGTATTCTACAGGTTGGGGTTCCTGATTCGTGGGACGTACAGTTTGTTCCAGAGAGGACACTCTTTTTTTGGATGTCTGATATTGCTGACCCCATTTCAGTGAGAAGGTGGGTGATATGATTGAATTGTTCGTTAATTTGTGATGTATGCTGAGGGGAAGGTGATGGGGGGTGGGCAGCCGGGCTGGGGGGGAGGAAGCCATCAGGAGTCTATATAGCTCAGCCTTCTGAGCAGAGGCTGGGAATGGGATGTGAAGACGAGTTAATTCCGCCATCAATTTTTCCACGGTCTATCCGCGGAGTGAGGGGCTTCGTGGAGGGAGAACTGGGTTTTCTGTGATGGGGGCTTCAGTGTCTGACGGAGGTTGATTGTCATTCTCCATAATGGCTGTAAAACAAGAGAAAAAGGCAGCATTGGAACATTCTGTATATCTATCTCAGGATAGCCACTAGTTACCTTTAAAGTCTGACTATGGGATGATATCTAACTGAGGGACCTCTGTCTTCTACGGAGAGGTGAGGTATCCACCTATGGGACCTCCGACCTCTGTGAGGAGGTGAGGTATCAGTACGTGGGACCCCCGACCTCACGAAGAAGAGAGACCTCTGGCTTCTCTGAAGAGGTGAGGTATCTGTCTATGGGACCTCCGGCCTCTGCGAAGAGGTGAGGTATCTGTCTATGGGACCTCCGGCCTCTGCGAAGAGGTGAGGTATCTGTCTATGGGATCTCCGGCCTCTGCGAAGAGGTGAGGTATCTGTCTATGGGACCTCCGGCCTCTGCGAAGAGGTGAGGTATCTGTCTATGGGACCTCCGGCCTCTGCGAAGGGGGGAGGTATCTGTCTATGGGACCTCCGGCCTCTGCGAAGGGGGGAGGTATCTGTCTATGGGACCTCCGGCCTCTGCGAAGGGGGGAGGTATCTGTCTATGGGACCTCCGGCCTCTGCGAAGGGGTGAGGTATCTGTCTATGGGACCTCCGGCCTCTGCGGGGAGGTGAGGTATCTGTCTATGGGACCTCCGGCTTCTGCGAAGAGGTGAGGTATCTGAGACGTAGAGTGAGGAACCTCCGGCCTCTGAGAGATGAGGTATGTGATGGGAGATCTAGAATACTGCAGAGAGGTGGCTGGGTACCAGAGGGTGTGCCTAAGCCTCGTGAAGGGAAACGTGCTGCAATGTGAGGGACCTAGCTGCGGCCTACATTCTGTGAAGGCAGAGTGACAGTGATTAATCAAACAGGGGAAATGTGAAAGTGCACGAGTGAAGGGGAAGGAAGCTGGATCTGACCGTGCACCGGCCTTAGACTAATAATTGGCACCTGCCAATTAGCGATATGCATATACTGGGCGTCTGGTGATTCCAGCCTTTAGGTGCAACGATCTTATCGGTGAGTGAATAGAGTAAGCGTGGACAGGCCCGTATCGCATAGTACCCTGGAGCATTAGGGTTTTTGCGGGGGTGCGTCCTCTGTTACTTCAACCTAAGTGAGTGTGATCAAGAGAGGCAAGATATCTCTCCTGGATGTGAAGTGTCTATGTGCCTGACCCACTGAATAGTAAGAATCCTTACCTTGCTTGTGCTGACGGATGCCTAAGAAATCGAGCTGTTTAAGAGGGTTGAAGTGGGAGTTTTTATAATACGGCTATACCTTGAATCGAATATGTGAATACGACCAATGAAAGTGCCAAGGATTAGTTGCGGGAGTCCGACACTTTAATTTCACATAACCTGTGAGTAGCAATCGATAGTACAAGATTCTAATTAGGCAAGAAGCCCTGAAACATAGGTATAGAGCTGGGGATACCTCACGTGCTCTGACTTAGACGAGGTTATAGTCGACTAATGAAGAAAGTGTAAGAGACCCAGCTGTACAAGGAAAGTAAGAAAAAAGGGGTGACTTGCTTCCCCTGGTATTAATACATATAAGCACAGGATAAACAATGTATAACTATAGTACCATTATATAGAGCTACAGCACATTCTACGGTGCCATATCAACAGTTGACACTAATAAGATTGTACAGAGATGAAGTACTGAAAGGATGCAGTTCTGAACAGCTTGGCGTATGAAAGAATAACATTATAGGATACAATATATTCATAGCCCTTACTCAGTGTTTTGACACTTTACATTAACAATGGTCCAATATCCTTCCAAATAAGGAAATTTGGTGGGAAGAATAGAAATATAATGTGCCGCCCATGGACTCATGCCTGGCCCTGTCTAAAGGTGACAAGTTACATAGGTATTAAGTGGTTACTAGAACTGGCAGGACATTGTGATGATGATCAACATAGCAATAAACACTTTATGAAGTAATGATCACTTGTACTAGGATGAGGCATTGACATATACCGAAGAGTATGCGTACTAAATGACAGACATAGGCTAATTTACATGAAAAGATAATTTATCAAAGGTTTGGCCAAAAAATGTTATCAAATATTTTGCACGTAATTGCAACTGGCAGAACATTATAAATTACCTCAAAACACAAATTGTGAAATAGCTAAATAAAGACATCTCTGTCTGTCTCTCTCTCTCCCTTTAACCCCTTCAGTGCCTCTGGCACCGAAAGGGTTAATGTTTTCTGTTTCTCAAGTTAACCTAGTTTCAATATCCTGAATGCTAACAAGCGTTGTTTTTTAGTTGCCTTAACAAAATTGTCAGACAAGTCATGCACCCAAGAAATAGATATATGGGTTAACATACAGTATACACTGTCAGCCAGATAAATAGGAAATTGACAGAAGCCATTTGCCTTCGAGTGCCTCCCTAGCTTCCAGTGGAAACTGCAAGCAGAGGCATTCAATAACATTGGCATAAGAGAATGAACGTGGGACTAGCCTACACCCAGAACCCAGAACGGGTGCTGTAGCGCAGGGAAGTCCTGTACCTTGTGAGCTCAAAATTCGGCTGAGTGGGGTTCCGGCGCGGGTAGAGTGGCGTTGCTACCACTCGCGATGAACGAAACCGGAAGTGAACGTTACTTCCGTATCCGGCAGGCATAGGGACTCACAATTGGCGATGTGCCCCGAGGGGAAGACTGTGGTCCGTACTTAAGGACCTGCAGCCCCTCCCACAAATGCGGGCCCAGCCCTACACATACAGTAAACTGGAGCAATTCTGGGGCAAACCAGCTGAACAATAGGTGTAAGTAATAATTCCCATTGATTTAAAGGGGGAGTTTAACCCCTTGAATGCCAGATAGCTCTCCAAAATATTCAAGAGGTTAAAAGTCTTCTTTACATCAACACAGACACAACTGCACACTGTTATTCAGGCTGATGTTAAAGGTGATCTATCACCCTTATACAAGTTGCTCTTAAATGTTAGGTTACATATCGAGTATTTCATTAATTTTGTTTTTTAAAACGCTATTTGGGC